>OY757026.1:17757356-18121310 GCA_963580285.1 Lucinisca nassula
AAGAGTACCCATAACCTATGTATTGGAACTAAAATAATAAAAATAATGTATGCCTCTGTAATTCCCACTTTTCTCTATACAGAGTGGGGTTTAGAGGGGTATTCATTACACAGACTTGTAAACGAGATGTAACTGTCAAATATCTTAAGAGATCTCTCACAGAGCTTTAAGAAGATTCCCAAGGGAGTCACTGTCGAATCCACCATCGTGGTAAATAGTACATCTTTGGTGTTTTTTTGTTTTTGTTTTTTTTTTTTTTTTTTTTTTTTTTTTTTGTTTTTGTTTTGTTTTGGCTTTACGGACCTTTCAAGATTATTTTTCGAGCCGATCGTAAATCTGAGGTGGGCGAAAACCGGAGTCGGAGTACCCGAGGAAAAATGCCTGGCCTTCCTTTGCAGAACTGGGCGTCTCACATATGACCCTAGCGACGCTCGAACCATTGATGTGGGATACCTAATAATTAAGAGGCAACGCTCTTTCCCACTAGGCCACCGATGCCCTGGAACTCTGCTGATCTGAGTTATTCACTGTAATGGGTCTGCTGCTCTTTTGTTGCTGTTTTTTTTTATTATTATTTTATTTAATCCATTGTAATATGAAATCTCTTTTTTTTATTAACCTATTTATTTAATTAATTTATTTATTTATTTATTTTATTTATTTAATTATTTTGTTTTGTTTCGTGTTTTTTTTTTTTTTTTTTTTTTTCTCATTTTTGTTTTAAGTTTGATGGCCCAGTCGGCAATATTTAGGTCATGTTCCGTTGGTTATTTTATCTACGCAATGTTTTCCTGGGCCAAAATATCTATATAAGAAGAACAAAATGTAATCATAACATTATGATACCTCCTGTACGACATAGTGCATGTTTTCATATCTCCAAAATGGCTACTTTTCTAATG
The DNA here is from genome assembly GCA_963580285.1 of Lucinisca nassula. NCBI lineage: Eukaryota > Metazoa > Mollusca > Bivalvia > Lucinida > Lucinidae > Lucinisca > Lucinisca nassula. Next base: position 17,758,259 of record OY757026.1, read on the forward strand.
ACAATCCGTGATATTTGTCTTATTTCTGCCTTAAACATAGATTGGGACAGGAAATAGGAAAATAATGTACACCCTGTAAATCCTAGTTTTCTTAATATAAAGTGTTTTTTTTTTTTTCATTTTGTTTGTTTGTTTGATTTGAGGGTTAACGTCCCCGTCGGCATTATATATGTCATTTTGGAGACGTTGCTTCAAATTTTGTGGGCATTTTACCCGACATTGATGTGAAATGACAGCTCAATCCCTGTCGCCCATTGAAACCAATAGGGTTTATAAGCATTGACGGTCCGACTTGCACCGCTTTGCCGAGGCAGGCTTAGGTCCTCTAAGCGGTTTAGCAATACTCGTGTGCGGTCTGTTGCAGCTCTGCGTGGAAGCATGATGCAGCCCATCTATTTCGTCAAGCCCCGATGGACAGGGGCCCTGTAAAGTGTGGTTTACAGGGGTGTTCATTGCATGCACGTGTTAGCATGACAATACTCATTCTTTCACCAGAAACTGATTACGAAAACACGCCTATACAAATACATTATTAATTTTATCGCCGGAAAATGGAACATTTTGACATGAAAAAATGTGACATTTTTCTTATTTCTGCTCAAAATATAGATTGTTGGTACTCGTTAGAACCGCCCTAACGAGGCGGTTCTAATGAGTACCCACAATCTTTATTTCAGAGCAGAAATAGGAAAAATGAGGTATACCCCTGTAAACCCCAGTTTTACTTTATAAAAGTGGGGTTAAAGGGAGTCAAAATTATATATGCATGTTTTCGTGATGTGATAACCCGTCCTATATATGGCTTCTTGAAACAGTGGAACCTAGAAAATATTCCACGATCTCTCTTAGACTCAATGAAAGAAGATTGCCGGGCCCGGGGGTGGGGGCGAGGCAATCGAACCCTGGACCTCCTGATCGCCAGTGAGAAGAGCATTCGTCTGAGCGAGTGGATATACGACGCGGAGGTAACATCGTACGAACGTCGATGCAACGTCTTGACATTGCTTTTGTTTGTTTTTTTGATTTGAGGTTTAACGTCCCCGCAACACTGTAAAGGTCATTTTGGAGACGTTGCTTCCAATTTTGTGGGACTTTTACCCGACAATGATATGAAATGACATCTCAAGCCCTGTCACCCAATGAAACCAATAGGGTTTATTAGCATGGACTGTCCGCCACGCACCGCGGTTCCTGTACAGGCTTAGATCCTCTAAGCGGTTTACCAGTACTAATGTGCGGGCCGGATTCAGCTCTGCGTGGAAGCATCATGCAGCCCATATATTTCTTCAAGCCCCTATGGGCGGGGGCCGGTCTTGACGTTGCATCGACGTCGAAAAACGCTGCTTAAACATCATTAGCCCAGTTGTTTGCGCATCTTTAATATCTTTCAGGTTCATGGAATGTTTGGCGAGATTGGAGCTCGAACAATACTGATCCAAAATAAGGACAGACATTCTGGAAGACCAATATTAAAGATAATTCGGGACAATCCATCAGGCGGTCCCCTGACTGATAAAATCATATACCGAGATTAATGAACTATAATTTTACCATTCCAAAGGAAAATTACACGGACCATTTCACTCATTTGTTTGTTTGATTTGAGATTTAACGTCCCCGTCAACACTGTAAAGGTAATTTTGGAGACGTTGCTTCCAATTTTGTGGGACATTTACCCGACGTTGAAATGAAATGGCATCTCAAGCCCTGTCGCCCAATGAAACAAGTAGGGTTTATTAGCATGGACGGTTCGCCTCGCACCGCGGTTCTTGGACAGGCTTAGATCCTCTAAGCGGTTTACCAGTACTATTGTGGGGGCCGGATTCAGCTCTGCGTGGAGGTATCATGCAGCTTCACTCATTTGTACATAGTATATAAAATGAAACTACATGTATCATAAACGATCAGGAATCATCGTGTATATTCTCTTGAAAGCGATACTGTTGTATTTTTGTAAACCCTATAATCAGGTCTGAGAGTTTAGCTATTTCTAAAGACTGTCCATAAAAATAAAGACAGTCTTTAAATTTATGGACTCACGTGTCTACAGAAACAATGCAAATCGTATGAATTTTCAAAAATTCGAAAATCGCAGAAAATTTATTATATAAATTCTTTGTTACATGATGAATTGCATACACAGAAAGTTTTTTCTCGAATCTGTTGTCTAATTTCCGAGTATTTATATAAAACGGCTACGAAAGATATTCTTGTTTAGGTTTTCTCCCTTCATGTACTTTACAACAAGTGTGCCAAGCATCAGGTGACATGTTTCATTGTTTATAGTGTAAGGGAGAAAACCTGAACTACACAGAATCAATTATTTAATTTCTTTGACAATTAATCAACAAGACATCGGATCATACTCAGTTTTCAGCTACATTCAAATTATTATGTAATAAAGAGGGTTGCGTAACGCATGTACTGTGATTTTCGAATTTTTGAAAATTCTTGTGATTTGCATTGCTCCCGAAAGGACACGTGAGTGCATAAATTTAAAGACTGTCTTTTTTTTATGGACAGTCTTTAGAAATAGCTAAACTCTCAGACCTGATAATTTAGCGCTGACTCTTAATCATCAGGCCCTAAGCTTATAAACATTTACATGTTCAATTCAGCTGAGCTTGAAATTAATAATGCTCATAAATGTAAAAACATTACGTAAACACGCCTATCCAAATAAATTGCCACCATTTATCGCGGAAAAAAATGAAAATTTTAAGATGAAAAACTGTGATATTTTTCTTATTTCTGCTCTAAAATATAGATTATGTGTGCTCGTTAGAACCGCCTCGATGAGGCGGTTCTAACGAGTACACACAATCTATATTTTAGAGCAGAAATAAGAAAAATAAGGTATACCCCGGAAACCCCAGTTTTAATATAAAAAAGTGGGTTCAAGGGGGTCAAACTTATATAGGCGTGTTTTCGTGATGTACAAATGAAATGAGGCAATTTGTCTGATCAGAAAAGCACAGAATGTTATTTGTCTTGCTCATATATTTTAAAATACCAATACAATTTTATGCTCAAGTGAGTTGAGCATGAAAACGTTTTATAACCTTGGAACCAGGTCTATCAACGCTGTGGTTCTCGCCTCGCTCGATCCGCATGTGAGACTATAAGAATCTTATATGGGTGTGAGGGGTGGATGGAAAAATCCGCCCCGAGGGTCACTGTCCGGCATCACGAGGCTTGCCGAGTGATGCCGGACAGTGATCCCGAGGGACGGATTTTTCTATCCACCCCTCACACCCATATTGGATTCTTTGTATTGCATACCTTCCATTTCTTAAAGCGGATTTTTAATGCTGCAGTCACTGCGGTTACCAAGGTCCGTCATATTGTGATGCCACTACAGGAATGGTTAGTGACGTCACGTAACGTGCATGACGTCAACCTTAACGACGGCGTATACGAGGTCGTATTCAACCAGTACATTTATCAAACACGCGGGAATATTCGAAATTGGGTCGGAACACCAGGGTCAGAACATAAATTTATATCCCAGGGTAAAATCATGGACTTCCTTGTCTTGTGTGCAAGAAACCATGTTCTGCAACAAAAGGTCAGGTGATCCCTAGGGCCGATGTGTTCTGTCTGCCACTCTCATCATGTAAAAAAAAAACCCTTTCATTTCTGATCGTGGATCTTTAATTATCAATGATTTACATTGCTTTCATCTGTCATATATGACGACAATGTCGCATTCAAACATTCTATATAAGTCACATTATGATTATTGTTTTGTTTGGTTTGAGGTTTAACGTCCCCGTCAACACTGTTTAGGTCATTTTGATGACGTTGCTTCCAATTTTGTGGGACTTTTACCACACCTCAAGACCTGTGGCCAAATGCAACCAATAGGGTTTATAAGCATGGACGGTCCGACTCGCACCGCTTTGCCTGGGCCGGCTTAGATCCTCTAAGCGGTTTACCCGTACTCGTGTGCATCATGCAGATCATCATTTCTTCAAGACCCGATGTGCGGGGGCAGTCACTTTATGACAACCCACCCGTGCGGCATAGTGCATTTTTCATATCTACAAAATAGCTACTTTTCTGATGAAAGTGGGTGATATTTTTCTTATTTGGGCCCCGTCAAGCGATTTTGGTACTTATCGCCTATGCGAGCAGTGAATCAAAAGGAAGCTTCAGACAGAAAGCCATATACCTGGCCCCTCTGAATGGCTGGGCATGCGCAGTTAAAATTTGTCATGACGGAATGCTCGAAGACACAAATTCGCGTGTCGGGGCTCATTAATGAAGCAAACATTATATTGCCGGTGCTCGTTAGAACCGCCTCGATGAGGGGGTTCTAACGAGTACCCCCAACCTTTGTCTTTGAGCAAAAATAAGAAAAATAATGTATACCTCCCGTAAACCCCAGTTTTCTCTGTATGAAGTGGGGTTTGGGGTTTTCATTTCACGGACTTGTTTACGTGATGAAACACGAGGAAATGGTCAATTTTTATCTTCACCTCAGGAGCCTGTAGGATAGCCACGATGAGATACGTGTACATGTATGAATTTAAATTCAAGAGAAAATTCATTAGAATAAACTACCTTTGCAAAATATTACTTTTTAATCGTCTTCAAAATAGCTTCTTTTCTGATGAACATCCGTGATATTTGTCTTACATATGGTGTGGATGCTCGTTAGAACCGCCTCATACCTCCAAAACGGATGCTTTTCTGATAAAAATTGGTGATACATTTCTTATTTATTAAGCAAATATATATTGTCAGTGCTCGTAAGAACCGCTTCAATGCGGCGGTTCTAACGCGTACCCCCAACCTTTGTCTTGGAGCAATTATAAGAAAAAATGTATAAACCCGTAAACCCCAGTTTTCTCTGTATGAAGTGGGGTTTAGGGGGATCTTAATTTCACGGACTTGTTTAAAATACGAAACACGAGGAAACACTCAATTTTTATCTTCACCTCAGGGGAATGTAGGATAGCCACGATGAGATATGAATTTTAATTCCTGGGTAAACTCCAGGATTACTTATCTGCAGTGCAAGAAATAAATTATGATTCTAAGTTCTATTGAGACCAATTGTAAGCACTGTTTCTACAGGACTACTTAATTCTTTCGTTGTGCTCCTCTACTATATTCTGACAGTTTTCTTATATTTCCATTACATAAACATGCCTATACAAATACATTGTAACATTTATCACCGAAAAAAATGAAAATTGTGCGATAAAAACTTGTGATATTTTTCTTATTTCTGCTTAAAATATTGATTGTTGGTACTTGTTAGAACCGCCTCGATGCGGTTCTAACGAGTACCCACAATCTATATGTTGGAGCAGAAATAAGAAAAATGAGGTTTACAGATAAGATTGCGATAAACTTGTCCATTCACGCGTATTGTCCGCGTGACCCACGCGCATTGCGTGCGAGCGAAATTATCGCTTTTCAATGCGCGGTTCATAGCGTTCATACGAGTTTTTAATGCTTGAAATATCAGCCAATAAAAGTGATCATTCGAAACGCGTTTGGTTAATTCAATACGCGTTTCTGTGCGAGAGAATTTCAACCAATAAGAATATAACAGGTATGTGACGATAAAACGCGTGATTGCGAGAGAACACGGGCCAATCAAAATTCTCGTTGCTAGTATGTTTACCCTCATGTGTTAAATGTTGTTTTTATTTTTAATTCGTTCGTGAATTAATGACAGTATATAAATTGGTCTTTCTTATCTGTAGTGATTCCTTCGGATAACAAGCACACCTACATTTTGGATTGCACAACACCCATGAAGAGAAAAAAAACAGCTCTCATAGTCGCAGGGATCGGGGTTGGCTTAGTGGAAAAAATATACATACCCTTGTAAGCCCCAGTTTTGCGATATAAAAGTGGGGTTAACACCACGAAAACATGCCTATATAATTTTGACCCCTTGAACCCCAACTTTATATAGAAAAAAATGGTGTTTACTGATTTATATCTATTTTTTCTTATTTCTGCTCTAAATATAGATTGTGGGTACTGGTTAGAACTGCCTCTAACGAGTACCAACAATCTATATTTTGCGCCCTCGAGGCGGTTCTAACGAGTACCCACAATCTATATTTTGAGCAGAAATAAGAAAACTATCACAATTTTTCATCTTAAAATTTTCGTGTTTCCGGCAGTAAAGTTTACAATGTATTTGTTTAGGCGGGTTTTCTTACATGGACGTGTTTCGGTATTTATTACCCCGTAAACCCTTTCTCTTAATAAAGTGGGGTTTAGAGGGTGTTCATTAATAGGTTCATATTCTAGACAGGTTTTTAATTATTTGGACCCCATTTTGATTTATATCAGTCTTTGAATCGACTGCCTATTCGAAATTCGCAAAATTGCAGTATGTTTCCTCTGGCTTTCTTTGCCGGATCATTACAGGGTCACTGATGAGGCTTTATTAGCCGAAACTACGTAGTATGACCCATCTTCTTTCTTATGAATGTTTTTATTGCTCTTAAAGGAACTCATTTTTTATTTTTATTTGTTAACCAGATGGAAAATAAATTAAGAAAAGTGCAATAAATAAATAAATAAATAAATAAATTAGAATAAATAAATAAATAAATAAATAAATAAATAAGCCCTTCTGTGAGTAAATGAATGAAAAAGGTTTATTTCTGGTCTTGACATCTTGAATAAGTGAAGATAATGAGGAGTTATTTTAACCAATTGTATGCCGAAAACCACTAAATGGGTACCTTGGCAAACAGTGCAGGCCCAGATCAGACGCCACAGAAAGCGGCGTCTGATCAGGGCCTGCGCTATTTGCTAACAGAATTTTCAATCAAAAATTGAATGAAAACGTAAAAATGGGCGTGACACCCCGTATATCAAAAATGGAATTGTCCAACATATAGCAATGGAAGAGTCCACTAGCATACAATGGGTTAAATAACTAGCTTTATAGCTCCCAGGTGCAAATAAATATCCTGCATTTTGGCAGTCAACTTCGTCAACTTCAATCACTATGCAGTACCTATATTTTACAAATTACCCCGAGGCACGCAGGCCTGATTGGCTGATCGGAAATCGCGATTTATGGGCAGTATCGCGTTTTTCATAAAGAAAATTCATTGGCTAAAATGTAATTCGCAGTTGAAACGCGTGAACTGCGCGTGCGTATCTCACGCGTTACAAACACAGGACAAGTGAGTGTGCGCTGACAAGATTACCGCAAGCGTATATTAACCCCTGTCAACCCCAGTTTTACTTTATAAAAGTGGGGTTCAATGGGGTCAAACTTATATAGGCGTGTTTTCGTGATGTATATTTTTGCTCAAAAGCATAGATTGCGGATACCCGTTTAACACTCATTCTCAAATGAATTGGGATTTTAGCCGTTTAAAAAGTCAACTTATAAAGTTACTCAGTCACCGATATGTTCACAATATAGTATTAACATCTACCTATACTCAGTTAAAATTCCTTCATCAAGAAATGAAAAGTTATTTCACCCCCAACAGCTAGAAATATGTCGGTGTCTTGATTAATTTTATTGTGAGAAATGTACGTTACAATCTACTTGTTCGTTATCCCCTTCTATAACATCACAAAAATCAAGAGACCCTAGCTCGTAATGACAGAAACTTACGACCGGGTTATTAAGCGGGGACAAAATTGAACATATGGTAATATATATGGTAAAGAAATGAATATCCATTTTGAATAAAATACAGGGTTGGTTAGAGAATACAGAAAAAGATATAGTTTTCTGAAAACATACAACTTTCGTTTTGTTTTAAGAGAAGCACATAATAGCTAGATCACTTACGACTATTGCATTTGAACAGGTATTGAGTGGCAAATAAGGAACACAAGTAATATTACTTTAGATACGCGATCAACATAAGCAATAAGTTTATTTGAATTATATGCAAAAAGTCGCGGACATTACAGTGATTTTGTTCCTATAAGTCAAATAGTTTACCAACGTGATTAACTGACAATATAGCTGTTAGTGTCATTTTCATTCATGTTTTGGATCTAACTAATGTAACTGTGCATGTTCAGGCATATGCTTTTAAAACATGGTGTCGCTATTACGCAAAAACGCCTCGGTATATATTTGTATGCATAAAAAATGCTCTCCTGACAGATAAATTGCGTTCTTAAGGCAACCGAAACATTAAAAGACATACCTATCACATATAAACACACAACAACTGCATGGCCTTATATTCTCAACAATAAAGTATCTAAAATTAATGATGCAACTGCGAGAATACAGTATCGAACAACAGAGTGCATTCAAGAGTAATATTTTTCTATACAAAAGTCTTCAAAATGTAACCAATTTTGTCTACTAGCTGGAAGAAAGTAACAGGTTTTGTTAAGTTTGTAAATAAGTTCTAAGAAATGTAAACAAATGCATGTCTGTAAATGGCAGCTATGATGGTCTCGGACATTACCATACACGGCAAAGGGACATGCTATGCCACTTTACCAGTTCTACCTGTAAAACTGAAAAGGAATCTGATATTGTATTTGTTGTGTCTAGTTAACATAATCAAGAGTAAACCAGCATACCCTAAAATATACATATTTATTTTAGGTGGGGATGTTCGATACAATTTGTAATGTTCGATACCATATTTTAATAACATAAACTGCACTTACAATGTTTTTTAACATTCAAAATATGCATTTGGAAATACAAATTGGAGAGTTGAAGTGCCTTCTTAACATTGCACATTTTATATTGAAAATATGCATTCTGGCAAATAATATCTGGGAAAAGATTATAAGCTATGGGACTAAAATCCAAAATCGAAAATGAGTAATGAATTTGGAATCACCATTGTTACCGTTTGCAGCTATTGGTAGAAATGTAGCAATCATGTATATCACTAAACGTGTTCATTTTACATAACTAAAGTTGCACAATTCAAAATGGTTCATTTATTTGCAGTCATTATCCCTGGACGGTCAACATAGCAGACCTGTCATGTTCGATACCAAATGTAGCGGACATTTCATCGCATACATCCACTGCTTATTGCAATAGAATAATGATCTTGCAAGCGTGCAAATGTTGTTCATTAATAGTGATTTTTGGTGGCATATTCGTATTTGAGAATATTAATTGTGGCAAATAATATTGGAAAAAGATAAAAAGTTTCTATGTAGATATTTTAAAGCAAATATGACTTCTGTTTTCCCTTAACTGTGGTATTGTCTGCCGACTCCCTCAACCATCAAACACCGGAAAAGGCCACCGTGTCGTCTGCAGACACTTTCTACTATGTAATCTTGTAAAGGAAAACTGTGCCACGTGAAAGCAATGTGATCAAGCTGTTAGACTAACAAGTTTCAGTATTGAACATTACTGGTCTCGAACATTAAAAAACACTGGAAATGAGGGAATTTCAACATCAAAATATTATTTTCGTTCCAGATGATGTATTTGTGTTAGTCACACATTGTGGGAGTTTAATTCAATCTAGAATTTTTGTCGATACATACGTAATAAGCCTGGTATAATGATCGCGAACATTACATACATTTTTGCAACAAAACCATGCACATTCTGTATGGTAAGTATTTTAATTTCCTATTGTACTTGTAACATCAAACGACCTTATATGCTTATTATAATATAGAATCTCCATTTGGTCACGTTTCCGTGTATAAAACCTTAACGTTGTTTTGAAATATCAAGAAGAAAAACGTCGTCTCGTACATTACAATGCTTAATTAAATTTCGGCGACAGCCATAATCGGGGAAAATACTTAGTAAGACTCTATGTAGTCCTGCTAATGGTAGTTATTTTCCTACCCAGAATATGTTAATTTTATGGAAACCACCAAACCCTTTCCTTTCTAGTGGAATTGCAAATTTGTAAGTGCGCAAACAAAGAGAATTCGAAAAGCTCGAACATTACAAAACCAGGTTTTCCCGTGGCTAATTTTCCCTGAAAAGGTACTTTTCTACAGGAGGTTTATCATGATATGTTTGGGACGTTTTTTTCTGTCATATAAACGTATGCATTGGTTACAAATGACTGCTTGATATCAGAAAATATACGGCGACTGCAATATCCCAATTCATTTGAGAATGAGTGTTAAATCATCTTAATGCGGCGTTTTTAATGAGAACCAACAATCGGCGTTTGGCGCATAAATTCGAGATTATCGAACAAGAATTGCCAATTTCGGTGTTATCGTTACATCACGGAAACACTCCTATATAATTCTGACTCCCTTGAACCCCACTTTTATTTTGAAAAACTGGGGTTTATATGGGTAAACCTTATTTTCCTTATTTCTGCTCTTAAACATCGATTGTGGGTACTCGTTAGAACCACAATGATGAGGCGGTTCTAACCAGTACCTACAATCTTTACTTTGAGCAGAAAGAAGAAAAATATCACAATTTTTCATTATAAATTTTTCATTTTTTCGGCGATAAAGGTTTCAAGTTATTTGCATTGGCGTGTTTTCGTAATGCAACAATCGGTGTTTGGCGCATAAATAAGAAATTCTCGGACGAAAATGTCAATTTTATGATACATGACTGAACCATCAACGTTGAAACAGCATTTTCGATGTTCCAACGTTTATTCATAGTTGAGTGCCTAGGGGTCACTGATCAGGATATAAATGAAACTATAAGCTCCACCATGATGGGTATCTGATTATATTACAAACAAGCCATAAACTGTTCAACAAGTATTAGCTTTTACAAAAACTTGAGTCTACGCTCAGCACACACTCATGTGTGTGGTATCGTAGTCGCAGATAAGATTGACTAGGCGGAGCTACCGTTTGTACCTGCCTTAGGAATATTCCATTAACAAAAAGGTAAACCAAGTCACCCGATTGTGTGAATTCAACTGTAACATGAGCATGGCTGTGGTGTATATGGCTATTTGGTCCGCTTGTAGAAAGCATGCGAAAGGCACTCTACCGAATTTGACATATATTGACAACACATGAATAGCTCCGCCTAGTCAATCTTACCTGCGGCTACTATACCTGGGGCCAGTTTCATCAATAAACATCGTACGATTAATCTTAAATTGTTCGTACGCACTTTTTAAAGAACTGCGTAGGTTAGTTTTATCAAAACATCGCAAAGTGTTCGTACGAGCTAAATTTGCGTTTCACTTAAATAAGTCGTAATTTTGAATATGCGCTTAAACATGGCCACTAATTGTCACATGCGTGATCACGTGCCGTCTTGAAATAGCCGTGTAAGGTAGATTACACGCTTTAAAATTATTGTTCCTGTGGACCTAGATGAATATTCAGTACAAACAACGTTGAATCAACGTTGATTCTATGTTGCTTCAAACTTGTGTTGCAATTTCATTGTTGTAAGATACAGATGTTAATTGTCTGGACCCCTTCCCTCTTTTCCATTGGCGAGTTGGGCTGTTTGTGGACGTCGTGACGTCAGATAAGCGTTGATTTAACGTTATAATGAACCTTTCACAAGCACGTTTGTCAGTTAATGCGGGCGGGCCTCTTCCATGAGTGCACGTGTATCGTTGATTTTTTTTATAATACTAATTGAGGAAAAGGAATCACATCACAGTGAGACCTCGCTGAGCATTTTATTACCTTAATAAATTACCCGTCTCCGTATGATCTTAGCTGTTGGTGGGACGTAAAACTGAAACACTCACTCACTCACCTTAATACATTCAGTAATGCAAGAGCATGAATACAAGATTCAATTTATCTTATGAACTTAAAACACAGTTTACGCACCATTTTAACACAAAAGGTAAATGCATGACATTGTTTAACAAAAACGCCGCATATAACGTGGGCTGCATGATGCTTCCACGCAGAGCTGAAACCGACCCGCACACGAGTACTGGTAAACCGCATCGAGGATCTAATATGTTCTATAAAAGGGTTATTCTTTGGAAGCAATGAATACACCACATAACTGGAAAACATGAAAAAGTCCATGTTTCCTGCGCCAGACTTGCTAGTTTCGGACAATTAAGCTTCATCAGTGACCCTAAAAATATTTTCCAAATTCCGCAATAGAATCAATGATCCCAAAGGACAGGAAAATATAAACTACACTATGATGTTGGGCAGGGAGACTTTTTGCGGCCGCCACATATTCCCACACATCAGCTGTAGTGACGTCAAATATGTTCTATAAAAGGATTATCCTTTGGAAGCAATGAATACACCACAAAACTGGAAAATATGGGGTATCCTTGTTTTCTGGGCCAGACTACCTTGTTTCGCCAAATCAGGCAACTAAACCTGCCCAGGCAATGCGGTGCGAGTCGGCCCTTCCATGCTTTTGAATCCTATTGGTTTCATTGGTGCAGAGCTTGAGATGTCATTTCTTAATGTAGTAATAGTCCCACAAAATTGGAAACAACGTCTCCAAAATGAACATAACAGTGTTGATGGGGACGTTAAATCTCAAATCAAACAAACAAATCAAAAGCCTCTGAAAGTTTTCGTGTATAACGTGTGTCAGTTTTCAGCTCCGGTTTGTTGTTGGGAATGGTCTTAGCAAATATTATTCATTGATTGCCGTCTGTCAGGCCGTCCAGCGGATTTTGCTTTCAATGAAAAATAAATGCATTTCATTTGCAACATAGATTCTACAACATGACTGATTTTAAATTACAAAGAACCTGAAGTTCTATAGCTACATATATGTATACACAATTAAACAATCGCCTGTAAAATATAGACGAAATGAAAGTACGCAAGACTATGACCCCCACCCCCACACGTGCCATCTGCATGATGCCGTGGAGCTTTTCGTACATACGAGTGCACACACATGTACATTCGTCCTTCCGTATGGGATGTACGTACATTATACCAGGGAGAACCTAAACTTTTATGAGCTCATATTTTCCAGACCATGTGATGGAAATGTGATGATAGGAATAGGCCAATAGGTTTATTCAGCAATACACTTGCCTATACCTTTTACCTCTAGGTCAAGGCATATTAGAAAACTTTAAATGTAGAAATTACTTAAGAGCTCATATTTTTTTTTAAAACCATATAATGGATTTGGTTCATATTTAGTACGATGATCGATACTCATTAAAAGTTTTATTCAGCATACCCGCGCCCATGCTCAGGACCTCAAGGTCAAGGTCACGAACTCAGAATATTTTAATGTCAACGTTTAAACAGGAACTCACATTTCCCTATCCATATCATGGATTTAGTTCGTATTTGGTATGATGAAAGATACAGGTCGTTTCTCCGGCTACTCCGTTTAGTTTTCGCCCACATCTGATTAATGATAAGCTCGAAATAAAAGAGGCCATAAAACCAAAACTCAAGTACAATGTCACAGATTTAGTAATTTATTTTTATGGATTTGGTTCATATTTGGTATGATGATACACACATTTTCCAAGATTCAAACGACATTACCTCCACCTACGCCGATATCCTCGGGGACAGTTTTCCCAGCTAAAAATGCTGTCTTTATTTTATTTATTTGATGTGTCAATATTAGGTACACTGAGTCTTCGTTTTAATCACAAGTCTAATCGCAGATTGTGGGTCGTCACGTCGATTATTTTGCCCCCGTCAACTGTTGGTACATGTATATAGGTCATTTTAGAGACGCTACTTCTGATTTTGTGGGGCTTTTACCTGACCTTGAGATGGAATTGCATCTTAAGCCCCATCGACCAAAGAAACCGCTAGGGTTTAAGGAGCGGTCCCACTCGCACCACTTTTCTTGGCTAGGCTGTTACATTCTAAACGGCAAACCAGTAATCAAATCATCAGTAAATAACGCCTGTATAATTTTAAACCATTGGACCCCACTTTTATATAGTAAAACATGGGTTTACAGGGGTAAACTTTACTTTTCTTATTTCTGCTGTAAAGTATAGGTCGTGGGTACTCGTTATCACGTCTCGATTGAGCAGAAATAAGAAAAATATCACAATTTTTATCTGAAAATTTTCTCTTTTTTTTCGGCGATAGAGGTTTCAATGTATTTGTATAGGCATGTTTTCGTAACGTTGGTCAGGTTCAGCTCTGCGCGGAAGCACTATACAGGCCAAACCCGATGGGCGAAACCGAACGTCAATTCTAGGTTATACCATAAAATATAGATTATTGGTACTCGTAAGCACAACCACAACGATGCGCTTCTAACGAGTACCCTCAATCTCAATTTTTCAAAGAAAAAAAAAAAAAAAAAAAAAAAAAACACTTAGAAACCCCCACCCCAAACCTAAAGATTATAACAAGGGGGGGGGGAGTTTCGAGGGATCTTTATTGCGTGGGCTTGTATAAGTAATGGGCGTTATCTATGAAGGTATAAACAAAATGAAATGTTGCGTACCATCCTTTTAACAATTTAACCTATGCCGCGCGTCATCTTCTTCTGCTATGGCTGTGATAAGACGAAAATTTCAATGTGCGACGTCTAAATATTCATCTCAGAAATACGACAAAATGTGCGAACATCGCAGATTGTGGGCATTTGATGAAACAGGATATTGTCGTAAGAACGCCGTACGATCTTTTTTTAAGGCGAAAATACGTCGCAAATGCTTCGATGAAACTGGACTGGAAAGTAAAATTACAAAACTTATCACGTGCATGTTGTAATAATGTGGCAGATAAAATGTAAGTGTATAACAGTCACAGATTACAAATAAGGACTTTCAAGTGTTCTCTCCAATGTGACATAAAAACAAAATTACTGATCTTTCACTATCAGTGCCAACTACTAGAACTACATGCCTACATTTACGGTTTCTTTCATTCGCATTCTAGGTTAACCTTTTTCTTTTCGCATTCTAGGTTAACCTTATTAAAACAAATCCTTCCAGCTTAACGTCTAACAAAAACATGAAAAAAAAAAACATATGTGTGTGTTATAAAGGCAAAGTCAACAGCATGTTTGTTAGTAGACTTAAGTAGTAAGTGTGCACATTTGCTTGTATGTTATTATCATGTTAATATGTATTGTAAAATGTAATTTCAGAAATAAACTAAAATAATTAAAAAAAAAAAAGCTCTATCTGCACAATTTGAGTTACTGAACTTTGTACTTTTTGCTTACATTTCGTCCGAACAATAGCAGCTTTATTATGACGTATCGTCCCGTTAACATGTCTGTGTCATGAACAAGTTTTAGTTGTCAAACGTCAAATGTTCGATCTCCGTTTCAGTAAAATGTGCTAAAGCTTGGGTATAGAGGTCAGACCCTCGGACAGTTCTTGTGATTCTTGTCTGGGTGTTTTATTGGTCGTAGTAAATTTCGATTCTGATTACTCTGTCATCTAGCGAAACTTTTCCCTTGTTCTTGCTTTTGTTGCAATCAGCTGTTATGACTCTCTCTCCGATTTTTCCCATTCTCCGATCCTGCAAAAATAATAATAATTAATAATAATGATGATAATACACAGGTAAAAAATAATGGGCTATTGCACTGGTACTGATTAATATTGTCTCCAGTTGGAATATCGAAGCAAACGAGATGCGTTATAACCGACAGTCTTCGCGGATCATATTTTGTTATGGTTTGTCCTTGAGTGTGTGTATCGCTTATATTATTTTGTTTTGGATAGCCAATTGGCCATTCTGTGGGAAAGTAGCTGTCCATTTGACTTTCCGCTTTTGATGTTTCCATTAGGATCTAGTTATTTCATGTTTGTGTTCCTTTCCTATTGGTGTCACTGATTGAGCGGTGTGTTAATTGTATCGATTCCTGATCACTGACTTCACTTCTATTTTGTCTAAAATAAAGTACTTTACTATGCACTGTAGAATACAGAAGTGTAAGCAATGATCAATAATATATACTTTTACCCCACACCTCCCACCAAAGACGTCAAAGGGAATGAAACACGAATATGAAGGAAAACATCACTAGCGGAAAGTCAAAGGTACAGTCACGTTCCCAAAACATCACGTGAAACAGTCCGTGAAATAAAGACCCCCCTTAACCCCACTTCATATAGAGAAAACCGGGGTTTAGGGGGTAAACATTATTTTCCTTATTTCTGTTCCCTAGACATGGCTTGTGGGTACTCGTTAGAACCCCCTAAATGAGGCGGTTCTAACGAGCACCCACAACCTATGTTTTGAGCGTTTATAAGAATAATATCAAAGATTTTCATCAGAAAAGTAGCCATTTTGGAGATGTGAAAAAATGCACTATGTCTCACGGGTGTGTTATCGTAATGAAATGGCCAATTAGCACATACAACATGAAGAGCCCCGTCGGGAAATCCGCCAACTACATTTAAAATAAACAACATAAAGACAACTTACTCAGGTCGGTCAGTAGCGAGGACTGCTTGGGAGTTTAAATCGATTCTAGGGGCCCATCTTTCGCTCTTGGTTCTAATATCATTTACAACACACAAAATTGTTGGTCCACCTGAAGGCAAGCTTTTACGCTGGAACCGTCATAAAGTCTGAGGCCTGACCCGCCGGCATACAATTATAGAAGAGAGCAAACTTATCCACCATGATTGGGTTTTCTACCATGCATGCCGTTTGTCGTATATCATTTGTGTAAAGGATTAGGCACTGATATCAATGCAAGCATTTATATGTCAGCGCACTCGCACTTGTCTCGCATTTGTATCGCGTGAGGTACGCACGCGTTTCATTGTAAAGTACATTAATTAGTTTCATTGGGAAAACTTTTAAGGATGGAATTTACTCCGAAACCATTGCAGATGCTTTGCTAATCTTTTCTTATTCGTGTTCCTTATGATAAGGCACATTCAGAGACGCCGACCTGGGTATCACCCAGAGTGCGCCGGGACCATGCCCCACCCCTCAACTTCTTAAAAGGTCATATATCTCAGAAACTATTCGAACCCTCATCCCTAAATCATTTATACTCTTGATCCTTATGATAAGACACATTTTGTCACGCCAACCTTTGGGTCCCAAGGATGCGCCGGGGTCATGCCCCACCTCCCCCACTTGATAACAGACCTCGTTTATATCCCCACCCCTAAGCCATATATATATATTTTTTATTATGATAACACGCATTCAGTGACGTCAACTTTGGATTTTTTTCCGGGATGCGCCCGGGCCATGACACACACCCTCTAATTCATAACAGGCCATATATCCCACGCACTGGTCACATCCCAACCCCTTAACCATATATTGTCATTTTTATAATGATAAGACGCATTCCTTTACACCAAGCCGGGGTCGCCCGGGGTGCCTAAGGGCCATACCCCACCTTTCAACTTCAAAAAATGCCAAAAAATCTCAGAACACGTTCGGACCCGCCTCTTAACTATATATTTTGGTTGCTTATGGTAGGACTCATTCAGTCACACCAACCTGGGGGTCTCCCGGCAGGTTGTGCTTGGACCATGTTCCGTCCCAACACTTCATAAAATGTCATATATCTCAGAAAACGTTGGGGTTCTTCCCCTAAATCAAATTATGATAAGACGCATTCAGACTAACCAACCGCAGAGTCCGCAGGGGGCATTCCTCTACCCTCCATTCCATTATATGGCCTCATATATCAGAAACCGTTCAGATAGCACCCATTAATTACACATATTCTGGTCATTTTGATAAGACATATTCATTGACAACAATCTTGGACTTTTCTTGTGTCCGCTAAGGCCATGCCTCAACCCCTGTACCGCTTAAAAGGCTAATATCTCAGGAACTGTACAGACCCCCAACCAGAAACCATATATGTTCTTGTTCCACAGGATAATATGCATTCAGTAAACCAACCATAGCTAGTTTGGGGCAATGCTCGACCCCCTCTACAAGGCCTTATATTTCAGATACAGAGTCCAAAATGAGTGCGTTTTGTAGACTTTATAATCAATAGATTACAACCATATATTGTTAAACTATATGGATGCCACTGAGATCTGATTAGCATAGTGACCCATGGGCCTCTTGTTTGAAATTGTCCTTTTGATGACTTGGATAGGAGGTATGAGTTGAATGTATCGATTTCTGATCATTGCCAACAGTTTATCGTCAGCTGTGCATGTACAACTTTTAAGTTTGAATAGAAAGCCAGTGAGTTTTAGGCGTAAATGAAAATGAAAGATAGATACACAAAACAGACCAGTAAAATTGTTAATGGCAGTACCCAGTTTTATTTTTGTCCAGGGAATATTTAAACCAAACACAAAAAGTTATTACCACATTCTGTAAAATAGTGTCTTCTTTGCTGTTTTTAAATTTTGAAACAATCACATACAATGTAGAAGTAAAACAAAGATCAGGGATCGATACAATTAACTTACTCCACCCATCAAAGACACCAAAGGGAAAGAAACACAAACATTAAGCGACCAGACCATAATGGAAACCTAAACAAAGGAAGGCCATAAGGACAGTTACTTTCCCACTAAATGGCCATATGGCCATCCAAAATAAAAAGACACAAGTGATACACACAGTAAGTAACAAACAATAACATAAATAACCCGCCACAGAAGAACCGCCTTGGAACGATCAGGGGAAAGATTTCCACTGGGGGGGGGGGGGCTTAAATCGATTTTGCGTGGCCACAATCCTCGCCCTAACTTCCGTGGCGATTTAGACAAATAATTTGTTCAGTCCGCATGAAGGCCTCCTAACTCATCAGTGCAACATCTCCGTGAACATACACAATCAAAGAACCACAGAGGTGAGACAACGGTGAGGACTCGACAGCAAGAAACCACTGAAATGCTGGAGCAAAAGAAAACCAACAGTTAGACTCCGATTATTTACAAATCATAAAATTGCATTATTGCTTACATTTTATGATGCGTAGAAAGTAAAGTAACGACGGCCAGCTGGTTGTTGAAATTGTCGACAGTTGTGTAGTCTAAGTGGATACTTAATGGAGATAAACGTGTATTGACTGATTTGTACTTACCTCATCAGACAATGTTTAAGTTTGAACATCTGTAGGCTTGCTTTGATAGAAATCCCTCTGGGCATCTTCGCAGCCACCTTTCTTCTGATAAATTTTGGTAAGTGCAGATCCCGTGACAAACGAAGCTCCATAAAGAAGATATTTCAGCTTCTGCTTTGCAAGTAGAAACCCTGTAAACATCAATAAGAGGATCAAGAGTTACTAATCGCTATCCTGGTTATTGTTTGGTCTGTTTTTCCTCATCCGGGTGCCATGATTTTTGGTACTGATAAACAGGTCACGGTCCACCTGTGGTCATTATTTTATTTATAAAATGTTACATCACTTACTCACCTTAGGCTAGATATCAAGTTTGAATGAAATCGGTACAGCCATTCTGGAAAAGATGCTTAAGGTTTTATCGTCTATGGCCATGGCAGAAATTTTGCTCAATTTACATTGACCGCTTTAAAAACTTTTCATTCACCCATTGCCAAGGCAGTTGTAGGAATGTAATTGGACGGTCAAAGCAGATTCTGAGTACATGCACTTTGAAAAGCTGATTGACACCTGAGTCCAAGGTTGCAGAATGACCTTGACATTTAGCATTTACCAGCATTCATAAACTATCTAGTCGCTCTTCGTATTCAAAACAGTTTTTTGAAAAAATGCATTTATTAACCCCTTTTCAATTCAAAGGACAAATTTAACCTTGTCAAAAGAAAGGTCTATGTCAACCTAAAGTAATCACTAGAACCAATTTGGTTGTACGCAGTCACCAAAGGCTACACATGAGTTTCATTGCTCTTGTCCAACAGCCCATGGACTTTGTAGAAGATTTTAGGGGTTTAACAATATTTGGTCATGGCAATCATATTTGTCATGTGCCTTGAACCATTCAAACAACATTTCGTCGGCCAATGCCCGGAGGCTATATATAAAATTGAAATTGCCCCTGCAATTTTAGAGAAAGTGAATTAAAATATCCAATGTGCGACTTAATATGTTCTATAAAAGAGTTATTCATTGGAAGCAAGGAATACACCATAGATCTGAAAAGTATGGACCGCACAAGCTTTCAGGGCCAGACCAGCTAGCTTCGGCTAAGTACACCGCATCATTGACCCTTAATACTTTAAAGTCCTACAATAGAATCAGTGGCCCCACTATGATAAATTCGTCGAATTACCTCAACAACATTCATATTATGTCCACTCACATTTTATTAACCATAATAATTTTCGAAAAATGCATTGTTTAACCATTTCCCTATTCAAACACCCACGGGACCAAATTTGACCTTGTTGTAAAATTGGTCAAAGTCAAGCTAGTGATATTGGAAGTATTAAGTCGCATCAGCTTTGGCTCAGCACTAGTACAGAAGAAAATTTCTACATGTTTGCACCATATTTTAGCATGGTGGCCATTCGGTCATATGACCTGGACCATTTGAATTAAATTGTTCACAACTGTCAGCAGCTGCATACAAATATTTCAATCTGGCCTAAAGGTTTTAGAGAAAATGTTCTTTGAAATGTCTATTCTTAGCGATCTCGGGCATGGTGGCCTAATAACCTTGACTTTGGGTCTATATATTGTACCTATTCTAATGTCATAGACCACACTACTTTTAGTAAAATCATTGTTTTACCACTTTCCTATTCAGAAACGTAAGGGACAATGTTTCAGCTTGCCGTGAAAAAAAATCAACTTCTACGTATGGTCATTGCTTGAACAAAGTTGGTAGTTATCAGTCACCTGATGCTTCATGTTAACTTTCAAGATAATTCGCCCAGTGGATACGGAGAAAATCTTGTTTCAAGTTTTTACTATATATTGCCATAGTGGTTCTGGAGTAAAATAGGGTTGGAGGCAATGATCAGCAATCGATACAATTAACCCACAGCTCCCATTAGAGACACCAAAGGGAAAGAAACACAAACATGAGCTAACAGACCCTAATGGAAACATCAATAGCGGAAAGCCAAAAGGACAGTTTCTTTCCCACAAAATAGCCAATAAAATAATATAAGCGAAACAAACACCCAAGACAAATTATAACAAAAATAAACGGCGACAGAAGAACCGCATTGGAACGGTCAGCGGAAACGAATTCCACCGAGGGGGGGGGGTGCTTAAATCGATTTTACGTGGCCACAATCCTCGCCCTTACTTCCGTCGCGATTAAGACAAATAATTTGTTCAGCGGAAACGAATTCCACTGGGTGTGTGTGTGTGTGGGGGGGGGGGCTTAAATCGATTTTACGTGACCACAATCCTTGCCCTTACTTCCGTCGCGATTAAGAAAAGTTAAAAATAAACTGCGACAGAAAACCCGCCTTGGAACGGTCAGCGGAAACGAATTCCACTGGGAATTGTTTAACATTTGGATCATATATTGGCAATGTGCCCATATTAGTTATGTGACCTGGACCATTGATCAAGGTTTCGTTTCCGTATTGTCAGGAGGTTGTTTTATGTTTTAGAAAATGACTTTTAAAATGTCGATTTACCTGCAGTCTAAGCGAGCTTGGGCCATTTTGTACCTACTCGCATGTCATAGACCACAATATTTTTCGATAAACGCATCGTTTTCTTCTTTTTTTTTCATTTGCTATTCCTATGAAACCAAACTGACATTGCTGGAAAATAGGTCAAGGTCAACCTAGGATAATCATCTGTGTAATCTTGGTAGTACCTAATCACCGGATGCTACAAACTGAGTTTTGAACCAATTGCCCCAGTGCCTCTGTGGAGGAAGATTTTTCTTTCGAGTTTGAAAAAAAAATCCAAATTGGGAAAGAGCTGCTGACTCGAGCTACCAGCTGTCTATATCGTTTACTGCCGAAACTTCAAGTTTCGACTTCTTTCCCTTGTGATATTAGGGGCGGAATTGGGATCTGCTTGTATCAGTTCCTGATCGTTTCCGTTTTCAATTTTGAAACATACTTGGACATGGCGGTCAGTTTAGTTATGTAACCTAGACCTTTAGAACAAACTTTCGATCTTCAATTGTCGGGAGATTGCGTATATCATTTTATTAAAACTGACCCAACCCTTTAAGAGAAGAAGACATTCGAAAATACTTGACGTACGACGGACGGACGGTGTACAATGACTTCGGTTGTAAATAAGAGAATACATAAAACTAAAGGATGCTCCCCGAAGATGCGCAATTACAGGAAGGTTATGTTAGTGAAAGAGTAAAATAAGGTGACCCTATACACTTTGCACCTCCTCTCACGGACCTCTATCAGTGTATCAAGTATATCAAATTTCATGAAATTTCCTTCAATAATTTAGAGTTATGCTTCGGACAAGTTATTTTTATTGCAAAACTTAAGAAGGGAAGTGACTCCGTAAATACTGGTGGACTGTCGAAAGCGCAAAACTAGATCGCAGGGCACCAGAAAAAACGGCAATTAAAAACGTAAATTACGGGCTTTTAAAAGGAACAATACAAGGCTGAAGTGACTGTCCATAATATTATTGAATTATGGGCGCCACTCAATGCTTGCATTTCTAAGTTAATTACCCATTTCTGCATTACGTATTCTGGACACCGAGGCGAACAAATTCTACAATAGTTCTAATCAGTTATACGATGCTGCTCTTTTAACTAGAGGCTATATTCAGCATGCTCTCCGTCCTTTCATCAATTCTGAAATAAATCCAAAACGTCATTACATCAAAATATCCTTCATGAAAAAGGGTTTGAATTTATAGATTTACCTAGTATCTTCCGAGAGTTCGGTGATCTTATCCGTTCCTGCTAATTTTCGAAATACTGAATTGCTTTATATACAATAAACAGAAGTGGAGGCAATGATCAGGAATCGATAAAACTAAACCACAGCTCCCAGAGTGATGTAAGAATCCTTGTTGGGCGCTTTAACTAAAATAACGGATCAATGACACTTTTGCAAGGCTTGTCATGGAGTCGGTTTCTGACGCTATGACCGCCTTAACATAAAGCTAAATATTGGGTGGTTTGGCTTGACACTAGGTTCAAATCATGCTCTTCTTTTGTTCTGTCTCCAGTGGTTTTCCTGACTCCCATGGGTACTCCAGATATCTCAAGGCATTGTTACTGTTATGTTGCACGTTATGACACATTGGTAAACTAAGAATTTCTATACGAGCCGAACAAGCAACCAAATCGTGTAAACCGATTTGGAAGATGAGGTTATGGTTGGGCTTCGGTACTAAAGTACCGAAGCCCAACCTTCGGTGTAGTCTCATTAGTTTTATGTTCGCACTTGAATAAATAGATGGGTTGCATGATGCTTCCAGCCAGAGCTGAATCCGACCGCACACGAGTACTGGTAAACCGCTTAGAGGATCTAAGCCTGCCCCGGCAAAGTGATGTTAGCAGAACGGTCCATGCTTGTAAACCCTATTGGTTTCAATACGCGACAAAGCTTGAGATATCATTCCATCTCAATGTAGAGTAAAAGTATCACAAAATTGGAAGCAACGTCTCAAAAATGATCTATACAGGGTTGATGGGGACGTTAAACCTCAAATCAATCAAACACATCAAAATGTTCGATGCCGTCCAATTTTCCAAAGTTTTCATTTGACCCTTTCTTAGACCCCAAATTTTTCAGTTCCATATAAATTATTTAGTTGCCTCCGTTTTGGTAAGAGCTGCTAAATCGGATTGTCGCTTGATATTTGCCCGTCTGTCCCTTTGATGCTATTCTTCCTACTGGATCAGTTCCTGAAGTATCTTTTTATGCTCCCCGTAGAATTTCGGGGGAGCATATAGTCGCCGCTTCGTCCGTGCGTCCGTGTGTCAGTGCGTCAGTCTCGCTCTTGTCCACGCAAAATCTCAGAAACTACTGGTCGGATTTCAATGAAACTTCATGAGAATATTAAGTATCGAATGTGGATGCGCATATCACCTGCGTGTTTTGGTTCGATGATTTTTTCAACAATTATGGTCCTTTGATGAATTATGCATGAATATATAGAGTACTGTTCGTGTCCACGCGAATTCTCAGCAACTTCTTGCAGAAATTCAACGAAACTTCAATGGCATCTTAAGCAGCAATAGGGGATTCGCGTATTATCCGTGCTATTCGGTTAGATGATAAGTCACAGAGTTATGGTACTTTGTTTAAAGCGGCAGTGTAAGGTCACTGTGGCTATTTTTTAAAAAAAAAAATTAGTCATCACTCGGGTTCCTACTGTTTTTGATGGATTTTAATATAACTTCACACAAATGTTGGGTATGAAAATATCTTGAGCATGTTCGACTTTCAGGGTCCAGAGCTCAAAGTCAATGTCACTGTGACTATTTTCAGAAAACTTTGTTTTCGCTCTAGTGCCTACATTTATTGATGGATTTTGATATAATTTCATACTAATGTTGATTATGATAATATCTCGAGCAAGTTTAACTTTCAGGGTCCTGGGCTCAAGGTCAAGGTCGCTGCGGCTGTTATTAGAAAAAAAAATATCATCGCTCTTGCGTCGTCATTTGCTGACGGATTTTAATATAACTTCACATAAATGTTGGGTATAATAATATCTCGAGCAAGTTCAACTTTCAGGATCCTGGGCTCAAGGTAAAGGTCACTGTGGCTATTTTTAGAACAAAAATTGTCATCGCTCTAGTCCTTACTTTTATTGGTGGATTTTAATATAACTTCACACAGATGTTGGGTATGATAATAACTCGTGCAAGTTTGACTTTCAGGGTCCTGGACTCAAGCTCAAGGTCACTGTGGCTATTTTTGGAAAAATACTTTGACATCCCTTTAGCGTCGTCATTTGCTGATGGATTTTAGTATAACTTCACACAAATGTTGAGTATGATAATATCTCGAGCAAGTTTGATTTTCAGGGTCCTGGGCTCAAGGTCAAGGTCACTGCGGCTATTTTTAGAAAAAAAACTTAGTCATCGGGCTAGCGTCTAGATGTGCTGATGGATTTTAATATAATTTTCGAACCGTCTGATATTTTATATGCATGTAAAGGCACCCAATACGGAACCATACCTGGAGACACTCCTCTGACGATTGCCTCTGTGTACGAGAGTAAATTTTCAATAGTTTTACCCAATAAATATAGCTAAACTACCACCCAGGATCTTGGGGTATGGTATCGTATCTGAAGACACTTCCTTTCATTTATTTCGACTTTTGTGTTGCTGATGTTTGTATGACAGTGCCATCAGACAAGCTAATTTGTCCACCGAGAGGTTTTGTCATACTCTATTTTTAAGAACAGTGAGTATACACATTATACTGCTCTTTAACTAGGATAATGTTTCCTGTACCGACTATTGCACCTTCGGGAAGCATCCACCGGTTTCACGGATATTATTGAAGTTTTTATTTAGTTCTCATTCAGGAACTATAGGTGGGGTCATATCATCGAAGTTAATAAACGGACACTATTAGGACAATATTTTTGCAAACAGTGAATGTACGCCCTGTTTATTTTCTTAAATCAGAAATTTTGTAAATGATTATTTGTTCTATATTACAGGTTATTTATGGTTATCATTTTTAGTTTCTTTCGGTTATTATTTGCTCTTAACTGTATATTAAATCATAATAGATTTGAAGGCAATTATAAGGACCCGATACAATTAACCCACACCTTCCACCAGAGACACAAAAGGGAAAGAAACACAAACATAGTTGACTAGATCTTAATGGAAACATTAATAGCGGGAAGCCAAAAGGACAGTTACGGTTCCACAAAATGGCCAAATGGTTATCCAAAACAAACATATATAAACGATACATACACTCAAAGACGAATTATAACAAGATAAACCACGACAGAAGAACCGCCTTGAAACCCTCAGTGAAAAGTATTTCACTTGGGGCCTAAATCGATTTTACGCGGTCGCAACTTTCGCCCTTACTTCTATCGCAATTAATACAAATATTTTTTTTCAGTCCACATGAAGGCTTTCTAACTTATCAGTGCAACATCTTCAAGAACACAAAATATCAAACAACCACAGAGATGATTCAACGATGAGGCAGCAAGGAATAACTGAAATGCTGAAGCAAAAGAAATTCAACAGTTAGACTCTTTTTTTTTTCTCTTTTGTTTACTCACGAACGGTGAATGGCAAAGCGAATCGACGATGTCTTGGTTTCCCCGGATAACCTGAAAGAGACAGAAGATTGAAAAAAAATGTGACACAAATATGAAATTGTGCTCATTTTCTCTCTATTTTATGCTTAAAGATATACCTTACAAACCTCGCATGAAATAGTGAAGAATAGGTATGAAAGGGGGTAAACAGTATCTTCTTATTTTGGCTCAGATATACTGATAGACCCGCAAAAATAAAGCAGTTCAAACGTATACCCTGTTTAAACAAGAAATTAGAAAATAAAAAAACACAAATTATTATCTGAAAAATATCGTTTTACCCTTAGAAGAAAGCCTCATCACCCATAGATATCCTAGCCTGATCAGAAATAGCTAGTATTTGGTGAGGAGAAAGAGACATATCTAAAAATGGTGATTACATTTTTTTCGAGGGGGGTCGGCTTTATCTTTGTCCTATCTCTAAATGCTTAAATATCAAATGAGCCGCGTTGTGAGAAAAATATTTTATTATTTGCCATCAACATTATGTCAATGAATAAGACCAACTTTCTGTGAATTAAACTCGGAAAACCATTAAATCTCACCCATTCAGTCCAAACTAGATGACAAACCTTGTTGGCATTGAAAACTAAGTGCTCTTAGTCTAGAAATCAAGCCATTAGGTTACTTGAGCTTCAAGTGCAGCCGGGTTCGGTCTCTGTTGAAAGTAAGTGTTGTAATTGTGCTCTACAGGTACAGATGATTACAATTTGTACGAGGGTGTCGACTTTTTATTCTAGCCTGACCAAAACTAGCTAGTATTTGATTGGGAAAAAACAGACATATCTAAAATAGAAGCGGGGGCAATGGCCAGGAATCGATACAATCAACCCACAGCTACCATCAGAGACACCAAAGGGAAAGAAACACACACATGAAACAACAGACCTAATGAAAACACCAATAGCGGACAACCAAAAGGACGGTTACTTCACACAAAATGGTCAGTAGGCTATCAAAAATAAAATAATATAAGCGACACAAACACCCAAAGGCAAACCACAAGAAAAACAAACCGCGACATAAGATCCGCCCGGAACGGTCAGCGGAAAAGCTGGCGATTACATTTTGTTCGAGGGTGTCGACTTTATCACTGTCCTATTTCTAAATGATTAAATGTTTAAAGAGCCGCGTTGTGAGAAAAACTATTTTATGACATTTGCGACAAGCAAAGGTGAATATCAGCCGTTGTATCCGCGAAG
Source organism: Lucinisca nassula (assembly GCA_963580285.1). Classification (NCBI taxonomy): domain Eukaryota; kingdom Metazoa; phylum Mollusca; class Bivalvia; order Lucinida; family Lucinidae; genus Lucinisca; species Lucinisca nassula. The sequence goes on from OY757026.1 coordinate 17,785,424, forward strand.
TCTAGTCAATAATTTTATATTTCCTACATGGGTAGTACAATGCATTAAGTGTTAATATGCAAAAAAAAAAAATAACTGTTGCCAGTCAATGCATCATGAAAACATGTTCGTGAAATAAAAACCCCTCTTAACCCCAGTTTACATAGAGAAAAAAATGGGGTTTACAGGGGTATACATGTATATTATTTTTATCTTTTCTGTTCCCAGAAATGGATTGTGGGTGCTCGTTAGGTGGTTCTAACGGTCACCCACAACCTATGTTTCGACATAAATAAGAAAACTGAGCAAGCGCACGACAAAACCAACGATAAGACATGTGCGCCAAGCGAACTCTCAGATCAACCTGCGCATCCGCGAAGTCTGATCAGAGTCTTCGCTGTGCGCTCTACGGATTCCTAAGGGCCCAATGCTCCTTCATGCAGCAAGAGAAGTCTCTGGTTAGACTATATGGATGCGCAGGCTGATCTGATTCTTCGCTGGACGCACATTTTTTTTGTAGGTTTTGTCCTGCTCTGGGTCAAATATCAACCATTTTCATCAGAACAGAAGGCATTTTGAAGATGTAAAAAAATGCACTATGCCATACGGATGTGTTATCGTAATGAAGCTGAGCAAGATGGTTGGCGTCTTACCTATTGAAAACCCAAGGAGCCCGATTTTCTCGCTACTAGACTCATAAGCAAAAATACAGTAAAATTCCACTATTTAGACCACCTAAAATTAAGACTAAATCTGCTTTGAAAAGATTATTTGGAAGGGTGCATTTATTCTTTCTTTGTGTTGTCTACACACAGTGTCCCCTGGTCAGGGACCGTCTTTGGCACTGTTCAAAAGTGGTGTTAAAGACCACTTTTGAACAGTCCCAAATGTGGTCTTAATATAGGAATTTTTCCGTATATAGAAACAAATATGCCCAGGAAAAGCCATTATCAAAGATTGCAGCCCATCAATGGCCCCAAGAGGAAGTGTAACTAACAATGAGGAAACGAAAAAGGAAATCTCAACTTATAGCAAGCCCTTAAATAACCACAAATTTCCGAAACAGTTTCTAGTTATTTTCTAATCATTTGAAACGCAATGTCTTTGGGTACATATGAAAGAAATTGAAACTGCTAAAGATCCGGTTTGTGAGTTTCAAGTGCATAATGTATATTTATACACAATATACAGTCATAATATTCATCATCGCCCATCGGGACTTGGAGAAATAGATTGGGCTGCATGATGCTTCTGCGCAGAGCTGAATCTGACCACACGAGTACTGGTAAACATTAACCTTTGAAACCGGTAACATACATATAATACCCATTATATGCGCTTATGTCGGTTTTGCGCAAGATTGCTATTTTTCCAAAAATAAAAAAAAATCATGAAAAATATATAGCGGATCTTACACGAGTGGTCATTTCATATGAAATTTATGAAACGAGCCTTCAACGAGTTTCATAAATTTCATATGAAATGACCACGAGTGTAAGATTCTGTTTATCATATGACCCATTTAAATTGGAATGTATCGCCTTTAAACTTGACAATTATATACCACAAAAATGCTTGGTTGACATGGACGTCGTCATGACGTTACTTAATCCCGCCAAAGTGTTATTACACGTGTGGTCATGCGATTTTTACTACACGACGTTATCCACTGCTTATCAACGACGTCATTTGATAAAAACCATTACATGAACTAAGTCATTCATATTATATAGCTACTGCAGGGTAACCAAAATCATCTAATATATATCGATTATGAAATCACTAGCAAACATTTGGCCTTTATCATTTAACTGTCAGTCAGAATGTCAGACAGGGTGACGCTTTACTTGTCCTAATCTATGGCTTCTTTGTTTCTAAGTACGACCATTTCGAGCCTCCGTCAAACAAGAATGATAAAATTCTGGATAAGTGCCTATCTTCTGCCGTACAAGCTAAGCCAAATCTGAGCATGTGAAGCAAATCAGAATGGCAAAATCTAGATGCTTCCAGCATAGTTTTCCACAGCTTGAATTGGAATATTTTGGTCTGTTGCATGTGGTACTTATCAGCTGGGCCAGGCTCCGGGTTGTATCGAGGAGCATACTACAGAAGAAGGAGACTATGAGGAAAATATGATAGAGGGACAGATACAGTCCAGACATAAGTCTCTAACAAAATATAATGTCTGGATAGAGTATGATGCAACTGACAAAAGTGATCCTGTAAAGAATTTCTACTGTGTATGTGCAGCTGGAATAAAATACAATAGGCATGTGTGCACACACAGCCAGTATCCTTAATTACTTGGGACACATAGCGCATCAGACCACAATAGATCAACTGCCCTAAGCAAAGAATTTTAAGTCACCCATATTTAAATAGATACTTTAGATCATGTTTTGGGGTTTAAACATGTAGAAAACTGCACCTTACAAACACAAGGATATAAATTCATTAAAATGAATTAATAAAAGAGTGTACCAGCTGTGAGTGAATAGGTCTTACAAGATAAAAGGATGAATATGATCTTTGTTTTACTTCTACTTTGAAAGTAGATTGAGATTTCCACTTTCATAGGTGTACAACAGGGTGAAAATGAAAATAGTATGTTGGCTTTCTAAAGGTTGTAATTATCCAGAACGTTAATGCTACGCAAATTAAATTCTATATAGCTATTTGTGAACCCAAGATATGACAAAATACCTTAAGAACATTAGTAAGTAGAAGTAAAACAAAGATCAGGAATCGATACAATTAACTTACTCCACCTACCGAAGACACCAAAGGGAAAGAAATACAAACATTAAGCGACCAGACCATAATGGAAACCTAAACAAAGGAAGGCCATATGGACAGTTACTTTCCAACAAAATCGCCATATGGACATCCAAATTTAAAAGACACAAGTGATACACACAGCAGGTAACAAACAACAACATAAATAAATCGCCACAGAAGAACCGCCTTGGAACGGTCAGTGGAAAGATTTCCACTGGGGGGCTTAAATCGATTTTACGTGGCCACAATCCTCGCCCTTACTTCCGTCGGGATTTATACAAATAATTTGTTCAGTCCGCACGAAGGCCTCCTAACTCAGCAGTGCAACATCTCCGTGAACACAAAAAATCAAAGAACCACAGAGGTGAGACAAAGGTGAGGACTCGACAGTAAGAAACCACTGAAATGCTGGAGCAAAAGAAAACCAACAGTTAGACTCCGATGGGCCCGACCAGAGACAGAGCATCAGGCACCAACCAACATTACCAAGAATTAGATCTCTCTAATTCTCAATAAGCCTTTACGTTGGAGCCGTCATAGAATCTGAGGCCTGACCCACCGGCGTGCAATTAAAGAGGGAAGCAAAGTTGCCAACCGTGATTTGGTTAACTACCATGCATGCAGTCTGTCGTATAACATCCATGTTGTACCCAATCGTTTTATATCGAAGAATGATTTTACGAAATTGGGTGCTGAAGTCATTGCGGTTATATATTTTTCTGAATTTATATACTAAGTCACCATAAAATTCGGGTTCCGATAGACATTGTTGCAGAAGAGTTTTAAGTCCAATATTGAATTTTGAAATTAAATCAGAATGGCGTCTATAAAATTTTGAAAATGCTTTGCGTAGTTTATGGTACCGATAACCCTGATTAAGGAGTTTAGCCGTTAATGATTTATTACGAGTGTTGGAGTCAGTTACATGACTACACACTCTAGCAAATCGAATTAATTGCGAAATATAAACGCCATAGGATGGCGCACGAGGAACATCACCATCCAAAAAAGGAAAATTTACAATCTCAAAATCAAAGTCATCGCGTTTATCATAAATTTTGCACGAAACAAACCCATCTACAATAGATAGATGTAAATCCAAAAACGGGGCCTCGGTATCAGAAGAATTTGCTTTATTTAATTGAAGTTCTGGGGGGTAAATCTGACTGATCAAACCATCGAAATAGGTATTATCAATATTTAATAAATCATCTAAATATCTAGAAGTGGAGCTAAAAGCTTCAATAATTTCAGATTGGTTACCAATGGAAAGCGACAACATGAAGTCTCTTTCATAACAATACAAGAACAGATCAGCCACAAGAGGTGCGCAATTCGTACCCATCGGAATACCCACAATTTGTCTAAATAACTTAGTACCGAATCTAATATAAATATTGTCAAGTAGAAAGGTGAGGGCATCACACACTTTCTGACATGACCAAAGTGTATAATTCTTATGCTCTTTAGAAGTGAAAAATGCATTTCTGACATTACATGCAAGATAGAGAGAATCTTCTCTGTGAAAAGCCCATTCAATTAAATCATTAAGCTTTTCTTTTATAAGATTATGAGGAAGTGTAGTGTAAAGAGTGGAAAAATCGTAAATTAGACAGACTTGAAGCACGAAAATGTCTGGATTTCAATTTATTTAAAACCTCATTCGATTTTTTTATAGACCAAAACAGTTTTCTTCCTGATCTCTCAAAGACTTTATCACAATATTTAATCACATGCGTTTTAATAGCAGTAAGACAGGAAGTTAATAATTTAGAAAGTTCAGTGGTAGTGCAAGAGCTAGAATTTGCAATAAACCGTGCTTTGTAAGGTTTTTTATGAAGTTTTGGTAGCCAGTATAGCGTAGGAAGCTTGTCTTGGCCTTCGGTAACACACACAATCATAATCAAGTACGTAATCAAGAACGTAATCAAGTTTTTTTGCATACTTTGAATATTTTCCCAAATATGGCTTGTATGATTTAATGTCCAAAACCAAGTTGTTACCGGTTTCAAATTTTTATAAAAATTTGCGACAATAATTTACAGATGTGTGGCCTATTTTTATATCAACATAATATTTATATCAACTGCAACGGAGAAAAAAATAAGTTCAAATGTGCCAAAAAAATAATAATGAAGTAGAAATTTGGGGGTACCTTGAAACAAATTTAAAGATACAAGTCCTCATAAAAAGCAAATAAATAAAATTGTACAGACACATTTTTAACTATGACTGAAAGTTTCTATAAGAAAATGTCACATCCATTTTAGATAGATTTAAAATGTTTTTTCTGGGGTACCCATACCTTGAGGTCTATTTTTATTTGAAACCCCCGATTTAAGCAAGGGAAACACATAAAGCAGGAAATGCATCTTTAGTACAAAGGACCTATCCTAGGCTACAACTGTGCATTATATTGTTAGATCATGTGCTGGGGCAGAGTCCTATGTAAATCTACTAAAGGCTAATACTTCGCCTTATTTTTTATTTTTATTTTATTATTATTATTGTTTTTTTTTTTTTTTTGTTTTTTGTTTTTTTGATATGATATAAATTACCTATGCCACCTAGATGTGATAAAATTGTTGGCCGCAGAAGGGCTCGAACCTTCACAACACTAGTTGGATACCATATTCAACTGAGCTATTGGGCTTGTTTTCGGCTGAAATAAAAACAAGCCAGGCAAAACTTAAATAGAGCTATGACATAATACACTACGTTTCAAGGATCTGATAAACCGATGATATGAACTAACCGGCAATGTCACGTTCAGGTGCTGGCTCATCACTACGCTCAGTCGCCGTTATCGAACAAGTTAAAACAGCAGCCATTAGGCACACTTGTAGGATACATATTGCAGTAGACGCCAGCATCTGTCTGAAAGATAATATACATTTGTGATAATTGCATTAGTATATTGTCAAGTATATAGGAACGAACCCATCACGCGTCATTGAATTTTGTAGCCAATACCTTTTCTTGCTGTTCTGAACTTTTCGAACCATTTTATAAACAAGTTAGCTCGCAACATAATGTCTATACCTTTTTTTTCCAAATTGTCTCCAGTTGACTCTCAGTATTTTACAATATTAGATTACAGTCAGACCCCAGTACCGTATTGCGGCACCCAGCACTAGATCATGAGATATCAAATGGCGTTTGACTATTTAGAAATGGTCCAGTGGCCTTAAATGAGCACTGATATCAATTTGTGATTATGTATCCTCCCTATAGGGTCAGGAAACAAATTGTTCCTCCGCCTGCCTGGTCCCATCTCCCGGTCTGTCCGTGCGTCCGTCTGTGTGAGTGACGAGTTCCCGTGAAATGTTAAGCGTCATGAGTCAACATGCAGAAGAAATATAACAATAGCTCTGGCATCGCTATTTTTTGTGTTTTGACACTTTGAAGGTTGAAAATCGTAGTTTTGACATTTACTCATGTCCGCTCTTTAACTTGTAAACAGTGCGAGATGTTTTCATGCAACTTTACAGAAATTTAAATCTTTATTGAGGAATATGCAGAAGACAAGAACTACAACCCTGGCTTTAATACTTTAGCAGTTGTGGTCCTTTGAATATTGAAGATTGTGGTCCCGGTTATTTACTTGTGTAAGCGTTGTAAGGTGTAAGTTGAAAACCGAATGAGATAATTTCATGAAGCGTCACAGAAATATAAAACATCAAAAGAGGGCGTGCAGAACAAGATGGTCACACTGCTGGGTAGCTACTGGGTTTGGTCCTCTGGTCTGGCCCATAGGAGTCTAACTGTTTTTTTTTTTTTTGCTCAAGCATTTCAGTGGTTTCTTGCTGTCGAGTCTTTATCGTTGTTGCATCTAAGACGTGGCACTGAAGAGTTAGGAGGCTTTCATGCGGACTGTACAAATTATTTGTCTAAATCGCGACGGAAGTAAGGGCGAGGATTGAGGCCGCGTAAAATCTATTTAAGTCCCTGAGTGGAAGTCGTTTCACTGACCGTTCCAAGGCGGTTCTTCTGTCGCGGTTTATTTCTGTTATTGTTTGTCTTTTAGTGTGTGTGTTTCTTATATTTTGTTGTTTTGGATAGCTAATTGTTCATTGTTTGGGAAAGTAACTGTCCTTTTGGCTTTCTGCTATTGATTTTTTCCATTACGGTCTAGTTATTTCATGTTTGTATGTCTTTCCATTTGGTGTCTCTTATGGGAGCTGTGTGTCAATCGTATCGATTCTGATCATTGCATTACCTTCTATTTTTGAGTTAAAGCGCTTTGAAATATTGATTCAAGTTTTGACATTTACCCCTGTCTGCTCTGTAACCAGGAACCTTTCAGAAATCTAATTCACCATTATTCGATGTGCAGAAGACAAGAACCATAACCCTTGCTTGTTTTTTATGTTATGGCCCTTTTTACATGTGTCTAATGGGAATATGTACCCTACATTGACCCCTTCTCTTATTCGCACTGATCTGCACATACGTTTGCTTTAGTAAAAGACATGCCCTGGACAGAAAAGAGACCCTACCAGCGATTTCAGGATTTTCGGGAGAAAATAAATTATTTAAAAGGACTTGAGAAGAAATGGTACTTATTTAAGGGAGCTTGATAGCAAGCAGGTGCAGAGGGGCTTATTAGTTTGGGAACTCAATTTAAGGAGCGTGGGAGAATCGGTCAAAAGTTTCATGGAGCTGCGGAAAACATTACCGCCAAGCCTCGCCCCGAACTCCCCTCTCCTCGGAGGGCCTTAGAAAACAATTACAACAACAACATGAATCACAACAGAAAAAAACAAACTATGAAAGGCAATGCTCTCTCTCTCTCTCTCTCTCTCTCTCTCTCTCTCTCTCTCTCTCTCTCTCTCTCTCTCTCTCTCTCTCTCTCTCTCTCCCAGTTTACGCCACTCCCTTCGATCCTGAAAAGACCCATTTCCCTGTAATAAAAGTCTCAAGACATGTAATAAAGATCAAGAACCAGTGCTTCAGCTGAAGTGCACGACCCGCCGGATGCTTTTAGCTTATGAGTGTTACCATATATGGGTATGGCGGCCATTTTGGTCATGTGACCTGGGCCTTAAACGGTTCCCCCAATAAATGCGCCTTATCGTAAGGAGCAAAAATATATCTTATACTTTAGTTCCTTATTCTGAATCGTTTGCAGGATAAAATGCATTCTTACTTTTCCAATACAAAAGCATATGTGTCAAAGTTTGACCTAGGCACAAAGAATGTCAAGGTCAACCCAGGGTCACCATTTTAGCACTTTATGATGGGCCTACGTCCCAGATGATATTTATCAAGTTTCGTGGAAATCTGCCCAGTAGTTCTGGAGAATACTATTTTTGAAGGGTTTTTACCATATATGGCTTGGCGACCTGGACCCCATGGAGCAAATTTTGGTTTTACCCATCCTATAGAGGCTCCATATGAAGTTTGACTTCAATCGGCCCAACGGTTTTCGAGGAGAAGCAGTTCGATAAGTTTCACATTTTTCGCCTCCGCGAGGCTATACTAAATGGAATGTAATATTTGGCAAGTTCATTGGTTAGATCTCATTGATATCTATCAATATGCCAAAAATTATTTAAATATTCCAATCGGTTAAGTCACTATCACCAATTTTCACAAACGGGTTACGGACGGACAGACGAACTGCCCATACCTGTTATTTAAGATGACCACAGCTTTTGATCGTTTGCTCTCCTTTACTAACATATAATCATGTAGCTGGATAATAATGCGTCTAAATTTAGTTATCTGAAATACACGCGTCATTCTGACAATAATGTAATTTGATTTTTTTTTTTTTTTTCTTCGGAGTTTTCTCTTCAGAGATGGATACAAGAAGTTCGTTTATAGATCTACTAACAGTATTGCCTATGACATGTATACTCCCTAGATATGTTATTAATGCGCCCAACTTGATATTGGTTTTCTGTAAATCATTGTTACGTAATTGTCTTGTGGATCTGTTACGAAAACACGCCTATATAAACAGGTAGAAGAAAGTCGTTTTGTTTAAAGACTGTCTTTAAATTTAAAGACTGTCTGTAAATTTAAAGAGTTTTTAGTCTGTAAATTTAAAGACTGACACAAATAAAATCATGAAAATGGTGTAAAACGGAAAAATCACACTTTGCTGTTTATAGTAATTTGGCCTTTGTCCATGGAATATTTAATTATGTGTAACTGTAAATTATATAGTTGTCTCTATTTAATTAAATTCCTTCCACCATAATTGAAGAGTTCTCAGAAAAACAGTTTTGTAATAAGATTCATATGTAAAGTTAGCTCTGGAATGAAATGTGTATAGCGATTTTATCATTTTGTCAATATACGGACCACTCGCTTCGACAGACAGATTTTCTGACAACTAAAATTGATGAAAGTTTCAGACGGATTACAACAGTAAAATGTCCGAAAACGAAATGATGTCAGTATGAAACTCATCTTATGTTCGACCTTTGACAGATATTTCCTCCCTTACTGCGGAGTTTCACGGCATTTGTGGTCTGAGGGAAGGAACTGTGTTGTTTTATTTCTTAATAATTTCTATCATTAAAACGATATTAGAAGACGATAAAATGCATGCAGTCTTTAGCAACGCACGTTTTGTTAATGAGATGAATACTAAGGCTGCGTATGAGAATGCGATTTTTTCGTAGTACATCATTTTCATGATTTTCCGTTGTGTTACTCAGTGTTAGTCTTTAAATCTACAGACTGAAAAGTCTTTAAATTTACAGACAGTCTTTATATTCAAAGAGACAGTCTTTTAATAAAATAACTTTCTTCTACCTGATAAATACATTGTAACCTTTATCGCCGACAAAATGAAAATTTTATGATGAAAGATTTTGATATTTTTCTAATTTCTGCTCAAAATATAGATTGTCGGTACTCGTTAGAACCGCCTATTTGAGTCGGTTCTAACGAGTACCTGCGGTTCTAACGAGTACCCAAAATCTATATTTTAAAGTAGAATTAAGAAAAAAACGTTTTACCCCTATAAACCCCATTTTTACTATAAAAGTGGGGTTCGTAGGGGACAACATTATATAGGCGTGTTTTCGCGATGTTGTAATTTAAACAATCTTAAATAGCCCTCTAATGATAAACCATAAAGATATCTGCTAAAATATATTGCCAAACCTATTAAAAATTCTACATCCGTTGTAGTTAAGTGTATGAAGTTGGCTTGGAGTCTGGAGTATGGAGTTTGGAATTCGATTTATTCCGTAGTAGTAAATAATAGTAAAATATTAGTGAATGTTAGGCGAAATCGATGTTCCAAACCGCGAATCCAAAGCCAAGTTCACACACTCGTTGTAGTTTCCCTTAAAATGTAACTCTGTACTTGTTCACCATTTTTGCATTTTTTGTCAGTACCACATATGGAGATGATCCGTATTGCAAAACACTGGTTAACAAACCTCAATGAAAGTGAGGTCATTGATAGTATAGATCGATGACTGTTTACTGAACACTACGTCATACGGACCATTCCATCGGAAACCGTTATGTGGGGGTTACCAACTTTTTTCTCGCATAATTCGCAAAACCTTCGCTGTATATTATTATAATATGACAGCGCTGCAGGAATACGATGTGGCAGTATTAGTTAGATGCATAAACTATACTGACCTAGTTACCTAAAGGACGTAGGTTCGAATCTCAAATTTTGAATAACATTTTTTTTTTTTTTTTTTTTTTTGTTTCCTTTAATATACAGTTATATGCAGCCTGCGGCAAGAAATGTTCAAGCCTGAGCTTTTGGAACTTTGCAAACGAAATAAACCATCTCCTCCTTATCGAGTTGACCAGCTTTGAAGAGACAAGGGCACACAGTTCTGCGGCTTTCACCATACCATCCTGATCTGAATGCCAAAATGATAATATGGGGAAATTTTTATATTGGCCAAGGAAATTTTCAGCTTCGCATGACAGACATATAGATGTAAAAATAAAGGCTCTGATCGAAGAAGACATTGGAAGCATTGTTGAAAAGAATGGCATGCGTGCTGAACAGGACTATTATTTTGTTTTATTTGAGGTTTAACGTCCCCGTCAACACTGTATTGGTCATTTTGGAGACGTTTCGTCCAATTTTGTAGGACTTTTACCAGACATTGAGATAAAAAGACATCTCAAGCCCTGTCGCCCAATGAAACCAATAGGGTTTATAAGCATGGACGGGCCGACTCGCACCGCTTTGCCTGGGCAGGCTTAGATCCTCTAAGCGGTTTACCAGTACTCGTGTGCGGTCGGTTTCAGCTCGACGTGGAAGCATCGTGCAGACCATCTATTTCTTGAAGCCCAAATGGGCGGGAGCCTGAACAGGACTATTGTGAAACTGACATCGTTGTTGAGGCTGAAATGGAGTGAATCATTAAAAACATGGACTCTGACAGTGACGTTAGAGAGAAGGTACAGAGACTGCTTCTGAGGGTGATGAATCTACCGACACTGCCGAAGAATCAAAACTGTTTTGTAATGCAATTTCGAAATATGAAATTCTGAAATTATGCAATTCAAGTTAATGTGAATCGCTGAAATTTGAAAATTATGAATTACATACTAATATTAAAAAAACGAAAATATTTAATACAGAAAAAAAGTTTAAAATTAATTACACTGTGCGAGTGTCTCTTCCATCCCTCGCCCTCATCACACCGAGGACTTCAATGATTCTGACCTGAAACTGTAACCACTCGGCTATTTGTTATTCAAGAGCATTTTGCGTACAGTAAACCTACATTGAAAACCATGCCTACCATCAAATTATTACGTATGGTATTTGTTTTTAAGTTTTTAGTTCTTCTCGTCAATTTTTGTCATATTTTTATTTTCTATCTTTTATAATTCAAACAATGTGTTCTATTGTTGCGCATGGGAATGAGCTTCAGCTTTTATTTAAGAAGTTTGCATTCACTGATGACATTGTCATCCCTAGATAACGGTATCAGATGGACCGGCCCGTGTGACGTAATGTTCAGTAAACAGTCATCGACCTATAGTCGCAGATAAGATTTACTAGGCGGTTGTCAATATATGTCAAATTCGCTGAGTCCAACAGAAGAATTAGTTTCGGCAGAGTGCCTTTCGCATGTTTTCTGCAAAAGGATCAAATATACCCGACAGCTTTGTTTGTGTTACACTTAAATTCACACAATCGGGTTACTTGGTTTATCTTTTTGTTAATAGAACATTTCGAAGACAGGTGCAAACGGTAGCTCCGCCTAGTTAATCTTATCTGCGACTACTATACCCTGCATTCCTACTACTTGGAAGAAATAATGCAAAAATGGTGAATGATTCAGACAGATATAAGATCTGAAAAAACCATAACGCTATCATATTCCATATTTTAATAAACATTTATTAATTAGAATGTACTTCAAACGGTATGTGTTACAAAACATATACATCAGACTAATCCCACTTCATTCAAGAAACCGCCCATTATAAGATGTTATAAAACCTGATTTAGTTTTATTGTTTACTAATATGCTGTATGCCTGATGATAGGGCAACAGACATCGGCATAAGCTTACTTTGAGCCAACTGTATTGGTGTTGTACAGTGCTTCAGCATGAAGTTGGCCACATTGCTACTCAATAATACAGTGTAAACTCCATTAAACAGCCATCCTGGAAAAACGCCAAAACTGGCTGTTTAAGGGAGGTGGCTGTTCAACAGAGGGAAATGTTGTGATGATGTATGGCTTCTTATCGACAGACAAAAAATAGTGATTTTGAAGAATGCTCAATAAGGATGTACTAAAAGAAAAATAAATGATGGAGAAGTGTCATCTGACACCTCTCCATCATTTATGTTTCGTTTCACTTGCTCATATTGTATTTATGCATATATCACAATGGTAGTTTTGAGAAAAATAAATTTTGAAATAAATACACCAGAAGAGAAATTCCTACTTTTACATCCGATTTTTTGTTATTGAGTTAACTCTGGCTGTTTAATAGAGGGAATTTAGATTTGGTAAAGTGGCTACTGGCTTGAGGAGAGAGGTGGCTGAGCAGAAGTTAAATATATAGTAAAATGTTATGGGAGGAATTATTCTGGCTGCTGAAGAGAGGTGACAGCAAAACAGAGGTAACCATTAGTGGAGGTTTTGACTTAAGTGGTTGGAGAAAGAGCTGGATGGAGAATGAACAAAAGAGTAGAACTTCGATGATGCACTGTCAACAAAAGGTCGTATTTTCGGATATTCGCCCACAGTGTCGATAGAAATATTTCAACGTGTCGACAACACAAGAATGATATTCATTCATTGCCGTTGTGAGAGGGGAATATAAGAATTTTATATGGGTATGAGGGGTGGATGGAAAAATCCGTCCCGAGGGACACTGTCCGGCATCACGAGGCTTGCCGAGTGATGCCGGACAGTGATCCCGAGGGACGGATGATGGAAAAATCCGTCCCGAGGGACACAGTCCGGCATCACGAGGCGTGCCGAGTGATGCCGGACAGTGATCCCGAGGGACGGATTTTTCTATCCACCCCTCACACCCACATTGGATTCGTTTTCTTGCATACCTTCCATTCCTTAAAGCGGATTTTTAATGCTGCATTCATTTCGGTTACCAACGTCCGCCATATTGTGTTGACACTGCAGGAATGTTTAGTGACGGTGCTGTGACGTCAACCTTAACGACGGCGCATACGAGGTCGTAATCAACCAGTGCATTTATCAAACACGCGATTATATTCGATTTTGGGTCGGAACACCAGGGTCAGAACATAAATTTCTATCCCAGGGTAAAATCACGGATTTTCTTTGTCTGGTGTGCAAGAATATGACGATTCGTTCACCCGAGCAGGAAATACTGCCCGAGGGCATTTTTACCTGTCGAGGATGAACAAATCGTAATATTCCTCTCACACAAGGGCAATAAATGATTTGTTATACCTAATTCTGACTTCCAGATTTTTTCAGTGAATGCTTCAAAATAGGGGACATAGGGCATCTGGGCAACATGGAGTTCGGAATTTTTAAGATATGTTCGTTTCGATATCCAAGATAGACGCCACCGTAGCCATCTTGAAATTCTTTAAACGGCATCTCTTCTCGAACTGAGCTGAAGCATGATGGGAGGCATTATTCTTCAGAATTGCTTAAATCTTTCCGTTCTGGTATCCAAGATGGCCGCCAATGCAATTTGTTTTGCTCCGGAATAGTTCATCGGACTGAGCCGAAACTTTGTGGAAAGCTTCGAGGCGGCATGGTGGCTCAGAATTACCAAATCGTTTTGTTCTGATATCCAAGGTAGCTTGCTCAGTGGCCACCTTGTAAACCTCAATTAATATTTGCACCCGAATGGTCAGCCCAACTGAATAGAGAAGCCTCCGTGGTGTAGTGGTTAAGCTACACGCTTCCAGTCTTTTTGAAATATTCTTTAAACAAAGGTGCCATCTCCATATGGCATAAGTTGTCGTTGAGACATAATGATCTTACGCACGCACACACGCATGCGCGCACACATGCAGAAGCGGAACAAACACATTAAAGGTTGCCGTTTGAAACACATGCATTTCAAACAGAAAATGGGAGGTTAGGCTCTTTTTGACTCTTCATAACAAAACGATAAAACACCCGTGCGGCACATTGCAATATTTCAAATCATCAGTGACTACTTGTATGATGAAAATCTATGATGATATCTTATTTATACTGCAAACATAGATTGTGAGTGCTCATTAGAACCGCCTAATTAAGATTTTACCTGTAGCTAGCCTTTGTTCCTGTGGAAAGAATTTTCACGTTGGCTGTCTATGTTAACTCCACCAGTGAAGTGAAGTATTGAGTGTGCGTTATTACAGTTTACGGTCAAGAATTTCCGGAGGTCAGTTTTGACACAACATTTGCCATCTGATACATACAGAAATCAGTTACAAATTTTCTGAAAGTCATCACAGTTACTCTATATATTTTACAAATCAAATGTTTTGAGTTGAGGTTTTACGTCCCCATCAACACTTTTTAGGTCATGTTTAGGCATTGCCTCCGAGTGTGGCATTTTTACTCCACACTTAAATGAGATGACAACTCAGATAAACCATTAGGTTTTAAGGGACAATACGACTCGCACCCCTTTTTACTGGGCAGCAACAACTAAAATAGCCAGCGCATTTCAAATCTACAAGAAGTCTTGAGCGACCAGCGAAAACTCAGATCAGCCTGTGCATTCGCGCAGTCTGATCAGAGTCTTCACTGATCGCATGTACCTTTTATAGGCTAATGTCTATGTTTTGTTTGTTTGAGGTTTAACGTCCCGGTCAACACTGTATAGGTCATTTTGGAGACGTTGCTTCCAATTTTGTGGGACTTTCATCCGACCTTGAGATGAAATGACATCTTCAGCCCTGCCGCCCAATGAAACCAATAGGGTTTATTAGCATGGACGGGCCGACTCGCACCGCTTTGCCTGGGCAGACTTAGATCCTCTAAGCGGTTTACCAGTACTCGTGTGCGCGTCAATTTCAGCTCTGCGTGGAAGCATCATGCAGTCCAAATATTTCTTCAAGCCCCGATGGGCGGGGCGCTAATATCTATGCAAAGAGACATAAGCAAAAGGTATTGTCATAGTGGATGGGTGCCCAGGTTGATTTGAATCTCTGCTGGTGACACCGGTCCTATTGAAGGTTTGTGCATCGCTTATATTATTTTGTTTTGGATAGCCAATTAGCCTTTTTTGGGGGGAAAGTAACTGTCCTTTTGACTTTCCGCTATAATTGATGTTTCCATTAGGGTCTGGTTGTTTCATGTTTGTGCTGCTTTCCCTTTGGAGTCTCTGATGGGAGCTGTGGGTTAATTGTATCGATTCCTGATCATTGCCTTCACTTCTAGTTGTCATGCGCCTGCTCAAATCATATGAGTTACGTAGACTAGTGAGACATTCTGTTTTGCCATTTGATAAGACAGATGTGCAGATCACCCTGCACATCCGCGCAGTGGGTTCAGCACATCAGTGCTCCGTGCTTCGCTAATATCATTACGAAAAAAATGTCTGTAAAAATACATTGTAAACTTTACCGCCAATAACAAAGCCGGCCTCGGTAGCTCAGTCGGATGCGCGTCTGATTGGTGATCAGGAGGACGCGGGTTCGATACCTGCCGGGTCGGCAACATTCCTTCGATTGGAGATTGAAAGAATGTGCACTGTACTGGTAAACCGCTTTCGTATAAGCCTGCTCAGGAGAAGTGTGGATATGTAAACCATTACGATAAAAAAGCCTATATAATTTTGACCCCAATGAACCCCACTTTTATACAGTAAAACTGGGGTTTAAAGGGGTAAACGTTGTTTTTCTTATTTCTACTCTAAAATATAGATTGTGGGTACTCTGACAATCTATATTTTGAGCAGAAATAAGAAATATTTCACAACTTTTCATCTTAAAATTTTCGTGTTTTTCTTTTTTTTTTTTTTTTTTTTTCGTTAAAGTTTATAATGTATTTGTATAGTCGTGTTTTCGTAATGCTGGCCGGCTCAAAAATTATCTAAAATAGTGTCGACTGGGCCGTTAAACTCCAATACAAACAAACAAACTTGTAAGCTCTACGACAATTCCATACAGTCTCCGTTGACGACACCTATCAAACATGACCAACATTCCATACATAGTGTAAAGGATTTGCCGCAGTACAAGACGACCACATTCCATGAATTTTGCTAGGCTTGCCTGAAAAACAAAGCATCCCAGTGAATGCCTGCAATTAAATGACACCTATGTCGATTTTCTGAAGTTTACAGCAAAATTTAAGTATTTGACCTTTACAATCAGATGCTTATTTCGCTACCTGAGTGCCAAACTTTCCTACAACCCGGTAAATAGTTTTGAGAAATTGGTCGGCACTGCGAATCAATGACCTACCAATCGGATTAAGGTAGTTATGTTTCTGGTATCATTATTACATTTCATACACAAAAGTCAATATTCTCCACCTAAACACCGAAAAATAAAAAGAAGGTATTACGTAAGCCAAAGAGTTAAAATAATAATGTCATCCTTTATTCACTTTTTGTCTAATTACCTTAAGAAGCCTCCGTGGTCGAGTGGTTACACTACTCGCCTTGTAAACCAGGGGTCGCAGGTTCGATCCCGGGCTTCTCCAGACTTTCGGATGAGTCTATAAACCGAGGTCCCGTCTCCGTATGACCTTAGCTGTTGGTGGGACGTAAAACTGAAACACTAACTCACTCACTCTAATTACCTTAAAAGTAATAAGTAATGTTACACAAATATGCATAGAAAATTCAAGTATAGTGCTAATGGCAGTATTCAAGTTCCCGAAAAAGGCAAAGACTTTGAAATTACCTCTGTTAAGCAAGCACCTGTCTTTTATTCTACCTTAGCTGCTTGCTTAAAACAGAATTTTAGAGACAGAAATAGATCAGCTCTTCGCAATACGAAAACAAGCCTATACAAATACGTTGTAAACTTTACCGACGAAAAAACGAAAATTAAGATGAAATATTGTGATATTTTTCTTATTTCTGCCAAAAATATAGATTGTGGGTGATCGTTAGAACCGCCTCATCGAGGCGGTTCTAACGAGTACCCACAATCTATATTTTAGAGCAAAAACAAGAAGAATAAGGATTACCCCAGGGCCTGTAAACCCCAGTTTTACTCTATAAAAGTGGGCTTCAAGGGGGTCAAAATTATATAGGCATGTTTTCGTGATGGACAAGCAGTAAATTATTGAGGTATAAACACAGTTTGGAGACCAGTTGTGAAGACGATATAATCACGAGCGCGAAGCAACTGATCGACAAACAGTGATTTATAACTCAACAACTCACCGCTTGGGCTAATTTATTTCGATTCTAACATCCTGAAAATAGACAAATGTTTTGTTTCTACCATTACGATAACACACCCGTGCGATATAGTGCATTTTTTCATATCTCGAAAAATGGCTACTTTTCTGATGAAAACGATTATATTTTTCTTATATAAACGGCAAACATAGGTTTGAGGTGTTCGTTAAAACCGCGTCAATGAGGCGGTTCTAACGAGTACCCACAACCTATGTCTTGGAGCAGAAATAAGAAAAATAATGTTTACCCCCGTAAACCCCAGTTTTCTCAATGTAAAGTGAGGTTTAAGGGGGTGTTCATTTCACGGACTTGTTCACGTGGTGTTTCGATTCTAACATCCTAAATATAGGCAAATGTGTTGGTTTCTCCCACCAACTTATTTGTTTTGTGTAACACATGCATTTAAGACCTTTTAAACCCTTTTTTTCGATGCGGGGAAAGGAAGTTAATCCACCCTACGTATCTTCGAGTAAGATCGTGTTAAGTCGGTGAACGGCGGCTTTTCGCGCCACGCTCTTCCGCCAAATTATCTGTTGCAGAACAAAGCACAGTTCGTTCCCACTGCCTTATAGGAGCGCTGTGTTACACGTAGAATCAGATACAAGAACACACACACACACACACACACACACACACACACACACACACACACAAATATATCTTCAAGTGAACAGATTTGTTGTTTTCTGTGAAGCCTTCCAAAGTATAGATTATGCTAAGAATTGGTACAATATAGTATTACAAATTGAGCCGGGGCACAGCATTTCCTACAATTTACATGTGCGCCTAGCGAAGACTCAGATCAGCCTGCATATCCACACAGTCTGATCAGTGTCTTTGCTGTACACTCAAAGGATAGCTAAGGGTCCAATGCTCCTTCATGCAGCAATAGGAGTCTCTGGTCAGACTATATGTATGGGTAGACTGATCTGATTCTTTACTGGGTGCACATGGACATTGTAGGAAATGCTGTGCCCCGGCTCAGATATCAAAGATTTGATTTTGGTGATCTTCTCTTTTCATGACCAAATAGTGCAAAGATTTATAATTTTGCCTTGTCTGCACCATATCTCTTACAACAATGGATGCATTCTGACAAAGACTTGATTTGATTTTAGAGGCCATTAACTACAGTAAAACCTGTTATGGTGGACACCTCTGTCAAACAACCTGCCTGATGCAAGCAAGCTTTTGGTTTACGATAAAGGCAAATGCATTAAGATTCACATGTATTAAGCAAGTACATGTCCTAAGCAAGCGCATTTTGGTTATCCCCTAGGTGCTTGCTTAATACAGGTTAGACTGTGTTTTCTAGGTCTCTCGGATTTATAGATTGCTCATTTTTTTGCATGTACCATAATGATCCTTATTATTGGGACAAACAGGCCTAAGCAAACAGTGCAGACCTAGATCAGACTGCTCAAGAAGCAGTCTGATCAGGATCTACACTGTTTGCCATTCTGTCCCCACTTTTTGGATTCCTTGCTGGATCGCGAAACAAATTTGCTAACATTTTAGGAGAATTACAGCAAGTCCTCAAGGTGTCTGAATTTTTTGGAGTTTTATGGTATGCACCTTCCAAGTCCAAGTGGTTGTAACAGTCATATTTATGGTTGGGATGGGAGGATGCAGTTTTTTTTCTGAAAACATTTTTAGTCTTTGTTACAGTCACATGTACATGTACATTTATTTTGTTCTGTTCCTTAATTTATTTTTTTTTAAATCTGTTCCCAATTTTTGTTACAGGTTCAGCATGGAAAAACCCGTATACAGTTTAATACACAGGAGCCTTGCTTTCGACAGTAGCTAACAGCTGACCAGTCTATGTGGTCCTACTACAGCCACTGAAAGAAAAAGGACTGAATTATTTAATGCCTAGAACTTCTTAATTGTTAATGCTAGATGGCAGTTATGTTTTTGAACCACTGGAGCATGACTGACAATAATGTGTTTGTTTGATTTGAGGTTTAATGTCCCCGTCAACACTGTAAAGATCATTTTGGAGATGGTGCTTACAATTTTGTGGGACTTTTACCTGACATTGAGATGAAATGACATCTCAAGCCCTGCCGCCCAATGAAACCAATAGGGTTTATAAGCATGGACGGTCCGACTCGCACCGCTTTGCCTGGGCATGCTTAGATCCTCTAAGTGGTTTACCAGTACCCGTGTGCGGGTCGGTTTCATCTCTGCGGGGAAGCATCATGCAGCCCATCTATTTCTTCAAGCCCCGATGGGCGGGGCCGTTGACTGAAAATAAATAATCGAAGAAAGATCAATAGCTTTTGAATAGTTTAGGCGTTCACAATAATATATTTTAACAGCCAGAAATGTGACATTGAAGATGGTGATGACACAGACATGTTTGGACATTCGCAATTCAAGTACTTTCATAGAAGTGAAATTCCTATATATTAAGATCACCTTTGGGACTCATTAAGACTATTTTTGAAAAGTACCAAAAATGCCACATCTATCATGAAAACATGTCTTATAATTGTTTTACTTGCTTTTAACCCAGACTACTTTTGAACAGGCCCAACAATGCTGTCTATCATGAAAACATGCCTAATTTATTGACCTGCTTTCAACCCTACTTTACTGGGGTTAACAAGGGTACATGTAAATATTATTTTTCTTTCAAGTTAACTGCTCAAAAACAAAGATCGTGGTCACTCGTTACAATTGCCTTGTCGGGGCCGTTCTTACCAGCACCCACAATCTGTTTTGTGGAGAAATATATAAAATAAAATTTCAGAATTTTTTATCTGAAAATTTTCATTTTTGGTGAAAAAAAAATGATATATTTGACAATTTGAATAGGCATATTTTCATAATGTTACATAATAGGACACAGGCTGTAGAAAGTATGTGATGAAAAATGAAGCCTTTTAGATAAGTGTTTTAAAAAAGAATAAGTTGAGATTTTAGCCTGTCTGAATACGTAGTTATATTTCAATGTACTAGACAACTTCATTTATGGATCATTTTTTATGCCATGCCACAAAAAGTGACAGGGTATGATGCATACCCTCCGAAACTTTGAGTATCCCTCCGTCCTTCCCTCAATCCATATGAGATATTTTCATGAAACTACACAAATATGTAAAGGCCCATAGGACGACGTGCACAACATATGAGTCGAAACTGGTTTTCCTACTTTTGGAGTTATTATGTTCCGCACTAAGGGTGCGGTGGGAGTGCATATTGTTTTTGGTGCCGATTGCGTTGGCGTCGGTGTATCCTGTTTGAAGCGCTATATCTCCTGAACCTATTGGTGGATTCTGACGAAACTAACATTGTTCCATCACTAGGATGGGGAAAACAGCCATTAGGTTTTGGTGACCTTGACCTAATTATCAATTGCACAGGCCCCAAAAAACTGTACATTTCGCCAAAAATGGCTTGTCTGCATCTTATGAATCTATGTTATTCGCTCAAACTTTGGTATAGCATTGGTACAATATACCATTGCCCTTTTATAGAACATATTTAACTTCACTACAGCTGGTGTGTGGGAATGTGTGGCGGCGGTAAAACGTCTCCCTGCCCTACATCATAGTGTAGATTATATTTTCTTGTCCTTTGGGATCATTGATTCCATTGTGGAATTTCGAAAATATCTGAGGGTCACTGATGAGGCCTAATTGGCCGAAACTAGCTAGTCTGGCCCAGAAAACATGCACACTCCATATTTTTAGTTCTATGGTGTATTCCTTGCTTCCAAAGGATAACCCTTTTATAGAACATATTTACCAAAGATTTGATTAATTAAATGATTTTGAGAACATTTACCTTATATTTAAGATTACATGCCCTCAAAAACTGTATTTTTTGTCTTTTCTCACCCTATCTCGTGAAAAAAAATGATAAAATATGGTCAAACTTGGTACAGTATTTATTGGTATCTGTCAAAGATTTAATTAGATTTGGGTTATCTTGACCTTATTCTCAAGGGCACAGGCCCCCAAAACTGTCAATTGTGGGGCAGAAATGGCTTGTCAGCATCCTGTGACATGAACAAATTGTTGAAATTTGCTCAATTTTTGTACATTATGTCACTGCAACTTACCAAAGATTTTAGTAGATATTGGTGACCTTGACCTTATTTTCAAGGTAACAGATCCCTGAAAACCGTCAATTTTAGATTGTCTGCACCCTCTCGTGAACAAATTTATGAAGTCTGCTCAAACTTGTTAATGCAACCTACCAAAGATTTGATAAGATCTTGTTGACCTTGACCTTATAAATGTTTTAAGGGCACTGCATTGGGAAAGTGTAAAAAATCTGCTTTGAAACCAAAATGACCAGGCCTTTTATCTTATAGGTAGCCTCATTCAGTGGACCTATACCAACATTGCTCCAATCATGTCCATTGGGTCAAAGATTGCCCTGCTTTAGGAGGTCACTTAAATTTTCTTGCGGGATACCAGAAGGCCCGCGCTTTTGGTATTCGTACCTGGTTTTGATGATCTAGACCTCTACCAACATTGATCAAATTTAAGCCCTGGGGCAAAAATGAACCTTCCACATGCGTCTTTTGTTTAGCAAAGACCATAGCTTTGATATTCGGTATGTAGCTTCATCAAATGGAGCTCTACCAAACTGTTCGAATTCTGACACTTCGGTAAAAATGGCTCACTCCAAGGTTCAAATATTGTACATTGATTAATTTAGGGGGGAAAACTCAAGATATTCTTTTATGAAACATAAAACACGTACTGCTTGTCATTTACCTCATTGGTACTCTATATAGTACCATCCTGTTACTCATTCTGACAACAAACTTTAAGCAGTCCACTTCTGTTCAATTCATTTCTAAGGATTCAGAATTGGCTAGCTCAGGTGATGAATATAGGACCATCAGTGTCCTTGTTACAACTGTTAACTTGTATAGTTCTTTAATAACGTACATGGACAGTCTTAGCCTAATGGTATGCTGTTTTCAGTTTGAAAGTTTAATTTAAATAAACTTCTTTGTATCATCACTACTTGTACATCTATCTTTTAATAATTTTGCATCAGTGGGGACTGAATGAATATGTTTTAAAAAAAGGGTATCATTCAGAAGCAGGGAATACACTTCAGAACTGACAAGTATGGGGTGTAATGTACAAGTTGTCTGGGCCAGACTTCATGTAAACTTTGTTTGCTATGGGATGCCGTTTTATAACTTCATCAAATACATCCAATTATTGATATCTGTAATTAACATTATTGATATCTATAATTATCAGTATTTTTTGATATAATAAAATGTAATCTATGATATATAATATATGTTTCTTGATATCTTTAATTCCTTTGCATATATAGATATCTGTTAATCCAAATATAGACATCTAATAATATTGATATCCTATATTTTATTATAGATATCTATTAATCATTTATAGATATCTATAAATCAAATATAGATATCTATAAACCAAATATAGATATCCATAAATCAAATTACAGATATCTATAATAGAATTATAGATATCTATAAATAACATCGTTGGTATGTATAATTATCAGTACTTTTGATATCATAAAATGTAAACAATGATATGTATTATATCTTTCTTGATATCTATAAATTCGTTTCATGATATCCACTATTCCTTTGCATATATAGATATCTAAAAATCAAATTATAGATACCATTTAAAAGGCTAAATGTTAGATATTACAATTTTCAATAATGGATATCATAAAAATATATTATGGATATCAATAAATGTAATCATTGATATCCTAAAATGCTCTTCAATATTTGATATCTATATATCAAATATTAGATATGCATAAGGGAAACAGGATTCCCTTATCTCAGAATTGTGTGCCCATAAAAGATAAACGTTTAGCATTGGGGGTTAAATAGTACCGTTCATGTCTCAGCAAATTCTCCTACAGCATTTCATCCTGGACTTCGAATCTCGCAACACAGTTCAGACATGCATTGAATATGTGCATAAAGGAAACAGGATTCTGATCTAGCCCCATTGAAATACGCGTCTTGTGAGGCATATGGTGTGGGCGATCATCATCCCTAGTGATTGTCGTGTTTTTTTTTTGTTTTTTTTTTCTTTCTTTTTATGTCACCGTCACGAAGTGTTAGGGCCATATAGTTTTGCCCTTGTCCATATCTCAAACTTTTTAATACTATTCTTGTCTCTGCAACACATCATACAGTATTGGATGCAGGACATTGAAACCTGCATTACACTTCAGACATTCATTCCACATATGCGTAACGGAAATATGATTCTGATCCAGCCCTTATTGCAGAAATATGTCCCTTGAATGACATTTTGGTCATGCATGTATGTGTAGCATATGAGGTTATATAGGACTGTTCTTGTCTCTGCAACTACTCGTGCAGTATTTGAAACCGGATTTTGAAACTTGCAACACAGTTCCGACACTGAACATGTGCATAAAGGAAACATTCAACTACAGAATTATGATCTAGCACATTATCGCAGGTAAAATAGTACTTTTTGTTTGTTCGCAACTCCTGTAGTATTTGGCGCTGGACATTGAAACTTGCAACACATTTTAGACATGCATTTAAGATGTGCATACATGAACCAGGATTTTGATCCAGCCCCTTATTGCAGAATTTAGTCCCCTTGAACGATTGGCCATATGTTTCTTGGAGAATATTCAGTTTCTGGTTCAGTTAGACTGTGTGCATGGCTACTGCATATGTCAAACAAATTACCCATCTGCATATGGCAGGGACACTCATCACCTCTTTTGACTGTCTAGTTTTTTGTGTTTTTTTGCACCAAGAGTGTATAATGCTGTGTCGCAAAAACGGCGGTGCCTTAATTTCATATTAAGTGATATAACATAATAAATAGTGATTTCACAAAATCGATTTAGTGATATCAAAAATAGGGGATTTTTAGTAAAACGGCACATCATACTTGCGCACTACGCAGTCATAACAAAACATTACATGAACAGCAATATGCTTTGGAGTTTGCGCAATGGCAATGACGCAAGAAGCTCTAGTCTCGAAGTCGTATTTTACACGTTCAACTAGACTAAGCATGAAATGTTTAATGCTGACAAGATTTGGATACAATTAATATGAACTTAGGCACAGCCTAGATGCGGACATGAGCATTGTTATCGAAATAAAGGCACTGCCTTTTGAGCAAACACACTCATTTACACCTCTTTTGTAGTTAATAGTGGTGTAGAACAGAAAAATATACTGATAGTGCTACAGTGGTAACTCGGTGGTTAGCTAGTCACTGCACTTAACTTGCCACAAAGTGCACCGTCCTTGGGATCTGGAGACCCCACCCACACACACACGCCCCCGTGCAGGGAGAATCATTCCCTATGCAGGTTAAAGATCCTTACCGTAATGTCATGAATACCGTGAAGGCGTCCGGCCTGTAAATCTTGAGTGTATGTACACCTGCGAGTAATGGTCAGTTGTGACATATCTCAGTAATAGAAGATAGGTAGTAAGTCACGCAAACAAGTCCTTGGTTAGTTACAGATGGTATTCGTAGGGGCGTACTTTACATTTCTAGCAAAATAAGGGGAGTCAAGGACATCATTCCCCTATGGTATTTTCACTATTTTGGCAGTATTTTCTGTGTGTGCCAAACTGAGGTCATTTGCAACTTGTTGTCAGACTAAAACAATGGATTTCGAAACAGGCAGTCGTGGGAAAGACAGGTTTCTCTGACCAAAGTCCAAGACCATGCAGCAAGAATAGATGAGGGCCAACAGTTATACACCATCGCGAACAGTTATACACCATCGCTCTTGACTTTATCGAGGTGTTTGACAAAATGCTACATTTATAACTTGAGCACTGTCAAGTCCAGATACGACAAAATATAAAGCAACCTCTTACAGTGGATCTAGAGCTTCCTGACCAATAGGGGCTAACAAGACCTGGTCAAAGGCTAGTTTTCCACGATTACCAAAGCCGTATCCGGTGCCTCTCAATGTGCCATGCTCGGACCGTTGTTGTTCTGCCCATACATTAATGACCTTCCACAGCCTTTTTCTACGACAAGATCCCAAAAAGCAAACAGAAACCTGGCGTTTGTTTGTATGCCAAGAAGCATAACCGCCTGGACTGAAGATGTTAAAACATGATGGTAGAGAACAAGATTAAGCTTATCCTGGATTATTGCACGTCACTATGGGACCCACATATAATATCCAGCAGCTGGAGACGATGCAACGGTGAGCAACTTGGTCTGTCAGAGGTGCCTAGCATACAGCCAGCATTACCTCCCGAGTGATACCTTTTCCCGTCCATGCTTATAAACCCTATTGGTTTCATTGGGCGGTAGGGCATGAGATGTCATTTCATCTCAATGTCGGGTAAAAGTCCCACAAAATTGGAAGCAACGTCTCCAAAATGACTTTTACATTGTTGACGGGGACGTTAATCCTCAAATCAAATAAACAAACAATACCTTTGCCGGCAAACTGACAACCTTTGACGGGCATGATCTACCTCTGGGCTAAGTGGACATCCATGCTTGCAGGTTCTCCGACCCGAAAACAGCGAACAGCAGAGGATATTTCCTAGGGTATATGGACCGACATCTATCAACTCTCCTTCATTACCACGGGCATCACACTTAAGGAGGGGGTGTTTGAGTTTTACGTCTCTCCAACAGCTAAAGTCATACGGAGATGGGACCACGGTTTAAAGACTCATCCGAAAGTCTGGAGAAGCCCGGTATCGATCCTGGTTAACAAGGCGAGTAGCATAACCACTACACCACGGAGGCTTCTATCAGACTTAAGGACCAACGTCCACAGAATATTGTCACATCAGGGATCCTTGAGGGCTTCAAGAGAGATCATGCAAGTCTTCCCTTAACTACATAAAAACTGTTTTTCAAAGGTTTTAATTTATTCTGATGTGAGCCAAAGGTGAAGTGTATCTTGCGTCACTGGGGAGCCCGACTGATATTAACTTACAGCTGGGTAAGGCCTGCTGTCCTTGCAGCAGGTAGGGGTAGAGGGTGGAGGGGCGTCGTTATACATTTTTATTCATTTTCCTCTTTCACCCTATACTCTACCCCTCCCTTTCTTGTCATCTACTAACTTTTCTATCTCTTTTATCTCTTTCTCTGGGAGACGACACAAAATGAACGACCAGGGTTGACGTGTCGCTAATCCTGAAACAATTGTGTTGGCTTCAACGCCGCTTTGCGCAATGCCTTAGTATGACGATGCCCCAGTGCTGGTCATGTGTGCACTTCATGGGAAGAAAATTAGATATGGTGTCTCAAAGTTAGTATGCATCATGAACACTTTAAAGCAATGTGAGGCGGCCACGGGTCGTTTTGCCCATGTAGCATTTCGATCTGGATCGTTTCACCCGTGGGTCGTGTGGGTCGTTTCGCCCATATTCTTATTTAGGCCCTATGGATAGAATTAAGGAATGTTTTTGGTTTATAAAGGGGCCGATGGGGTGTGGGGAGTCGGTGTGCTCTGGCCTGTTTATTCACTATCTGTTTTTATTAGCTTTATATTGTAATGTCCTCATTTGGTGCAGCTGGGCTTCTACGTTAGGTTTGGGCAAATGAGCTGCCAAGTTTTGAGATTTGAGAAAGAGATGCGAGGTCACATTACATTTACACGCCTATAGCCCGGCTTCCCATGGTACCAAGGTAGTTAATGTTACACTATAAATGTTTCAAAGCTAGAGCTATTCAGCACTAAAATAATTTTATTTTAAATTTCTATAGGGTTTATTCTAACAATAAATGAGGAGTAATGATCACAATACTTCAGCTTGTATTTACAAACCTGTCAGATATGTACCTACGCAGAATTTTCTCTTGCCAACAGGGGTTTCCATGGTACCAAGGCAAACAGAAAAGTGACAAATTTAGAAAACTGATTTCTGAAATTGACTAAAAATACATGTAATGGCATTCTATACTATTTAAAGCAACAGACATTAGTTTTTCAGATAGGGAAAGCTGCAAAAATGATGCGACATAATATCGATTGCTTTTAATCCGCAAGTGGTATATTGAAGTAAGCTACAATTGAGACTTAAGGGGTACAATTCAACTTGAGGATTATGTTAAAGTCAAGCAAGTTTGATTCATCATATATCTGTGACTTCTAAGCTTATACTCAGAGGCGTCACTGGGGCACAGAAATACTGGGAAAGTTTAAAGTGTTTTAATGAATGCATGCATAGACCATCTGTGCACTTAATGCTAAAATGTGCTTTCAATGCTAAGCAATTGCCCGTAAGTATAGAAGGCAGTATATATCAACATGAACACCGCACAATAGTTCTTCCATATTTCATTTTAAGAGAACTGCCTTAGAAAGTCTTAAGCCAGAAAAGAAAAATCATTTGGTATTTTGAAAATAAATAACAGACAAATTTAACAACCAAGGGTGAAGAGAAAATGTGAAAAATCATATTTCACCTGCTTTTTAACGCTCTAGATATCTACCCAGATATTTATCATGACAGTCAAATGAAATATATTTCAATGGAAAGAGATATATCCTACTTTGTTGATATGAGGATCACATAGGAATTAAACAAGCATCAAAATGCAGCCATATATCGATTACCTCGGTGCCATGGAACCATTGGTACCATGAGAAGCGAGTATACAATATAATGTGATTTAATGGCTGTGAAAATGGCAATTTGTCGATGAAAAAAGGTCATATTTTTCTCATTTCTGCTCAACACATAGATTGTGGGTTAGAAACGTCGCATTGTCTATATTAAAGAACATAAATAAGAAAGGAAACGTAAACCTGAAAACCCACTTTCTGCTGTAAAAACGGGGTTTAGGGGGTCTTCATTACATAGACTTGACAACATGATGATTTATTTATTTCCATCCCGCCCATTCGTCTGTCAACCCAAGCACCATTCCATCCAATCTATCTATATATCTATCATGTCTGTCTGTCGGTCATCGATCTATCTATCTCATCCGACCGTTTATTAATTCATCCCGGTTGTCCCTCCCAATTGGGGCGAAACGACTCACCTCATAAGGGCGAATCGACCCTAAATTAGTGCAAAACAATTCGGGGCGAAACGATCCACGGGCGAAACGATCCGGATTCCATGAAGCGCTAGCGTTATGCTTTGGTATTAAGGGCTCATCATCACTTTGTAAATCTTGGGCAGGTAGAAATCCGTAGGTAGCCATATAGCAAACTATGTCTCTTACAATTCCCAGGGCTTTTTTTACCTAGTGTGAAAAGTTGAAATTACTTGGCCAGACGAGAAGCGCTTTCCACTCTAGCGAATAGCTACGGTAAATGCTTCGGTAACTGCTACGGTAACTCGTTGGTCCAAGCGCGGTGCTGGATTTTACCGGCTAACCATTTCGGCTGAGTGTGGTACGTTTCAGTTCATTTATACGCGTGACGTAATGTCGAAACTTTCCCCGCGGTCAAAGTTCAGTTTTTATGTTAACAAAGTCAGGACAACGAATAAAAATATGAACATTAAAATAAAAGAGTCAAATATCAATACGGAAATCGGCTGGTTTTCGACCCGGAAAAAGGCAGATGTTTTATGTGGTGTAAAAACAAGTTAGCCAGTCCGAGACGGTTGTCTCGCATAGTCTCGCCGAGATTTCATGTGATTTGACCATGAACAATTCTTTCTTGGGTAGCCAAACGTTGTTATGACTACGCGTGTACGTCTTAGTCTATAGTCGGACATCTTGCAGATGCCTACGGCATCTGCTCATGTCCGTATAACGTAGCGCGGCTATGCATGCAGTGAAATAGTTCTGTGATTTATTCTCCAACAAGAGCGTGACGAGTGACGTCATAAAAACATTGTTACCTGTATAAATTACGTCAATCGTAGATTCATTGATGTTACACGGTGTACGCAATTTGCACGCACCAAAAGGTTACGAAAAGAATCAAATAGATATACATGTGCTACAGTGATGGTGGGATTTCTTCTTACAACTGGGAGATCTTGGCTGAATTTAAAGGGAAGAACACAATTATTGTCGACAGCTTCTGCGTTAGACAATTCTAGTGTGTGAATTGTGACACAATAAATCACGGTTCGTCGGTTAGTTGAAAGTACGAGGTCGCATCACGGAAACACGCCTGTATAATTTTGATCCACTAACTCCAAACTTTTATTGCTACTCGCCCCCCCCCCCCCACCCCCCACCCCCTCACACACACACACTTGTTTAGTAAGTTTGGGTTAATAGGGATATACACTATTTTTTTAATTTCTGCTCAAACATATAGATTGTGGGTACATGTTAGAACCGCCTTGCCGAGGCGTTTCTAACGAGTTCTAACAATTCATGTTTTAGACATAGATTGTGGGAACTCGTAAGAACCGCCTCACCGAGACGTTCCCAACGAGTTCCTAAAATTATGTTTTGACCATTTCAGGATTTTTATCTGATTTAGATAGAAATTTTCAATGTATTCGAATAGGCGTTTTTTCGTATTTGTTATGACTCATCAGATCCTGTTCGTGAAGTTCAAGATGGCAACAAATATTGATATCTGAATATTTAAGAGCAGGATTACTTTCATGTTCTAGAAATTTTTTCACCTTTGACCCTGTTCTATCTATAGATGATTGGTAAGTTTGCCTCCGACCTTTAGACCATAAGAGACCGTGATTTTGGTTTGGAACAAGGGTCAGACGTTATACAGAGGACCCTCGTTATAACGACAATATTTGTTCGCTATTATTGTGCCGTTATAAAGAATGTGCCGTTATAAAGAACCCCAGTTAGGTATTACTAGGCTTTTTCCCCATTGTTACTCCAAGAAACAAGACTTTTTTCCCCATTATTACTCCAAGAAACAAGACCGTTTTCCCATTATTACTCCAAGAAAAAAAATACCTTTTTCCCCATGATTACTCCAAGAAACAAGACCTTTTTCCCAATTATTACTCCAAGAAACAAGACCTTTTTTCCCCTTTATTACTCCAAGAAACAAGACCTTTTTCCCCATTGTTACTCCAAGAAACAAGACCTTTTTCCAATTATTACTCCAAGAAACAAGACCTTTTTTCCATTATTACTCCAAGAAACAAGATCTTTTACCCCATTATTACTCCAAGAAACAAGACCTTTTCCCCATTATTACTCCAACAAACAAGAACTTTTTCCCGATTATTACTCCAAGTAACAAGACCTTTTTCTCCATTGTTACTCCAAGAAACAAGACCCTTTTCCCCATTATTACTAAAAAAACGAGACCCTTTTCCCCGTTATTACTCCAGGAAACAAGATCTTTTTCCCATTATTACTCCAAGAAAAAAAGACCTTTTTCCCCATTATTACTCCAAGAAACAAGACCTTTTTCCCAATTATTACTCCAAGAAACAAGACCTTTTTCCATTATTACTCCAAGAAACAAGACCTTTTTCCCAAATATTACTCCAAGAAAAAAGACCTTTTTTCCCATTATTACTCCAAGAAACAAGATCGTTTTCCCCATTATTACTCCAAGAAACAAGTCCTTTTTTCCATTATTACTCCAAGAAACAAGACCTTTTTCCCCAATATTACTCCAAGAAACAAGACCTTTTTCCCCAATATTACTCCAAGAAAAAAGACCTTTTTTCCCATTATTACTCCAAGAAACAAGACCTTTTCCCCATTATTACTCCAAGAAAAAAGACCTTTTTCCCCATTATTACTCAAAGAAACAAGACCTTTTTTCCATTATTACTCCAAGAAACAAGACCTTTTTTCCATTATTACTCCGAGAAACAAGACCTTTTTCCCCAATATTACTCAAAGAAAAAAGACCTTTTTCCCCGTTTTTACTCCAAGAAACAAGACCTTTTTCCCCAATATTACTCAAAGAAAAAAGACCCTTTTCCCCAATATTACTCCAAGAAACAAGACCTTTTTTCCATTATTATTCCAAGAAAAAAGACCTTTTTTCCATTATTACTCCAAGAAACAAGACCTTTTTCCCCAATATTGCTCAAAGAAAAAAGACCTTTTTCCACAATATTACTCCAAGAAACAAGACCTTTTTTCCATTATTACTCCAAGAAAAAAGACCTTTTTCCCCATTATTACTCAAAGAAAAAAGACCTTTTTTCCCATTATTACTCCAAGAAACAAGACCTTTTTCCCATTATTACTCCAAGAAACAAGACCTTTTTCCCCAATATTACTCCAAGAAAAAAGACCTTTTTTCCCATTATTACTCCAAGAAACAAGACCATTTCCCCATTATTACTCCAAGAAAAAAGACCTTTTTCCCAATTATTACTCCAAGAAACAAGACCTTTTTCCCCATCATTACTCCAAGAAAAAAGGCCTTTTCCCCATTATTACTCCAAGTAACAAGAGCTTTTTCTCCATTGTTACTCCAAGAAACAAGACCCTTTTCCCCATTATTACTCCAAAAAACGAGTCCCTTTTCCCCGTTATTACTCCAAGAAACAAGACCTTTTCCCCACTATAACTCCAAGAAACAAGACCTTTTCCCAATTATTACTCCAAGAAACAATACCTTTTTCCCCATTATTACTCCAAGAAACAAGATCTTTTCCCCATTATTACTCCAAGAAACAAGACCTTTTCCCCATTATTACTCCAAGAAACAATACATTTTCACCATTATTACTCCAAGAAACAAGACCTTTTCCCCATTATTACTCCAAGAAACAAGACCTTTTCCCTATTATAACTCAAAGAAACAAGACCTTTTCCCCATTATTACTCCAAGAAACAAGACCTTTTCCCCATTATTACTCCAAGAAAAAAGACCTTTTTTTCCCATTATTACTCCAAGAATTACTCCAAGAAACAAGCTCTTTTTCCCCATTATTACTCCAAGAAACAAGACCTTTTTCCCAACTGTTACTCCATGAAACAAGACCTTTTCCCCATTATTACTCCAAGAAACAAGACCTTTTCCCCATTACTTCTCCAAGAAACAAGACCTTTTTCCCCATTGTTACTCCAAGAAATAAGACCTTTTCCCCATTATTACTCCAAGTAACAAGAGCTTTTTCTCCATTGTTACTCCAAGAAACAAGACCCTTTTCCCCATTTTTACTCCAAAAAACGAGTCCCTTTTCCCCGTTATTACTCCAAGAAACAAGACCTTTTCCCCACTATAACTCCAAGAAACAAGACCTTTTCCCAATTATTACTCCAAGAAACAATACCTTTTTCCCCATTATTACTCCAAGAAACAAGATCTTTTCCCCATTATTACTCCGAGAAACAAGACCTTTTTCCCCATTATTACTCAAAGAAACAAGACCTTTTCCCCATTATTACTCCAAGAAACAATACCTTTTCCCCATTATTACTCCAAGAAACAAGACCTTTTCCCCATTATAACTCAAAGAAACAAGACCTTTTCCCCATTATTACTCCAAGAAAAAAAGCCCTTTTCCCCATTATTACTCCAAGAAAAAAGACCTTTTTTCCCCATTATTACTCCAAGAAACAAGCTCTTTTTCCCCATTATTACTCCAAGAAACAAGACCTTTTTCCCAACTGTTACTCCAAGAAACAAGACCTTTTCCCCATTATTACTCCAAGAAACAAGACCTTTTCCCCATTACTTCTCCAAGAAACAAGACCTTTTTCCCCATTGTTACTCCAAGAAACAAGATCGTTTTCCCCATTATTAATCCAAGAAACATGACCTTTTTTTCATTATTACTCCAAGAAACAAGACCTTTTCCCCAATATTACTCGAAGAAAAAAGACCTTTTTTCCCATTATTACTCCAAGAAACAAGACCTTTTCCCCATTATTACTCCAAGAAAAAAAACCTTTTTCCCCATTATTACTCAAAGAAACAAGACCTTTTTTCCATTATTACTCCAAGAAACAAGACCTTTTTTCCATTATCACTCCGAGAAACAAGAGCTTTTTCCCCAATATTACTCAAAGAAAAAAGACCTTTTTCCCCATTATTACTCCAAGAAACAAGACCTTTTTCCCCAATATTACTCAAAGAATAAAGACCTTTTTCCCCAATGTTACTCCAAGAAACAAGACCTTTTTTTCCATTATTACTCCAAGAAAAAAGACCTTTTTTCCATTATTACTCCAAGAAACAAGACCTTTTTCCCCAATATTACTCAAAGAAAAAAGACATTTTTCCCCAATATTACTCCAAGAAACAAGACCTTTTTTCCATTATTACTCCAAGAAAAAAGACCTTTTTCCCCATTATTACTCAAAGAAAAAAGACCTTTTTTCCCATTATTACTCCAAGAAACAAGACCTTTTTTCCATTATTACTCCAAGAAACAAGACCTTTTTCTCCAATATTACTCCAAGAAAAAAGACCTTTTTTCCCATTATTACTCCAAGAAACAAGACCATTTCCCCATTATTACTCCAAGAAAAAGGACCTTTTTCCCCATTATTACTCAAAGAAACAAGACCTTTTTCCCCATCATTACTCCAAGAAAAAAGGCCTTTTCCCCATTATTACTCCAAGTAACAAGACCTTTTTTCTCCATTGTTACTCCAAGAAACAAGACCCTTTTCCCCATTATTACTCCAAAAAACGAGTCCCTTTTCCCCGTTATTACTCCAAGAAACAAGACCTTTTCCCCACTATAACTCCAAGAAACAAGACCTTTTCCCAATTATTACTCCAAGAAACAAGACCTTTTTCCCCATTATTACTCCAAGAAACAAGATCTTTTCCCCATTATTACTCCAAGAAACAAGACCTTTTTCCCCATTATTACTCCAAGAAACAAGACCTTTTCCCCATTATTACTCCAAGAAACAAGACCTTTTCCCCATTATTACTCCAAGAAACAAGACCTTTTCCCCATTATAACTCAAAGAAACAAGACCTTTTCCCCATTATTACTCCAAGAAACAAGACCTTTTCCCCATTATTACTCCAAGAAAAAAGACCTTTTTTCACATTATTACTCCAAGAAACAAGCTCTTTTTCCCCATTATTACTCCAAGAAACAAGACCTTTTTCCCATTATTACTCCAAGAAACAAGACCTTTTTCCCCATTACTTCTCCAAGAAACAAGACCTTTTTCCCCATTGTTACTCCAAGAAATAAGACCTTTATCCCCATTATTACTCCAAGAAACAAGACCTTTTTCCCAACTGTTACTCCAAGAAACAAGACCTTTTCCCCATTATTACTCCAAGAAACAAGACCTTTTTCCCCATTACTTCTCCAAGAAACAAGACCTTTTTCCCCATTGTTACTCCAAGAAATAAGACCTTTATCCCCATTATTACTCCAAAAACAAGACCTTTTCTCCATTATTACTCCAAGAAACAAGACCTTTTCCCCCATTATTACCCCCAAGAAACAAATGTTATAGACATTTGCTAGAATCGCCTCTGTGGGGCGATTCTAACAAAAATCTATAATTTTTTTTTATTGGATTATTTAATTTCAATCCCCTTTCACTAAGAAACAATATCTTTTTTACCGTTATTACTCCAAGAAACAAGACCTTTTCTCCATTATTACCCCCAAGAAACAAATGTTATAGACATTTGCTAGAATCGCCTCTGTGGGGCGATTCTAACAAAAATCTATAATTTTTTTTATTGGATTATTTAATTTCAATCCCCTTTCACTACAATGGACTCGATTTGTGTATTTCCAACCACGGCAAGCCCACGCCCTTTAGCTAAGTATATGTAGTCATTGCATTCAAATTGCCGTTATAGCGAGTTTTGCCGTTATAACGAATGTCGGTTTACAGAGTGTTGACTGTAAAACATGTTTCAAGAGCAACTCATTCTTGCTGCACGGGCCCGCATTGCCTAGTCAATAAAAGCGCTGACACTTAATCATTAGGCCTCTCACCGCTGTGGGTTCGAGCCTGGCTCGGGTCACATGTGAGACGCCAAGTTCTGCAACGGAAGGTAAGGTAGTTTTTCTCCGGGTATTCCGGTTTTCGCCCACCTCTGATTAACGATCGGCCAGATAAGAGTGAAATAATCTTGCAAGGGCCGTAAAACCAACACCAAAACTTCATTCTTGCTGCTCTTAATTTTACAAATGCCAAAAAATCTTTGTACGTAAAATTTATGGACAGGACATATTGCATTCTATGTTGATCTGCCTATCTGCAAAAACTGCCTATCCAGTGAATGGATTGTACGTAAAGATTTATGATGAAGACAAACTCCGTGCTCAACTGACTTAAGTCTGAAAAAATGGTTTTAAACCCTCGGCGCCTGGAATCATTTTAACAACACTGATTCAAGAAGAGCTAGGCCATATTGTCAGTTTCTGACGAAACCACGCCCCCGCCAATCGGGGCTTGAAGAAATAAATCGGCTGCATGATGCTTCCACACAGAGCTGAATACGGCCGCACACGAGTACTGGTTAACCGCGTAGAGGATCTAAGCCTACCCAGGCAAGGCGGTGCGAGTCGGACCGTCCATGTTTATAAACCCTATTGGTTTCATTGGGCGGTCGGGCTTGAGATGTCATTTCATCTCTATGTTGGGTAGAAGTCCAACAAAATTGGAAGCAACGTCTCCAAAATGATCTATATAGTGTTGTCGGGGACGTTAAACATCAAATCAAACAAACAAACTGACGAAACGATGTGAACTGCTGAACTGCACTGGTTAGGCCTGTCCTGGAAAGGTGAGATTAGGTAAACTATCCGGCTCGCTATGTTCTAAACAGTGTTTGCTGTTTCGTACCCCCACCCTCCCCCCCCCCCCCCACACACACACTTCCATCACCACCACCACCGACCCCAGCGGCCAGTTGTTCAAAACTAAAGACGTCGTGAGTTAACGTATCGTTAAAACTTCGATCATTTGTTATGGCAAATATGCTAATATGTTTTGCTGAAAAAGAAATGTGAGCAGCTTTTGTGAATGCAAAAGCTGCTCACATTTTTTTTTCAGCAAAAATACCAAAATTTTAGATATTGAACTGGCTAGAACAGTTAACAATATGACCACTAACGAGCTCGTTAAACTAACGATGCTTTGAACAACTGGCCCAAGAAAAATTAATTAAGTGTTAAAATCGGTATTTTAAACTTGTACAAACAGTATATGTTTCAGATGCACAGCGTCTGACACCATCTAACCTATGCCCATGACAGGCTCGCCTTACAAGATGTCAGTGTATATTTCAGATGGCAGATTCAGGTGAACGTGAAATATTTTAACATGTCATCAATAATAAAAACTGGAACTTGTTCGGTGTGACAGAAGTAAGTAAATGTATCACGTGACCTAATGGCACGCATTGTTGAATCAACGTCTTTACCTGGGACGTGCCCTGAATGTCCTTTCTAGGTGGTGGCGTTTGTGTGGGGTGGCCAGGGAGGCTATGACTAGTTTAGTAAGGACAAACATCTGAGGGCCAGTTGTTTAAAATTAACCGTGTCGTTAGTTAACATATCGTTAATCATTTAGGAGACACCTGTATTTAAAATATTCATTTGGCAGGTAAATCGGCGGTTTGACTGTCGGAAATTTCGTTTTACGGCGACGCGTAAAGCGGCCCCTTTAAACGGAATTTGCGACTATAAAATCTACGATTTACCTCCCCAAATGAAATTTTCAAAACAGTTATCCCCATTCTAATGCATTTATTCGGTTGTTTTCTTGAAAAAGTTTGCTATTTTGCTCAAAGCGGCAAGCGCTGTCAGCAAGCGTCATTATATGAGCCCCGCCAAGCGAATTTGTGTCTTCGAGCATTCCGTCATGACAAATTTTAACTGCGCATGCCCAGCCATTCGGAGGTGCCAGGGATATGGCTTTCTGTCTGAAGGTTCCTCTTGATTTACTGCTTGCAGGCTCGCCTGAACCTTCGCTGCTCGCATAGGCGATAAGTACCAAAATCGCTTGACGCTGCCCATATGACAACGGGATCGCAGAATATACTGTCGCATTTTTTTTACGTTATCCAATCAGACGTCGAGTTTCATACGCAGGTGCATTAATATGACAAATATACTAACAGGACTAACAATTTTGCTGACAAAATGTGAGTAGCTTTTCACATTTTTTTTTTTTTTTTTTTTTTCAGCAAATATACATCTATGTCAGATACTGTACTTGGTAGCACAGTTAACGATTTGACCATTAACGGCCTCGTTCAGCTAACAAGGCAATGATCAACTAGCCCCTGGAATTTGACTGTTTTGGATGTTTAACCTTTCCAACCTACAGTCTCTGAAGGAGGGACGTGTCCAATTGCAAATTGTTGAATTAGAACTCCTCCATCCTTGCTTTAGTTGTTTCGTTTGGGTCGATGCTTTTACGTCTCCGTCAACACT
Source organism: Lucinisca nassula (assembly GCA_963580285.1). NCBI lineage: Eukaryota > Metazoa > Mollusca > Bivalvia > Lucinida > Lucinidae > Lucinisca > Lucinisca nassula. The sequence continues at coordinate 17,823,257 of OY757026.1, forward strand.
ATTGAGGTCGTTTTTTGGAGACGTTTCTTCCAAGTATATGGGACTATTACCCGAAATTGGGTTGCAATGAAATCTCAAGCATATCCGCCCAACAACAAATACGGTTTATATGAAAGGCTGGTCCGAGTCGCACCACTTTACTTGGGCAGATGGGCAGGCCTAGACCTAAGCGTTGTTACCATTACACATGTGCGGTGAGTTTCAGATCTGCGTGGAAGCAACATGCAGACCAAGCCCCGATATGGCTCCGGACACCCCCCCCCCCCCCCCCCCACACACACACACACAAACTTCATTCATGTGAATAGGGTATGATTATACTCATGTACAGGATGACAAAAAAAGTGTAGATTCAGATGAGATCAGTAGACCAGGAGTCGCAGGGTCGATCCTGGGCTTCTCCAGACTTTCGGCTGTGTCTTTTAACCGAGGTCGCGCCTCCGTATGATCTTAGCTGTTGGTGAGACGTAAAACTCAAACACTCACTCACGCAAAAGATGAAAACGTCAGCACATGAGTGCAGGTAAACTCTGTCCAGGCAAAGTAGTGCGAGTGGGACCGTACATGCATTTAAATCCTTTTAAATTTTGTTTCATTGAGCGATAGGGTTTGAGATGTCATTTACACTCAGTGACAGTTAAAAGTCAAACACAAGTGGAAGCAACGTCTTTTGAATGACGTAAATATGACGTTCAACCTCAAAGCCAATAAAAATAAAAATGAATAATAAAAAACAATATTACGATAACACATCCGTGCGACAAAATGCATTTTTCATATCTCATTGAGGCGGTTTTAACGAGTACCCACAACCTATGTCTTGGAGTAGAAATAAGAGAATTAATGTATACCCCATTAAGCCCCCTTTTCTCTATATAAAGTGGGGTTTAAGGGGTGTTCATTTCACGGACTTGTTCACGTGATGTAAATAAAAAAGGGGGCGTGTCATTTAAAGCAAGTGCAACATAAGAAAACAGCATTATAATGCACTTGAAAATGGAATGTGGTCAAAATTAGTATCAACGAAATATTCAATTTCATTTCCTTTCGACTTTACCATGATCATAGTGAAATTCTGATTCGGTATCAAGTTGCACAAATATATCAACTACTTTACCCTTTCAACCCTTAAGATAAAACTGGTTTGTTTGATATATACGGTTTAACGTCCTCCTCAGTACTATATAGGTCATTTTTGAGACGCTGATTCCACATTCGAAGGACCCCTACCCGCCATTGAGTGACATAGCATCCCAAGCGCTGCCGCCAAATGAAACCAATAAAGTTTTAAATGCATGGACGGTGTGGCTCGCGCCAGTTTGCCTGGATAGGCTTAGACTCTTTAAGCGGTTTACCTCATGTGCGGTTGGTTTCAGCTCTGCGTGGCAGCACCATTTGCCCAAACTATTTCTCAAAGCCCCGATTGTCGGGGGCCCCTAAAGTGACCGATGCCTATAAAAATAATGAAGACCCAGATGACAGGGTTCATAATGAGCCCTCTCATGATTTTGTTTGTTTGATTTGAGGTTTAACGTCCCCATCAACACTGTTTAGGTCATTTTGGAGACGATGCTTCCAATTTTGTGGGAATTTTACCCAACATTGAGATGAAATGACATCTCAAGCCCTGCCGCCCAATTAAACTACAGTCGATCTTCAATGGCTCGAACACCTTTGGGACCATGAAAATCTGTTCGAGACAGGGGGAGTTCGAGCCACTGAGGGTTACTGCTAGGAGGCATAACGAGATACTTTTGGGCATCTTTTCGGTGCTCTATAATGAAAATGCATACAGTGTGTACTCATTAGAATCGCCTCAATGAGGCGATTCTAATGAACACACACAGCATACATTTGCAAGACAAACGACGTAAATCTCCTAAATTATCTTCCACTATTTCTTATGTAGAGGAATATCCTAGGGACTCAAAAATGGGTTCGACTCAGCCATGGTATACGAGCCATCGAAGTTCTACTGTAATAGGGTTTATATGGATGGACGGTCCGACTCGCACCACATTGCCAGGACAGACTTAGACCCTCTAAGCAGTTTACATGTACCAGTACCCATGCTGGGTCGGTTTCAGTTCTCCGTGGCAGCACCATGCAGCCCAATCTATTTCTCCAAGCTCCGATGGTCCGGGGCCCTTAAAGTGACCGATACCTATACAAATAATGAAGACCCAGATGACAGGGTTCATAACGAGCCCTCTCATGATTTTGTTTGTTTGATTTAAGGTTTAACGTCCCCGTCAACACTGTATAGGTCATTTTGGAGACGTTGCTTCCAGTTTTGTGGGACTTTTACCTGACACTGAGATGAAATGACTTCTCAAGCCCTGCCGCCCAATTAAACTACAGTCGAACTTCAATGGCTCGAACACCTTTGGGACCATGAAAATCTGTTCGAGACAGCGGGAGTTCGAGCCACTGAGGGTTACTGCTAGGAGGCATAACGAGATACTTTTGGGCATCTTTTCGGTGCTCTATAATGAAAATGCATGCAGTGTGTCCTCATTAGAATCGCCTCAATGAGGCGATTCTAATGAACACACACAGCATACATTTGCAAGATAAACGACGTAAATCTCCTAAATTATCTTCCACTATTTCTTATGTAGAGGAATTTCCTAGGGACTCAAAAATGGGTTCGACTCACCCATGGTATACGAGCCATCGAAGTTCTACTGTAATAGGGTTTATATGCTTGGACGGTCCGACTCGCACCACTTTGCCAGGACAGACTTAGACCCTCTAAGCAGTTTATATGTACCAGTACTTATGCTGGGTCGGTTTCAGTTCTCCGTGGCAGCACCATGGGGCTATATAGCCATCACAACTGCTTTCATTTATAAGCTTTCTAGACATGATTAAGCTTTTTGGACAGGTTATCTTAGTGCTCAGTCATGTTTACTATGGAAAAACTGTGCAAAAATGGAACTTCAAGAGGTCAGTTCGGCCTATGATCACTCACCTGAGTCCAGGCCCCAAGTATCTGTGCACCATGCAGCCCAATCTATTTCTCCAAGCTCCGATGGTCGGGGGCCCCTTAAGTGACCGATGCCTATACAAATAATTGAGAACCAGATGACAGGGTTCATAACGAGCCCTCTCATGATTTTGTTTGCTTGATTTGAGGTTTAACGTCCCCGTCAACACTGTATAGGTCATTTTGGAGACGATGCTTCCAATTTTGTGGGACTTTTACCCAACATTGAGGTGAAATGACATCTCAAGCCCTGCCACCCAATTAAACTAATAGGGGTCATAAGCACGGACGGTCCAACTCGCATCGCTTATCCTGGGCAGGCTTCGAACCTCTAAGCAGTTTACCAGTACATATGTGCAGTGAGCCCTCTCGTGAAGTTCTAAAAAAAATTTCCCCATCATTCAAGGATATTGATTAAATCCCGGACGGCCCCCGCCCATCGGGGCTTGACGAAATAGATGGGATGCATGATGCTTCCACGCAGAGCTGAAACCGACCCTCACACGATTAAACGGTAAACCGCTTAGAGAGGATCTAAGCCTGCCCAGGCAAAGCGGTGCGAGTCAGCCCGTCCGTGCTTATGAACCCTATTGGTTTCATTGGGCGGCAGGGCTTGAGATTTCATTTCACCTCAATGTCGGGTAAAAGTCCCACAATGCAACGTCTCCAAAATGGCCGTTACAGTGTTGACGGGGACGTTAAACCTAAATTGAAACAAAAAAAAACAAGATGTGTTTGTGAAACACCGATGCCCCCGGACAGCGCCTGTGCAATATGAAAGCCCCATCACTAAATTATGTCATGGTTGAGGCCACAAGGTCACGAGGTAAAAAATTATGGTACCACTGGAAAGGTCTTGTGAGAAAGAATACACATGTGAAATATGAAAGCTCTATCACTTACCAATCAAAAGTTATGGACTATATTAAAGTTTTTAAAAAGTAGGTCAAACATCAAGGTCAAAGTCACAAGGTCAAAAATTATAGTACCACTAGAAAGGTCTTGTGACAAGGAATGCACATGTGAAATATGAAAGCCCTACCATTTACCAATCAAAAGTTATGGCCAATGTTAAAGTTTTTAAAAAGTAGGTCAAACATCAAGGTCAAGGTCATGAGGTCAAAAATTATGGTACCATTAGAAAGGTCTTGTGACAAGGAATGCACATGTGAAATATGAAAGCTCTACCATTTACCAATCAAACGTTACGGCCAATGTCAAAGTTTTTAAAAAGTAGGTCAAACATCAAGGTCAAGGTCATGAGGTCAAAAATTATGGTACCATTAGAAAGGTCTTGTGACAAGGAATGCACATGTGAAATATGAAAGCTCTACCATTTACCAATCAAACGTTACGGCCAATGTTAAAGTTTTTAAAAAGTAGGTCAAATGCCAAGGTCAAGGTCATGAGGTCAAAAATTATAGTACCAATAGAAAGGTCTTGTGACAAGGAATGCACATGTGAAATATGAAAGCTCTACCATTTACCAATCAAACGTTACGGCCAATGTTAAAGTTTTTAAAAAGTAGGTCAAATGCCAAGGTCAAGGTCATGAGGTCAAAAATTATAGTACCAATAGAAAGGTCTTGTGACAAGGAATGCACATGTGAAATATGAAAGCTCTATCACTTACCAATCAAAAGTTATGGCCAATGTTAAAGTTTTTAAAAAAGTAGGTCATATGCCAAGGTCAAGGTCATGAGGTCAAAAATTATAGTACCAATAGAAAGGTCTTGTGACAAGGAATGCACATGTGAAATATGAAAGCTCTATCACTTACCAATCAAAAGTTATGGCCAATGTTAAAGTTTTTAAAAATGAGGCCAAAAGTAGGTCAAATCTCAAGGTGAAGGTCACGAGGTCAAAATTTATGGTACCTCTTGAAAGGTCTTGTGACAAGGAATGCACATGTGAAGTATGAAAGCTGTATCACTTACCATTCAAAAGTTATGCCCAATGTTAAAGTTTTTGCAGACGGAGAAACGGACAAACAGACAAACGGACAAACGGACAAACAGACGGACAGACCAAAAACTATATGCCCCCCAGAATCTTAGATTCCGGGGGCATAACAAACAAAGACTAAATCCCGGAATTGGTAATACTAGATGTGTCACAATTCTGAGATAGAAAAGTCATTAAGACAGCAAATTCGTGTGACATGGTGCATTCTTTCATACCCTCAAAACGGTATTTTTCTGATTATCATTTGGGTGACCTTTCTCATTTTACTCCAGTCATAGGTTATTGGTGCTCGTTAGAACCGCCTATGTCTAGGTTGTTGGTAACCTATGTCTAGGTTGTTGGTAACCTATGTCTAGGTTGTTGGTAACCTATGTCTAGGTTGTTGGTAACCTATGTCTAGGTTGTTGGTAACCTATGTCTAGGTTGTTGGTAACCTATGTCTAGGTTGCTGGTTACCTATGTCTAGGATGCTGGTAACCTATGTCTAGGTTGCTGGTAACCTATGTCTAGGTTGTTGGTAACCTATGTCTAGGTTGCTGGTAACCTATGTCTAGGTTGTTGGTAACCTATGTCTAGGCTGTTGGTAACCTATGTCTAGGTTGATGGTAACCTATGTCTAGGTTGTTGGTAACCTATGTCTAGGTTGATGGTAACCTATGTCTAGGTTGATGGTAACCTATGTCTAGGTTGTTGGTAACCTATGTCTTGGTTGTTGGTAACCTATGTCTTGGTTGTTAGTAACCTTTGTCTAGGGTTGTTGGTAACCTATGTCTAGGTTGTTGGTACTCGTTAGAACCCGCCTCCTTGAGGCGGTTCTAACGAGTACCAACAACCTATTTCTTGAAGCAGAAATTAGAAAAGTAACGTATACTCCTGTAAAACACAGTTTTACCTGGAATTTAAAGAAGGATTCAGAGGGGTGTTCATTACACGGACTTGTAAACATGATGCGAATTGAAAAAAGTCAGGGAGTAAGGCCTAGTTTTCGGTTGTGGTTTTACGGAATTTCATTACGAATAAACACCTATACAAATAAATTGTAAACTTTGCCGCCGAAAAACGAAAATTTTATGATAAAAGTTTGTGATATTTTTTCTTATTTCTGCTCAAAAATATAGATTGTGGGTACTCGTTAGAACCGCCTCGATGATTGTGGGTACTCGTTAGAACCGCCTCGACCGCCTCATCGAGGCGGTTCTAACGAGTATCCACAATATATATTTTAGAGTAGAAATAAGAAAAATAAGGCTTACATTTACCCCTGTAACCCCAGTTCTACTATATAAAAGTGGGGTTTAAGGAGGTAAAAATTATATAGGCGTGTTTTCTTGATGCCAAGGCTATTTTACTTATTTTCGTGCCTATCGTTAACCATAGGTGGGTGAAAACCCGCGTACCCGGGGTAGAAACACGTGATCACCGTTGCAGAACTTGGAGTTTCATATGTGATTAAGGCGAACCACAGCACTGATGATATGAATATAAGAGTCAACACGGAGGCCCCGGAAATAAGGTTTATTCTAACACAGCGCGCCTATATAGGCAATGGAAAATAACTGTGTTTTATTCTACAAAAAATCACGGCAAGGAAGAGCGTGACAATTGACGTCATTAAAAACTGCAAATTTATGACGTCACTAGTCGATTTCCTTAACGTTGGACGGTATAACGTCATTTTCTCGCATCGAAAACGTTAGAAAAGGATATAAATGCATGTGTTTTAGTCGATAATTTTAGCGGGATTTCTTTTAACAATGGCGAAAAGTTGTGAGAATTGGAAGGAAACAACAGCATTATTTCCGAGTTTCAGCGTGTTAGAATCGAAATAGATCAGCTCTAGCCAGTGATTTGTTAGGTAATAAATCACAGTTTGTCGGTCAGTTGTAAGTAGACAAATCACGCGCGCTACGCGCTCGTGATTTGTCTACTTTTCAACTGACCTCCAAACTATGATTTATTACTCAACAAATCACTGACTAGAGCTGATCTTTTTCTTAAATAAAATGTATTTTTGAACATATAAGTATTATGTCATATTTTTTAACTTGAATCCTATGTTGCTTTTTCATGTGTCTGAAAAGACTGCCTAATCACATGATTTGCTGAACAATATGTATTAATCATAATTATATAACCCTTTTAGAGAGGGTTGGGGGTGAGGGGTTAACTTCACTTATTTCGAGCCGCTCGTTGATCAGAGTTTGGTGAAAGCCGGAGTACCCGGAGAAAAACTACAACAATGTACCTGACAACAAGTCCGTGAAATAAACAACTCCTCAACCCCTCTTTATACATGCATAGAGAAAATAGGGGTTTACGGGTGGGGGGTGAACATTGTTTTCATATTTCTGTGCTAAGACATAGATTGTGGATACTAGTTAGAATCGCCTCATCGAGGCGGTTCTAACGAGTACCCACAATCTATGTTTTAAGAGCAATATGATTTTTTGTATCTATAAATTTTCATATTTTGGTGGTAATTCTTTCAACTCATTTGCATAGGCGTGCTTTTTATGATATATAAGACATATATTATGACATAGAATCGTCCATAAATTAGACAGGACGGGTCCATTTCCAATTCTTGGAGGTGTCAGAGTCGATTCATTTGTTGTAACTGTTCACAAATTGAATTACTTTAAACGAACAGTCTAGACCCTGATCACTTTGCACACATATTTGAGACGATGACACTGAAAATGATATCCTATCCCAAGCGATTAATTGATTTTGACCTTTTTGTTTTATCCATTGTTGGCTTGGGATAGCTCTACGCTAGCGAGTATATGATTTTGTCCTTTTTGGCTCTGTCTTCGTTGGCTTTGATAGTTTCACTGCTAGCGATTATATGGTTTTGATATTTTTTTGGCCTTCCTTCGTTGGTTTGGGATACCTTCACCGCTAGCAATATGTTTTTGACTTTCCTCACTATATCAAGTCCGTGAAACGAAGGTCCCCTCTAAACCCTACTTTATATAAAGAGAGGAAAACGATGGGTTTACGGGGGTATACTACGTCTGCCTTATTTTTGCTCAAAAACATAGGTCGTGGGTACTCATTAGAACCGCCTCATTGCGGTTCTCATTGAGGCGGTTCTAGCGAGCACCTGCACGCTACATTGAAAGCAAACATAAGAAAGATGTTATCATTTATACAAAACTCTGTCATTTCTGACACCATGGTGGACGCCATTATTTCACACGGACATGTTTTCCTAATGTTGGATTTTGGCTAGCTTCACCGCTATCGATTATATGGTTTTGTCCTTTTAGGCCATTTCATCGCTGGCTTTGGATAGTTTAACCACTTGTAATTATATGTTTTTGTCCTTTTTGGCTCTTCCTTCGTTGGCTTGGGATACTGTAACCACTAGCGATAATATATATTTTTTTTTTCCTTTTTGGCCCTTCCTTCGATGGCTTGGGATACCTTTACCGCTAGCGATAATATGGTTTTGTCCTTTTTTATCCTTCCTTCGTTGGCTTTGGATAGCTTCACGGCTGGCGATTTCATAGTTTCTACCTTCGTTGGCTCTGGATAGCTTCACAGCTAGCGATTATGTGTTTTTGTCCTTTTGGGCTATATGGTTGTGTACTTTCTGACCAATTTATCCTTGGCTTTGGATAGTTTAACCACTTGTGATTATATGGTTATGTCCTTTTTGGCTCATCCTTCGTTGGCTTGGAATAGCCCTGCCGCTAGCAATTATATGGTTTTGTCCCTTTTGGCCCTTCATTCGTTGGCTTTGGATACCTTTACCGCTAGCGATTACATGCTTTTTGGCACTTCCTCCGTTGGCTTAGATAACTTTACAGCTAGCCATTATATGTTTTTGTCCTTTTTGGCCCATTATTCGTTGGCTTGGGATAGTTTTACCACTTGTAATTATTTTTTTTTTCCTCTTTGGCTCTTCCTTCGTTGGATTGGGATAGCTTCATCGCTTGTAATTATATGGTTTTGACCTTTTTGGCTCGGCTTTGGTTGGCTTTGGATAGTTTTACCACTTGCAATTATATGGTTTTGTCTTTTTTACTCTTCCTTCGTTGGCTTAGGATAACTTCACCGCTAGTGATTATATGGTTTTGTCCTTTTTGGCCCTTCCTTCATTGGCTTAGGATACATTACGAAAACACGCCTATTCAAATACATTGCAAATTTTACCGCCGAAAAATAAATATTCCATATGCAAAATTAGGGATTTTCTTTTCTTATTTATGCTCAAAATATACATGTAAGTTGTGGGTACTCGTTAGAACCGGCCTGGGATACGTTACGAAAACACGCCTATTCAAATACATTGCAAATTTGACCGCCGAAAAATGAAAAATTTCATATAAAAAAACGTGGGTTTTTCTTATTCTTGGAGCAAAAATAGGAAAAATAAGGTTTACCCCTGTAAACACCAATGTTACAAAATAAAAGTGGGGTTCAAGGGGGTCGAAATTATACAGGCGTGTTTTCGTGTTAGCGATTATATGGTCTATCCTTTTCGACCCTTCCTTTTACAACTAGCCATTATATGGTTTTGTCCTTTTGGCCCTTCCTTCGTTATTTTTTGCTGCTATCAATCATATGGTTTTGTCTCTTTTGGTCATCTCTCCGTTGGCTTGGGATACCTTCACCGCTAGCGATAATATGGTTTTGTCCTTTTTGGCTCTACCTTCTTTGGCGTTGGATAGCTTCACCCCTAGCGATAATATGGTTTTATCCTTTTTGGCTCATACGTTGGATCTGGATAGCTTCACCGCTAGCGATTATATGGTTTTGTCCTTTTTGGTTCATTCGTTGGATTTGGATAGCTTCACCGCTAGCGATTATATGGTTTTGTCCTTTTTGGCTCATTCTTTGGATTTGGATAGCTTCACCGCTACCGATTATATGGTTTTGTCCTTTTTGGCTCTACCTTCATTGGCTTAAGATAACTTTACAGCTAGCCGTTAAATGGTTTTGTCCTTTTTGGGCCTTCCTTCGTTGCCTTAGGATGCCTTATCGCTAGCGATAATATGGTTTTGTCCTTTTTAGCTCTACCTTCGTTGGCTTTAGATAGCTTCACAGCTAGCGATTATATGGTTTTGTCCTGTCTGGCTCAACCTTCGTTGGCTTTGGTTAGCTTCTCTGCCAGCAATTATATCGTTTTGTCCTTTTTGGCCCTTGGATAACTTTACAGCTTGCCATTTTATGGTTTTGTCCTTTTTGGTCCATTCTTCGTTGGCTTTGGATAGTTTTACCACTTGTAATTACGTTTTTGTCCTTTTTGTCCTTTTTTGCTCTTCATTCGTTGACTTGGGATAGCTTCACCGCTATTGATTATATGGGTTTGACCTTTTTGGCTTTTCTTTTGTTGCCTTGGGATTACTCTGGCGCTGACGATTATAGTTTTTTGTCCTTTTATGCTCTTCCGTCGTTGGCTTAGGATAGCTTCAGTACCCCGCTAGCGAAAATTGTGGCTTACTGGGGTATAAATTATTTTTCGTATTTCTGCTCTAAGACATAGGTTTTGGCACTCGTTAGAACCGGCTCAGTCTCAATCAGGGGTTCTAACGAGAACCCACAACCTATATGTGGAGTACAAATAAGAAAAATATCACAATTGTTTATCAGAAACGTCACCGTTTTGGAGATATGAAAGAATGCACAATGTCGCACGGATGCGTTATCGCAATGCACTTTCAATGGCCTGGGCCTCCGCCCATCGGGGCTTGGAGAAATAGATTTGGCTGCATGGTGTAATCACGCAGAGCTTAAACTGACCGCGCATGAGTACAGGTAAACCTCTTAGAATGTGAATGGCTTAGCCTGCCCAGGCAAAGCGTCCATATGGTTTCTTTGGACGGAAGGGCTTGAGAAGTCATTTCATGTCAGTGTCGGGTAAAAATCCCACAAAATTGAAAGCAAAGTCTCCAAAATGACCTAAATTTTGTTGACGGGGAAGTTAAACCTCAAATCAAACCAAACCTTCATTGGCTAGTCCCACATACCACAGAGTACATGTGAATACAGTTCGTTAACACAGCCATGTGATACAAGTGGTAAGGACATTACGATTGATTGATTGATTGATTGATTTGAGGTTTAACGTCCCCGTCAACACTGTAAAGGTCATTTTGGAGACGTTGCTTCCAATTTTGTGGGACTTTTACCCGACATTGAGATGAAATGACATCTCAAGCCCAGTCGCCCAATGAAACCAATAGGGTTTATTAGCATGGGCGGTCCGCCTCGCACCTAGGTTCCTGGACAGGCTTAGATCCTCTAAGCGGTTTACCAGTACTAGTGTGCGGGCCGGATTCAGCTTTGCGTGGAAGCATCATGCAGCCCATATATTTCTTCAAGCACCTATGGGCAGGGGCCAAAGGACATTACGAAAGCACGCCTATTGAAAAATTTACCACAGAAAAAAAAATGAAACTTTTCAGATGAAAAATTGTGATATTTTTTTTCTGCTCAAAATATATAATGTGGTTATACGTTAGAACCGCCTCATCGAGGCGTTTCTAACGAGTACCATAATCTATATTTAAAGCAGAAATAAGACAAATAAGGCTTACCTCTGTAAACCCGAGTTCTTTTACATATAGAAGTGGGGGTTAATGGGGTCAAAATATAACAGGCGTGTGTCCGTGATGACTAGGATTAAGATGATTTTTTCGTATAATAGTCAAAGTTTTAGCCCGTACATATATCGTGGATGTTTGTTAGAACAGCCTCACTTTGTTTGTTTGAATTGCAGTTAACGGCCAAGTCAACACTTTGTTAGGTCATTTTTTAACCGGTCAGTTAACCTATCCACACTTTTCCTGGGCATGCTTATACGTAATCGGTTAACCAGTACAGCGCACATCCTTTCGCCAGAAACTGACAACTTATCTTCTTGTTTGTTTGTTTCATTTTAGGTTTAACGTCCCCGTCAACACTGTAAAGATCATTTTTGAGACGTCGCTTCCGATTTTGTGGGGCTTTTACCCGACATTGAGATGAAATGATATCTCAAATCTCAAGCACTGCCGCCCAATGAAACCAATAGGGTTTATAAGCATGGGCGGTCCGATCCGCCCCGATCTGCCTGGACGGGCTAACTGCCCTTCTTGAATCAGCGGAAGGGAGAGAATGACTCATGATCAATCTCCAGGAAAGAATGTTGCTGTCCCCGGCAGGTATCGAATCCGCGTACTCCTGATCACCAGTTAGACGCGCATCCGACCGGCTAGAACCGCCTCACTGTGGTTGTAACGAGCACCCATAATGTATGTTTTAAGAGAAATAAGGGAAATGAGGCGGCGCATGTCAAAACCTTCAATAAGACCCATACTATGGTCGAAGACTCAGTTCAGCCGGCTTGTCAGGTTAGCCTGGTCGCAGCATTCTCTTGTTGCCCTATGAATAGCCCAGAGGCTATAGAAGGCTCATGCGAACACCGAAGACTCTGGTCAGACTGCGCGTATGCGCAGGCTGTTCTGAGTCTTAGCTGGTCGCCCAGGTCTTATTGTAGAATTTGTCGTGCGCTGGATCAAATAATATATACACTATAAACTTTAGTTTTCTCTGGACACATACGGGTTTTCAGGGGTGAATGTGACACGGACGTGTCCTGTGTGACACGGACGTGTCATGGGTGCTTTTCCTAGTCCAAAAGGTTTTCGTGCATTTGTATTTATTTATTTATTTTCACTAAAATTCTTTTATTAAGGCCACCTTTGGAACTGTTCAAAAGTGGTCTAAAAGACCACTTTTGAACAGTCCCAAAGGTGGTCCCTAACTAGGGGAGTCTGTGTGCCGGAAACACAAAGTAAGAATATCTGCGCATTTTTGAATAACAGTTAGTCTTCAGGTGGTCTTAGTAGCAGAATTTTACTGTATTTATTTATTTATTTATTTATTTTTATTATTTATTTATTAATTTATTTATTTTCAGATTTAAAATGACAATGCAGTGCCTGTTTCTGGTTCTACTAATGACACACATTGTTACTGAAGCCACATGGTCAACGCATATAGAAAACCCCAGTGACAATGGTCTAGTTCATTATTCAGGTCAGTCCATTACAATATAGCATAAACCAGTGCTTCAGCTGAAGTGCACGACCCGCCGGATGCTTTTAGTTTTATGAGTGTTACCATATATGGGTATGTTTGCCATTTTGGTCATGTGACCTGGACCTTAAACGGTTCCCCCAATAAATGCGCCTTATCGTAAGGAGCAAAAATATATCTTATACTTTAGTACTGTATTCTGAATCGTTTGCATGATAAAATGCATTCTCACTTTTCCAATACAAAAGCATATGTGTCAAAGTTTGACCTAGGCGCAAAGAAGGTCATGGTCAACTCAGGGTCACCATTTTAGCAATTTATAATGGGCCTACGTCCCAGATGCTATTTATCAAGTTTCGTGGAAATCTGCCCAGTGGTTCTGGAGAAGACTATTTTTGAAGGGTTTTTACCATATATGGCTTGGCGGCCATTTTGGTCATGTGACCTGGACCCCATGAGCAAATTTTGGTTTCCCCCATCCCATAGAGGCTCCATATGAAATTTGACTTCAACCGGCCCAACGGTTTTCGAGGAGAAGCAGTTCGAAAATTTCCACATTTTTCGCCTCGGCGAGTCTATACTAAATGGAATTTAATATTTCGCAAGTTCATTGGTTAGATCTCATTGATATCTATCAGTATGCCAAAAATTGTTTAAATATTCCAAGCGGTTAAGTCACTATCACCAATTTTCACAAACGGGTTACGGACGGACAGACAGACTGACAAACTGACAGAATGACCGAATGACAGAATGACACGGTGCTTTTAGGGCACTCTTAGAAAATCAACCGACTTCAGTCGGTCGCTTTTTCTGCGGGTCGTGCAATCAAAGAATTGAGAGCACTGGGCAGCCGATTGTCTCTGAGTGAAGGCTGGAAAAATAGTCCTAGACTGAGAGACTTAAACCTTAAATTTCAGTTTTTTTTTCAAGCAAAAAGTGTAGATTCTGATTAGACGCTGCAGTTTGATGTGCGTGTTCCTTAAATTCCTGAAGTGTAAGCGAACAGTGTGGGCACTGATCTGACGTCGTGTAATGCGACCTTTGATCAGGATATTCCATCACGAAATCACGCCTATATAATTTTGACCCCCTAGATCCCCACTTTTATATAGTAAAACTGGGGTTTCCTGGGGTATACCTTATTTTTCTTATTTCTGATAAAATTTTTAAGATAAAATGTTCGATACTGTTTCTTATTTCTAGTCCAAATATAGATTGCTCGTACTCGTTAGAACCGCCTCATTGCTCATTGAGGCGGTTCTAACGAGTACCCACAATCTACATGTATGTGTCTTAGTAAACGACCGGGGCCCCGTAAATTCCACTTTCTGTATATGAGGTTGGGGTTTAGCGGGGTATTCATCACACGGACTTGCTAACCTGATGCTTAGTAATTTTAGGTCGATCGATGAGGGTCGATTGATAAAAATCGACCCAAGAAGTACTCGCAGATAAGGCTAGAAGGGCGGAGCAATCGGTTGCACCTGTTTTTGGAATATGTAAAATTAAACTAGAACTTAAACAACTTCACGCAGTTTTTCTATTGACAGCGGAACAGCGTCGTTGGCGCCATAACGTCGCAATCGTCCAATCACATTGAAGAGAACCATTGTTTATTTCGACATCACTGACGTCGCGTTGGTCAATTTATTCATTGAAGTAAGAACAGCATTGCTTCTCAGCAGTTATAGTCTTTCAAAACGAAGTGAGACGTGACTGCACTTTTAATTTTGGAATAGTAAGTCGCCTTCAATTTGGATTTTACATTGGGCGATAAAGTTTTACTGAGATTCGTACTGCATCACATAATATGACGTCATTTCATCTCAATGTCGGGTAAAAGTCCAACAAAACTTGAAGCAACGCAGTCTCCAAAATGACCTATACAGTGTTGACAGGGACGTTAAACCTCAAATCAAACAAAAACAAAACATGTCAAATCGCACCAACTATACAGGAGTTTTCAGTAAATGCACTAAGAATGTAAATATAGATATTTGTCGTCATATTGCTATGACGGCACATATTAAAATGAATAGGATGGGCCTAGAAAGGCGAATAATGAGCCGGCGCATGACGAAAACCAGAATAAGACCGGTGCTACCAGCAGAGACTGAAACCAACCTGCGCACCCATCCACTGTGACAAGACATTTGCTTTGCATAGATATTAGCCTATAGTAGGTACATGCGATCAGCGAAGACTCTGATCAGACTGCGCGAATGCGCAGGCTGATCCGAGTCTTCGCCGGTTGCTCAAGACTTCTTGTAAATTTTGTCATACGCTGGCTCATTATCATGTTGGCGAGGAGGGTTTGCACATAAACGCAGTCTCTACACAACCTTTCCCGCTCGCTGTTATTTAAATTGTTTGTACGTCCCCGTCAACACTATTTATGTCATTTTGGCTTCGTTGCTTCCAACTGTGTGGGACTTTTGCCCGACATTGAGATGAAATGACATCTTAAGCCCTAACAAACCAAAAAGTTTTATTTGTAGTAGTTTTATATGTGCAGGCTCAGACCATCTAAACGGCTTACCAATACTCATGTGCGGTCGGTGTCAGCTCTGCGTGGAATCATTACGCAGCCCAATGTACTTCTACAATCCCAAATGGGCGGGAACCCAGGATAGCATCGTACAAGTACTTGTAGTCCTAGCCCTATTAACTGGCTATGCACGGACAATTAACGTGTAGCGAATAATGCTCAGGGCGTTTTTTGTCATGTGTGGGCTCAAAGACAGACCTGTTACAAAGTTATCTGTTTTGATCAGAAGGCTTTGAAACTGCCAGCTGCAGAGAGGTTAACGACGCTCTCAACACTATTTAGGGCATATCGAGCAAGTCATGTTACCTAGACACACATTTCCTGGACGGGCTTAACACATAAGAGGTTAACTGCTGCTGTTCACGACAACCCCTATCTTTGGAAACAGTGTAGATCCAGATCAGATGGCTTCTGGAGAAGCCATCTGATCAGGATCCACACTGTGTGACATTCAGTTCATTTCATTTCTGATTGGTTAAAAGTCAGAAATGGGTGTGGCTAAACTGAATATTCAGCAGGATTAGGGTTAACACTACTGTTCACAACTACATGTACCGCCCGAAACTGACAACTGCCCTTCTTGAGGTATTTATTTAGTACAGTCGCACTTTGGTGCTACGACAGTAACTGTTGCAATTATAGGAAACATTAGAAGGATTTAGTGATATCGTTTCGATATTCATCTAGGATCTTATTTTACGGCCGCCGCCCATCGGGGCTTCAAGAATCGGATGGGCTGCTTGATTCTACCACGCAGAGCTAAAACCGATCGCACACGAGTACTGTGATCTAAGCCTGTCCAGGCAAAGCGGAGCGAGTCGGACCGTCCATGCTTATAAACCCTATTGGTTTCATTGGGCGACAGGGCTAGAGTTGTCATTTCATCTCAATGTCGGGTAAACGTCCGACTAAATTGGAAGCGACGTCTCCAAAAATGACCTATACAGTGTTGATGGGGACTTTAAACCTCAAATCAACTAACCAATCTAGGATCTTACATGAGAAAATACACATGATATTCGTTGCAGACAAACAAGTCCGTGAAATGAACAACCCCTAATCCCCATTTTATATAGGGAAAACTGGGGTTCACGGGGATGCACACCATTGAGTGTTCATGTATTATCGGATTTATCAAACGACTTTAATAAATTCAAAAATACACGAGCAGTTCATGTATTATTGAATTTATTAATCGAGACGAGGTAAAGGGATAAAATGCGAGGTCGAGGCGGTTCTAACCAGCACAGGTTCTTGGCACGTTGTTTTGCCAAAAATGTCCGAAATATGTGAAATGACCAAAATCAACCAAAAATAAGCAATTTTAGAAATTTTCCCAATATATGGGTCTAAGAGCTAGACAAGGTCTATAACTCCCAAATGGGAAAAAATGGGTCATCTTCATACAGCTTGTACAGCCAAAGAAGTCCTTCAAACTGCAGCATTTCTGGTGGTTGTATTATGTCTATAGGCTTACAGGTTTGTAATGAAACAAAATATAACATCCCACACCCTCCCCTTTGTGACATTCGTTGAAAAATATGCCAGATTATCTTTAGTCGGACAACTTTGTGGCAGCACCGATCTATAATAAATTGTGTATTTTCCACGATTTACCTCATAAAAGCTTTAGAACACCAACTGTAATGGACAGGCTTCAATCAACTACTATCTATCCTTCAACTTACCACCGATGACTTTCCCTTGAACCAACTTAAAACGTAAAAATTCGACTTTTTTAGTAAAATACAGTCGCTGTGTTTACAACAGAATCAGCTGTCAAACTCGCCGTCCAGTAATCACGACGTTGATTGGTCATTGCCGATTGGTTCCCGGTTCATTGTTGAAGTTCGCCGGTTAACTGGTACGCAGTATACAACAACAACATTTTGATACAACGGTTTGCCGTATTACTGAAAACAAAATTTTTGGAGAGCGCAAAACTTCAAATTTATCCAGTCCTTCGTTTCTCCAGACTGGAAAATGCCTGTAATTACTTGGTAAGTAAGCAGGTGGTGTTATCTTTATCTAAAATCCACACCATTGCAAAAAGATGCCGTGAACACCCACGGTCAACCGCATGAATGGATGCATGGAACAGGACGTCTCTAAAGCTGAGTGACAACCCGAGGATGCTCACCCCGGATGATCGTCGAACTGAGCTATCATTTATTTGAGCATTCTAGGGCTCTGAAAGGGCAGAGGAATTGACTGGTTAATTCAATGATGCATTTAATAAAACTGAGTTCAACGAGGTTCCATTGACTGGAAGATCGGCCCCTTTCGTGGAAAATATTGTTGTATCCTCGGCGGGAGTGATCTTGAGTTACTTTAAGGCTTGAACCCGTCTTAAGCTTTAGGGCCTGATGAGTTTCATCCTAGAGTCCTGAAGGAACAAGCAAACGAGTTAGGTCCAATTTTGGCTCCTCTTTTCCAACAATCTCTCGATACGGGTGAAATTCCCAAAGAATGCTCCTAGCGAACATCTGTCCAATTTTTAAAAAAATGGAGACAGGGCTCTTGCTCGGAATTATCGCCCGGTATCACTGACCTGTGTTCTATGTAAATTGCTTGAACACATAATATGTTCAAACATCATGATCCACTTTGATGAATATAAACTTTTGTCGGGGGTGGGGGGGGGGGGGCAGCGTCTTGTTGTTAATGGTAAATCTTCAGTATGGGCGCCAGTTTTATCTGGGGTTCCCCAGGGGACTGTTCTTGGTCCGCTGCTGTTCTCCCTGTACACCAATGATATTTCCACTGAAATTGACTCGGAAATAAGACTGTTCGCAGACGACTGTGCTTGCTATCGGGAAATCAGAGATACAACAACAACATTTTGATACAACGGTTTGCCGTATTACTGAAAACAAAATTTTTGGAGAGCGCAAAACTTCAAATTTATCCAGTCCTTCGTTTCTCCAGACTGGAAAATGCCTGTAATTACTTGGTAAGTAAGCAGGTGGTGTTATCTTTATCTAAAATCCACACCATTACAAAAAGAAGCCATGAACACCAACGGTCAACCGCATGAATGGATGCATGGAACAGGACGTCTCTAAAGCTGAGTGACAACCCGAGGATGCTCACCCCGGATGACTGTCGAACTGAGCTATCAGGACGTCTCTAAAGCTGAGTGACAACCCGAGGATGCTCACCCCGGATGACCGTCGAACTGAGCTATCATTTATTTGAGCATTCTAGGGCTGTTATGTCATTGTGTCATCTCTTTTGAAGGTCATAAATAATGCAGAGATTTGGTTATAAGCATTGGATTCACGCCCTTTTATCAGAATCAGAATTGTTACTGGTGACACGTCAAATGACATTCATACACCAAGACCTGTGATGTGGGAAGTTAGTCCCTAGCTCTAACCAAAGAGGTCAATTTAGCTACGCAATAATCAGCACATTCAGCTGTCGAAATAATCGAATCGGGAAGGGGATTCCAATCTCTAATGGTTCTGGGGAAGAACGACTCCTTTTCTTGAGAGACTCCCATTTTATTTTTCCAAGTATTCCAGTCTTGCTCCCAGTTTCAAAGCAGTAATTGCCAGTAACAAATCTAGCAGCTCTATTCTGAACTTTCTCAATTTCATCGTTAAGAACTTCTCCACTGGGGTCCCAGATATAACTACCATATTCCAAGATTGGGCGAACAAGACCTTTATATGCTGCCTCTTTTACATCCTGAGGGCACTGACGCAAAACACTGGACCTAACTCACCCTTGTTATAACGATAAAGGCAAATCCCAGAGACTTCTATAGATATATCACTAGTCAGAAGAAAGACAGTCAATGTATCCCGCCCCTTAATAAAAGAGGAGAGAACGGGGCTGCTGAATCAGAATCTTCAAGGGCAGAGGAACTAGTTGGTCAATTCAATGATGCGTTTAATAAAGGAAGATCGACCCCATTCATGAATAATATTGTTGTGAAAGTTGCAGGAGTGATCAAGTTGCTTCAAGGCTTAAACCCAAGTAAGGCCTGGGGACCTGTTGAGCTTCATCCTAGAGTCCTGAAGGAACTAGCAAATGAGCTAGGTCCAGTTTTTGCACACTTGTTTCAACAGTCTCTTGATACGGGTGAAATCCCCAAAGAATGGCTCTTAGCAAACATCTGTCCACACTTCAAAAAAGGAGATAGGGCTCTTGCCCGTATTTATCGCCCTGTGTCTCTGACTTGTGTTCTGTGTAAATTGCTCGTACATATAGTCTGCTCAGACATCATGGCCGACTTGGACGAACATAAACTTTTGTCAGACAGACAACATGCATTTAGGAAAAGGCATAGTTGTGAAACTCAGCTGAGCACAGTTATTAATGACTGGGCAAAAGTTTTGGACAAAGGGGGACAGGTGGACATATTTATTCTGGATATCGAGAAGGCTTTTGATATCCCTCCTCATGAACTACTTAAATCTAAGTCAATTGGTTACGGAATCGGGGGTGGGGAAGACCCTCAAATGGATAGATTCCTTTCTTCGCTACAGATAACAGCGCGTTGTTGTTAATGGTGGATCTTCAGTGTGGACTCCAGTTTTGTCTGGAGTTCCGCAAGGGACTGTTCTTGATCCAATTTTGTTCTCCCTGTACATCAATGATATTTCCACTGACATTGACTCAGAAATGAGACTGTTCGCATATATAGTGACTTCTTAAAGTCGCATTGGCCTTCTGTGAAGAAGTATCTGAGCTGAGATTTCTAAATTCACGAAATTCACAAGACCTAACAAGTTTTAATATAATTGTTAACCACACAGAGTGAAGTAGGCTTACAATGATATGCATCATTTTCATATTCCTTTTAGTACCTTTTTGTTGACTGGGAATCTTCTTATGCCCTGATGGCTTATAATTCCCCATCGGCGCCGTAAGTATTGATGTCACAGGTTCCGGTTTGGGATGAATTAGCAGATGCCTAATATGCCAAATTTGTTTATTCACTGGCTGTCATAAAAATGCCTATATGATTTTTACCCCCTTAAACCCCACTTTTATGCAGTAAAACCGGGGGTTACAGGGTTGAACATTATCTTACTGAGAACACTGGGGTTAAGGCGAAATCGGAAAAAAAGAAAAAGCATGAAAACCTATACAATAATCATGTAACTACGGTAGGCATCTTAAACCTTCACATGGGGTGGTTCTTCATGTACTGCGGGGTGGTAGGGGAAGGGCAACAGCCACGTCCCGATCCGAAGGATGGTGCAGTTTGAGTCATTTATCCCTGCAAATAATGCAAGTGGAGCATATTCGACACCGCAATTTTATCATCGAACATACTGCCTCTAGCATGATTGGCAAGTGTACTAACCACTGAGCTGCCACGCTCCACGTGGTCCTGCATGGTGTGTGAATGCAATTTGACTTGTCACCAGTAACGAATCTGATTCTGATGAGGCGATACTAACGGGGACCCGCCTTAGCATTCTGTGAAGGAGTAACGAGGCTGAGATTCTGTTTCTTCTTATTATTATTATTTTATTTTATTTTTTTTTTGGTTTTACGGCCCTTTCAAGATTATTTCATTCATATCGAGCCGATTGTTAATCAGAGGTGGGCGAAAACCGGAGTATCCGGAGAAAAACCATGACCTTCAGTTGAAGAACTTGGCGTCTCACCTATAACCCGAGCGAGACTCGAACCACAGCGGTGAGACCTAATGATCAGGAGTCAGCGCTCTTAACCACTAGGCCACAGAGACCCGATTATTCTGGTATTCACGAAGCCCACAAGACTTTTATTCAGAATCAGAATTGTTACGGGTGACACGCCAAATGACATTTATACACCAGGACCTGTGATATGGAAAGTTAGTCCCTAGCTCTAACCAAAGAGCTACACAATCCTCAGCACCTTCGGCCGTCGAAATAATCGAATCAGGAAGGGGATTCCAATCTCTAATGGTTTCGGGGAAGAATGATTCTTTGTAAATGTCAGTTCTTGCAATAAGTGTCTGAAACATCATTCAGTGGTGCTTTCTACAGTGCATGGCTGGGGGAACAAGGTCATCTGTTGGGATGCTGGCAGCCCCTTTAGACCTTGGTATACGAGTATGAGCCTACTGTCTCATCTCCTTTTCTTGAGAGACTCCCATCTTAATTTTCCTAGAATTCCAGTCATGCTCCCAGTTTCAAAGTAGTAATTTCCTGTTACAAATCTAGCAGCTCTATTCTGAACGTTTTCAATTTCTTCATTAAGGACCACTCCGCTTGGGTTCCAGATGCACCTACCATATTCCAAGATTGGGCGAACAATTCCCCTTTATGCTGCCTCTTTTACATCCTGAGGGCACTGATGAAGATTTCGCCTCAGGAAACCAAGCGTTCTGTTCGCCTTTGTACACATGTTGCTAATGTGTGTAGTTCATCACAAATCGTGAGTTTTTTTTTTTTTTGTTTGATGTTTAACGTCCCCGTCAACACTGTAAAAGTCATTTTGGAGACGTTGCTTCCAATTTTGTGGGACTTTTACCCGACATTGAGATGAAATGACATCTCAAGCCCTGTCGCCCAATGAAACCAATAGGGTTTATTAGCATGGACGGTCCGCCTCCCACCGCGGTTCATGGACAGGCTTAGATCCTCTAAGCGGTTTACCAGTACAAGTGTGCGGGCCGGATTCGGGTCTGCGTGAGTGATTGTCACTCCAAGGTGTTTAATGGAATTCACAATTTCGAGGACCGTTCCCTCTAAGGTGTAAGAAGCCTCAATTTAATTTATTCTTTTCCTAGTTTTCTACATAATATTTCGAGGCGGACCGTCCATGCTAATAAACCCTATTGGTTTCATTGGGCGACAGGGCTTGAGAAGTCATTTCATCTCAATGTCGGGTAAAAGTCCCACAAAATTGGAAGCAACGTCTCCAAAATGACCTTTACAGTGTTGACGGGGACGTTAAACCTCAAATCAAACAAACAAACATAATATTTCATTTCACGGGTTGAAATCTCATGCCCCATTTTCGTGCCCAATCTCATGCCCCAATCTATCTATATCCTTCTGAAGTTTCATTGAGTCCTCAGTATCTCTGATTTCCCGATAGCAAGCACAGTCGTCTGCGAACAGTCTTATTTCCGAGTCAATTTCAGTGGAAATATCATTGGTGTACAGGGAGAACAGCAGCGGACCAAGAACAGTCCCCTGGGGAACCCCAGATAAAACTTGCGCCCATACTGAAGATTTACCATTAACAACAAGACGCTGCCCCCCCCCCCCCCCCGACAAAAGTTTTTATTCATCCAAGTGGATCATGATGTTTGAACAGATTATGTGTTCAAGCAATTTACATAGAACACAGGTCAGTGATACCGGGCGATAATTCCGAGCAAGAGCCCTGTCTCCATTTTTTAAAAAATTGGACAGATGTTCGCTAGGAGCCAATCTTTGGGAATTTCACCCGTATCGAGAGATTGTTGGAAAAGAGGAGCCAAAATTGGACCTAACTCGTTTGCTTGTTCCTTCAGAACTCTAGGATGAAACTCATCAGGCCCTAAAGCTTAAGACGGGTTCAAGCCTTAAAGTAACTCAAGATCACTCCCGCCGAGGATACAACAATATTTTCCACGAAAGGGGCCGATCTTCCAGTCAATGGAACCTCGTTGAACTCAGTTTTATTAAATGCATCATTGAATTAACCAGTCAATTCCTCTGCCCTTTCAGAGCCCTAGAATGCTCAAATAAATGATAGCTCAGTTCGACGATCATCCGGGGTGAGCATCCTCGGGTTGTCACTCAGGTTTAGAGACGTCCTGTTCCATGCATCCATTCATGCGGTTGACCGTGGGTGTTCACGGCATCTTTTTGCAATGGTGTGGATTTTAGATAAAGATAACACCACCTGCTTACTTACCAAGTAATTACAGGCATTTTCCAGTCTGGAGAAACGAAGGACTGGATAAATTTGAAGTTTTGCGCTCTCCAAAAATTTTGTTTTCAGTAATACGGCAAACCGTTGTATCAAAATGTTGTTGTTGTATACTGCGTACCAGTTAACCGGCGAACTTCAACAATGAACCGGGAACCAATCGGCAATGACCAATCAACGTCGTGATTACTGGACGGCGAGTTTGACAGCTGATTCTGTTGTAAACACAGCGACTGTATTTTACTAAAAAAGTCGAATTTTTACGTTTTAAGTTGGTTCAAGGGAAAGTCATCGGTGGTAAGTTGAAGGATAGATAGTAGTTGATTGAAGCCTGTCCATTACAGTTGGTGTTCTAAAGCTTTTATGAGGTAAATCGTGGAAAATACACAATTTATTATAGATCGGTGCTGCCACAAAGTTGTCCGACTAAAGATAATCTGGCATATTTTTCAACGAATGTCACAAAGGGGAGGGTGTGGGATGTTATATTTTGTTTCATTACAAACCTGTAAGCCTATAGACATAATACAACCACCAGAAATGCTGCAGTTTGAAGGACTTCTTTGGCTGTACAAGCTGTATGAAGATGACCCATTTTTTCCCATTTGGGAGTTATAGACCTTGTCTAGCTCTTAGACCCATATATTGGGAAAATTTCTAAAATTGCTTATTTTTGGTTGATTTTGGTCATTTCACATATTTCGGAAATTTTTGGCAAAACAACGTGCCAAGAACCTGTGCTAACCAGCTCTCACTTATTATAGCAGAACTATGAAAAAAACCTGTCATACATTTTATCAGTACTTTGTTTGTTTGTATTGGAGTTTAACGGCCCAGTCAACACAAGTTTAGGTCATTTTTGAGCCGGTCAGTTTATCAAGCCACACTTTTCCTGGGCATGCTTATACGTAAACGGTTAACCAGTACAGTGCACATTCTTTCGCCAGAAACTGACAATTGCCCTTCTTGAATCAGCGGAAGGGAGAGACTGATCCTAGCAAAGATTTCATAATCAATCTCCACGGAAGAATGTTGCCGACATTTTATCAGTGGAAAAGCATTGCTCTAGAAACTAGAAAGAAAATATTATCTCACATGGATGCATTACCCTATCTTTTTCAGATAATTTTGGCGAAAAACGGGTAAAAAGATCGCCGCTGTTTGTTGGTAAGATTTGTTTGTTTGTTTATTAGCCTGTTTGTTTTGGAGTTTTAGAGGCCCAGGCAACGCCATTCAGGTCAGTTTTTCCAATCAAATAGGAAGACTTAAACATAAGTGGTTAACCAGTACAGTTTTACATTACTGAGCATAACATTACATTACTGAGCATAACATTACATTACTGAGCATAACATTACATTACTGAGCATAACATTACGAAAACAAGCCTATACAAATACATTGTCACCTTTATCTCCGGAAAATGTGAATTTTAGGATGAAAAGAATCTGATAATTTTCTTATTTTTGCTCAAAATATAGATTGTCGGTACTCGTTAGAACCGCCTCGAAGAGGAGGTTCTAACGAGTACCCACAATCTATATTTTTGAGGAGAAATATGAAAAATAAGGTTTACCCATGCAAACCCCAGTTTTACTATACGAGTATAACAGTGGGGTTCGAGGGGGTCAAAGTTATATAGGTGTGTTTTCGTGATGATAATAGACCTTATTTATAGAGGGTAACACATTTAGTACCACATGTAGTATTAATCTTCCATGTGGCCCTCTTTTCCTGGGTTGGGACCAGTACTAAGCGCTAAGTACTTGGCGCTTGCGGAGATCGAACCAGTTGCCTCTCGATCTCAAATCCGATGCTTTACCACTGCACCACCACGCTTCACAGTTGCCAGTCTTGAATATTTTGCTACATGTAGGAATGTAATAGAGAACCTTCTTTGTTTTTTAACAAGTATATTCCACATCACGTGAACAAGTCCGTGAAATGAAGACCCCCCTAAACCCCAGTTTATATAGATAAAACTGTGGTTTACGGGGGTCTTCATTATTTTTTCTTATTTCTGCTCCAAGACATAGGTTGTGGGTACTCGTTAGAACTGCCTCAATGAGGCGGTTCTAACGAGCACACATAACCTATGTTATGAGCATTTATAAGAAAAATATCAAGGATTTTCATCTGAAAAGTAGCCATTTTGGAGGTGTGAAAAATGCACTATATCGTACGGGTGAGTTATCGTAATGACATGAAATTTGCGATGCTCGCTGACGACTGTCGTTATTATTATTTTTTCTCTTTTTGTTGTTGTTTGTTTGTTGCTGTTGTTTTTTTTTTACTGTTTCAATGAAGAAAATGTTGTCATTAACATTGTGTGGGTTTCTTTTGGCATCCAAAGTACATAATGAAATTATTGTCTGGGCGCTCCACTTGTGAGCGTTTCTTTCGTAGCGCAGTATAAGTAGATCCGGATCTGGTCTCAAGGTTTGTGTATATGTTTTTCCCGCTCAACTCAGTAGAGAGTAATTTCATTTTGTTTGTTTGTTTGTATTGGAGTTTAACGACCCAGTCAACACTATTTAGATCATTTTGAGCCTGTCAGATTACCTATCCACACTTTTCGCGGGAAGGCTTATACGTTAGACTGGCTCCAGTCGTTTTTGTTTTATATCTATCTCTCTCATTCTTTACATTATTTAATCCCGTCCCTCTTTAATCCAATTTCAAGTTAACCTTTACCTGAACAAAAAAGACCCTTTCTTTGTAGCCAAGGGACTGAAGTAAAACAAAATTCTATAAGCCATGCAAGCTTTATGTCCCTTCCAGAAAAAAAGAAAAAGAAAGAGAGAAGAAGTAAAGAAAGGGTCTGGAGCCAGACTACTTATACGTAAGCGGTTAGCCATTAGAGCGCGCATTCTTTCGCCAGAAACTGACAGCTGCCCTTCTTGAATTAGCGGAATGTGCGTAGAAAAGATTTCATGATCAATCTCCACGAAAGAATGTCGCCGAACTCGGCAGGTTTCGAACCCTCGTCCTCCTGATCACCAGTCTGACGCGCATCCGACTCAGCTACCGAGGCCGGCAGAGAATGAGTTTAAAAAGAACAAACCAATAAGTCAACTTTCTGCTTAACACGCCTATAAAAGTTTGACCTCCTTGAACCCCACCTTTTTATAACAAAACCGGGGTTTACAGGGGTAAACCTTATTTTTCTTATTTCTGGTTAAAAATATAGAATGTGGGTACTCGTTAGAACCGCCTCCATGGGGCGGTTCTAACGAGTACTCATAATCCATATTTTGAGCAGAAATAAGACAAATATCACAACATTTCATCTTAAAATTTTCATTTTTGGGCGATAAAGGTTACAATATATTTGTAAAGGTGTGTATTCTTAAACGTTATTTGCCCTGCTCATGAATTGGAAAATTACAAACAAACACAGTGTCTCAATTTTTATAATTACAAACATACTGGTCATTTTTTTTCCTTCTTCTGAGATCAGAAAAGAAAGTCATTTGTCATGTTCATGAATTTTAAAATGACAAGAATTTTAAAATGACATTTTAAAATTCATGATCAGGACGAATTTCTTCACGAAAACACGCCTATATACATGGAATTCTGACCCCCTTTGAACCCCATTTTTACATGTATATAGGAAAACTTGGGTTTACAGGGGTAACCTTATTTTTTCATCACATTTCGCAAGAAACTGAAAACTTCCCTTCTTGATTGAATGACCTTTGAAAAGATTTAATGATCAATCTCCACGAACGAATGTTGCCGACCCCAGCAGGTATCTAACCAGCGCCCTACTGGTCACCTGTCAGACGCGCATCCGACTGAGCTATTGGGGCCGGCTTGATTAGTAACATGAACTTTAGACTGAAGATCTACTTGGCAAGCACTTTTATAAATTTGGATCGACTGATTAAATAGAGGATCTTACATGAGTGTTCATGTATTATTGAATTTTATTAAACGAGTTGAGGAAAAGGGATAAAATGCGAGGCATTGCCGAGCATTTTATCCCTTTTCTTCAACGAGTTTAATAAATTCAATAATACATGAGCACGAATGCAAGATTCTATTATCATATGACATTTAAACGCATTTTATTCACAATTGTTTAACAAAAATGTCAATATTCCGTCATAAGTAAACGCGACGTCGATAAGGACGTCGTATATGTAACGTTACGAGGAATATCTAACTAATTTGCATATTTAATCCACTAGTGGATTATCGAATTTATTACATTTATTTATTTACATTCCCAGACGCGACGCCATATGATTAAACTAATAAATTCATGTTTTCTCTCATTATTTTGTTGCCAGCTCAAATCGCCCGTGAAGGTGCTAATGCCCTGAGGTTTCTTTTGAATGGAGCCAGCCGAGTACCAACCAACCGGAATCTAAATTACCGGGCATATGTGAAAAATGGCGGGTATCAACAAGCTTTAACGGACTTCGGAGCAGTGCGACCAACATCCATTCGCAAATATTTTGAGGGTCAGGTAAGATCAGCAGTTGTTCTGAGCCGGACCAGAGAGAAAAGTGATATTCACAACATATGCAATTTACAAAATAGTATGATCTAAAAATAGTTTATCTTTCAGAAACGATAAATTCCCCACAAAACTTAATTAAAGCACCGAGAGTACTGCAAGGTCGATTGTCTCTGAGTGTAGATATTGGGAAAATGAACAGGGACTTGGGCTGTTTCTTTTAACCCATAAATTCCCGTGCTTTAAGCAAACAGTGTAGACCCTGATCAGACGGAGCGTGGTAGTTCAGTGGTTAGTGCATTTGTCTATCATGCCAGAGGCCCCCGGTCCGATTCCCGGCAGCAGTAAGGAAATCGAGGTGTCCGAACATGCTCCACTTGCATCATTTGCAGGAATGAATGCCACAAAGTGCACCGTCCGTCGGATCGGGACGTTTACTGGAGTCCCCTGTGCAGGGAGAACCATCCCCTCTGCAGGTAAAAGATCTCCACCGTAATTCCATGGTTACTGTGTAGGCTTTCATCCTGCAAACCTGGATTGGATGTTATGTACACCTGCACGTAATCCCCGGGAGGGGGGGGGGTGTTGCAGGATATAAAGAAAGAAAGAAAGAAAGAAAGAAGGAAATAAAGAAAGAAAGAAAGAACAGAAGGAAAGAAAGAAAGACGCTTCGTTATTCGGTGTCTGACGTGCTGTAATCAAACAGTGAAGACCCTGATCAGACGCTGCGTTCTGCGGCGTCTGATCAGGGTCTTCACTGTTTGCCAATCCCAACCCATGATTCCAGCCCAGATTCTACATAACCCTTTTTCGCAACACACTGACCTCACTGGGATAAAATTCTATAAATAATTTTCAAAGATTTCCTACAAATCGATGATTGTCACGCGGAGTCCTGGACTCCAGCACTAATGGCGGTTTGGGACCCCAAAATGAATTGTTATTTTTTCTCTCTTGGCCACACTCACCAGTTTTGGCCATTTAGTGCTTCACCATCGATCTTTAGACATTTTCAAAATGCCCAAATTGAGCTGAAACTGACCAAAAACGTTTAGAAGGACTAGAATGGAAGTAAAGGCAATAATCAGGAATCGATTCAATTAACCCACAGCTCCCGTCAGAGACACCAAAGGGAATGAAACCCAAAATGAAACAGTTAAAGCCCAACGGAAACATCTATCTATCTATCTTCTGATACTGCGTCGGTCACATTTGACCATTACCGCAGGGGTATATTACATACACTCCAGGTTTTGCAGGAGGAAAGCCTACACAGTATTCACGTAATTACGGTAGGGATCTTTAACCTGCACAGGGGATGGTTCTCCCTGCACAAGGGGCCTCAAATTAACGTCCCTATCCGAAGGACGGTGCACTTTATGACATTCATCCCTGCAAATGATGCCAATGGAGCGTGTTCCGACACCGAAATTTTATCGCCGCTGCCGGGGATCGAACCCGGGACCTCTAGCATCAGAGGCAAGTGCACTAACCACTGAGCTATCAAGTTCCTCCACTCCAACATCAATAGCGGAAAGCCGAAAGGACAGATACTTTCGCACAAAATGGCCGATTGGCTATCTAAAACAAAATAATAAGAGATACACACACTCAAAGGCAAACCATAAAAAAATAAACCGCGACCAAAGAACCGCCTTGGAACGGTCAGTGAAGCGAATTCCACTGTGGGGCTTAAACCGATTGATGAAATAACTTGTTCAGTCCGCACGAAGGCCTCCAATGCAACATCTCCGTGAACACAAAAATAAAAAAAAAAACACATATATGAAACAACGGTGAGAACTTGACAGCAAGAAACCACTGAAATGCTGGAGCAAAATAAAACCAACAGTTAGACTCCGATGGGCCCGACTAAGCCTGCTAGCGCAAAGTGATGTGAACCGCCCAAGGCGTAATGAGCCTTTTGGTTTTATTGGGTGACAGGGCTTGAGATGTCATTTCAACACACTGTCGTGTGAAAGTCCCACATCATTGGAAGCAACGTCTCCAAAATATCCTAATAGTGTTGTCGGGAACAAAAAAAGAGCAAGAACAACCCCAGATAACTGAAAAAAAATATCTCGGACGAGCCGGACAAGATTCGACTAGTCGGGCGTAAACAAAGCTATGTTTCTACTAAAATACTTAAAAAAAATTTGGTCGGTAGGTAGGAGAAACTTTTTATTACTATTATTTTATTTTTTCCTCCGAAAAAAATTCAGGGTCGGGCCTGTATTTTTATGTGTTTTTGTTTTTGTACATGATTTTTGTTAATAAAATTGTCATGTTGAGACTTAGGCTGTATACCATAATTTATTTTAGATGCTCAAAAAAGTCAGCTCTGAAATTTGGAAGGTACTAAATGCAAAAAAAAACAACAAAAAAACTCGAAATTACTATGGGAATATGCAAGGAAGACACTGGGTAAGGTCGGAAATCGATAATGGTAGGGTCGGTGTATCAATTTTTATTTTGTTCTTTCATTGATAAAAATAGTAGAGACGTGGGGTCTGATGCAGGGTCGGTCGGGTTTGCGGGACACGACTAATGTTTTAGGTCTTATGCTTTATCAATGAAGTCAAAGATCCGAAATTTTAGAAAACCTATACTACAAACATGTAATTAAGCCTACGAATGACAGTCTGTCTAATCAGCTTTTACTTGTCGCTAATATCTTGTTTGGGTTTTTCGTTTGTTTGTTTTTTGTGTTTTTTTTTTGTTTTTGTTTTTTGTTTTGTTTTGTTTTTTTTTGTTGTTATTGTTGTTGTTTTTTTGTTTTTGTTTTTTGTTAGCTCACCTGAACAGAAGACTTCGGGGAGCTTATATGATGGACGACTCCGTCTTCCGTCGTCTGTCGTCCACAGTTTTTAACTTGAATAAGTTTGTATCCTGTGAGCAGATGTCAGTCAAATGTTTGTAACATGTCTTTGTTGGAGGATTGCATATCATCACGTGAACAAGTCCGTGAAATAAAACAAAAACCCCGCTAAACCCCACTTAATATAGAGAAAACTGGGGGTTACGGGGAGGGGGGACATTATTTTCCTTTTTTCTGCTCCAAGACATAGGTTGTAGGTGTTCGTTAGAACCGCCTCAATGAGGCGGTTCTAACGAGCACCCAAAACCTATGTTTGGAGTATAAATGAGAAAAATATCACAAATTTTTATCAGAAAAAAATGCCTTTTTTTAGGTTTATCACACGAATGTGTTATCGAAATATGCATTCTGGGAAAATTGTTCTAGAACTTTCATTATGATAACACACCCGTGTGACATTGTTCATTTTTCATATCTCCAACATGGCTACTTTTCTGATGAAAATCCGTGATATTTGTCCTATTATACCTCAAACATAGGTTGTGGGTGCTCTAATGAGTACCCACAACCTATGACTTGGCCAGAAATACGAAATATAATGTATACCCCTGTTAACCTCAGTTTTCTCTATATAAAGTGGGATTTAGGGGAGCTATTCATATCACTGACTTGATCACGTGATGGGTTGCTTTGGCAGCTGATCAGTTACATTTGTTTACTATGCAAAATGCTCCGTGAACAGCGCAGCTTCTTCTTCTTTTTTTTTTTTTTTTTTTTGCTGGATCTTTATGAAATTTGAAGATAACACTGACATGCGTACAATCTCAGACGAATTCGAAATTGCATTACGAAAACATGCCTATTCAAATATAATGGTAAAATTTTACCACCCTAAAATTAAATTTTCCAGATAAAAATCCGAATATTTTCATACTTCTGCTCAAAAATAGATTGTGGGTACGCGTTAGAACCACCTCACCGAGGCGGTTCTATCGAGTACCCACAATCAATATTTTAGAGCAGAAATATGAAAAATAAGGGTTATCCCCGTAAACTCAATTTTTACTATATGAAATTGGGGTTCGAGGGGGTCAAAATTATATAGGCATGTTTTCGTGATGGGATCAGATCGGAACGACAATAACACAGTTACGCCCCCTTGATTCTGAAAAATAGCATTTTTTTACCTTGTGAACGGTGCAGTACGGAACCAGGGAATGACAGTGGCATGCATTATATCTCATAAGATTTAAAAGTGGATCAGATCAGACCAACAAAAAAGATTTACGTCCCCTTGATTCTCTTACACGGCAATTTTTTACATTGTAAACAGCATAGCTTCTTTAATTGCTGTCGGGTCTTAATGAAACTTGCATATTACAACAACGGCCCCCGCCCATCGGGGCTTGAAGAAATAGATGGGCTGCATGATGCTTCCACGCAGAGCTGAAATCGACCCACACACAAATACTGGTAAACCGCATAGAGGATCTAAGCCTGCCCAGGTAAAGCGTTGGGAATCGGCCCGTCCATGCTAATAAACCCTCTTGGTTTCACTGGGCGACAGGGCTTGGGAATATATTTCATCTCAAGGTCGGGTAAAAGTCCCACAAAATTGGAAGCAACGTCTCCAAAATGACCTTTACAGTGTTGACTTAGACGTTAAACCTCAAATCAAACTAACAAAACAACAACATGCATCTCGGATGTGTTTGAAAACGGGACAAATCGGACCGAACATAGCTGAGTTACGTCCCCTAGATTAAAAGTTAGGCCCCATAAGCTTAATATGGGAAAATGCTTGTGAACCTGAAGCTTTCTTACATGCTTTTCAATGAATGATAGAGATTTATCAGTGAAATATAAATCGATATTTTCACTGTTTCAAACAGTGAAAATACGATTTTTTATTTTTCACTGTCTGGGACTACTTTTTTCTTCAAATCTAACTCTAATTTCAATTTTATCTTTGTCAGATAACTGAACAATGCTGAAATGTGTTCTAATTGACGCATAGCCCGTTCATGTGTGACGGGGACGTTACTGACGTTATTTATGACGCTGACGTCACGTCTTTTGTCGCGCGACGTTAGACTTGCCAGCAACTTCTTTTGAAAACTACTCTCTCAATTATTTCATTAATCATTCATAATAATATCATCCCAGGCCATTTCTCAGGTGCAAACTTTCAGTTAACACCCAATAGTATACCCACTAAACACGATGGACACCACTAAATTGACGCGAAACGAACAGGAACAAAGATAATTTTCTCCGAATGTGAGCGACACCATTAAAGACGCTAAATATTGCCTTTTGAAGCATGTAAGAAACAGAAAATTTGATTTTTTCAGTGCAAGATCAAATTTTATTTCACTCATGAACACCAAAACTGCTATTTTCACTCGTGGCTACGCCACTCGTGAAAATAACAGTTTTGGTGTTCATTCGATGAAATAAAATTCGATCTTACACTGAAAAAATCAAATATCCTCTATTTTTTCCTCGGTCAGACAAGGGCTGTGTACTGATACATTTTTCAGCCGGAATTGGCAACGTGTCACCACATTCTAGAGCCCGACCATTGGTCTGCATTTGCATTAAAAATTCGAACACCGCCAGAGGATTGCTCATTTTACAGGACAAACGCTTAACATTGGGTGCGTTCTGTGCCTACATGGCATCTTGAGCGGGGTATGGGAGAGGTGGGATTGACCTTCTTCTTACGTCCTCCGCGAAAGAAGTCACCTAACTCCCAATCGGCTAGCTGATAACTGTCAAGCAGACAGGAGTCAGCATATTGGCAGCCTAGGGAAAAGAGCAGTACCTACAACTAATCCCAGCTGGCGAACTGGGGGTAGCCCCTATGTGCCCTTGGCGCCCGGTTACCTTAAAACATCCGTCAGTCAGCTTGTGAACAGTTTTGTTTGTTAATTGCAAAAACACGCCTATACAAATACATTGTCACCTTTATCGCCGATAAAATGAAAATTTTAAGATGAAAAAAATGTGATATTTTTCTTATTTCTGCTCAAAATATAAATTGTGGGTACTCGTTAGAACCGCCTCATCGAGGCGGTTCTAAACAGTACCCACAATCTATATTTTAGAGCAGAAATAAGAAAAATAAGGTTTACCCCTGCAAACCCCAGCTTTACTCCATAAAAGTGGGGTTCGAGGGGGTCAAAATTAAATAGGCGTATTTTCGTGATGTTGAGTTGAGGTTTAACGTCCCCGTCAACACTGTATAGGTCATTTTGGAGACGCTGCTTCAAATTTATATTGGACTTTTACCTGACATTGAGACGAAATGACATCTCAAGCCCTGTCGCCCAATGAAACCAATACGGTTTATAAGCATGGGCGGTCCGACTCGCAACACTTTGCCTGGGCGGGCTTAGATCCTCTAAGCGGTTTTCCAGTACTTTTGTGCGGGTCGGTTTCAGCTCTGTGTTGTGAACAGTGTAGCATCTTCATTTGTTTTCTGGATCTTCTTGAACTTGAAGATAACAATGATATGCATACAATCTCGGAAGTTTGAAAGTTGGGTCAGATCAGCCAAACAATAGCAGAAATAATCCCCTTGATTCTAAAAATAGCCATGATTGTGGCCTTGACATCTGACCCTGTGAAAAGCTATCACGTTAACAAATTCGTGAAATGAACCCCACTTTATACAGTGAAAAATGGGGTTTCCAGAGATATTAATTATTTTCCTTAATTGTGTTCAAAATATAGATTGTGGGTACTCGTTAGAACCGCCTCAATGAGGCGGTTCTAACGAGCACCCAAAATCTATATTAAATACAGATTGTGGGTGTTCGATAGAACCGCCTCATTGAGGCGGTTCTAACGAGCACCCAAAATCTTTATTTGGACTAGAAACGTGTATGTCACTATAACTAACAAATACTCATGGTGTCAAGGGGGATGAGGGTATGGGTGGTTAATGCCTTTGGCAATACAGAGCTGACTTCTATGCCACTATCTGGGCACCTTTTGAACATTGAGGGTCAGGTCCTAGTGCACCCGACGAAGATGAATGGGCTCGGTCTAACTAACAATGACTCATAATGACTAGGGTGGGGGGTTTCATTCCTTTGTAAAAAGGTACCACTCTAATCATAAAATACCCCACATGACCAAGATATTGCCAAGAGGACAATTCTGAGCAAGTTTGATGCTGATTGGACCAAACTTATGGCCTCTAGAGTGATAAAATGGTTTTTCTATGATTTGACCTACTGACCTACTTTTTGATACATGACCCATATTCGACTATGACATAGATAATGTCGATATGATCATTCTGAACAACTTTGATTATGATTGGAACAAAACTGTGGCTTATAGAGTGTTGACAACGTTTTTCTATGAAAAAACATACAAACCTACTTTTTGATCCGACATGAACCTTATTTAAACTTGACCTAGATATTGTAAATATGATCATTCAGAGAAAGTTTGAAGATGACTGACCCACACCTGTGGCCTCTAGAGCGTTAAAAATGTTTTTCTGTGATTTTACCTACTGACCTTCTTTTAGACCCGACCTGAACCGTACTCGAATCTGACCGATATACTGTCATGGTGATCACTCTGAGCAAGAGTAATGATGATGGGACCAAAACCGTGGCTTCTAGAGTGTTAACAAGCATTTTCTATAATTTGACATGGCCTACTTTTTTATCCCGCATGACCCATATTTGAACCTGAGCTAGATATTGTCAAGATAATCATTCTGAGTAAGCTTGATGATGGTTGGTCTAAAATTGCGGCCTCTAGTGTGTTAACAAGGTTTTTCTATGATTTGACCTACTGACCTGCTATTTGACTCGGCATTGCCAATATTCAAACTTGACCAAGATATTGTCATGATGATCATTCTGATCAAGTGTGATGATGATTGGACCAAAGCTGTGGCCTCTAGAGTGTTAACAAGAAACGTTTACGCACGATGGACGACGCATGACGCACGACGAACGACGACGCCGGACATTTCACGGTCACAAAAGCTCACAATGACCTTCGGTCAGGTAGCTAATAAACCGCAACGGAAGAACCGCCTTGGAACGGTCAGTGAAACGAATTCCACTGGGTTGGGGTGGGGGGCTTAAATCGATATTACGCGTCTCGATTTAGACAATTTGTTCAGTCCACATTAGGGCCTCCTAACTCATCAGTTCAAAATCTCCGAGAACACAAAAACCAAACAACGACATATGTGAAACAACGGTGATGACTCGACAGCAAGAAACTTTTGGAATGCTGGAGCAAAAGAAACCAACAGTTAGACTCCGATGGACCTGTCCAGAGACAGAGCATCAGGCACCAACCAACATTACAAAAAAAAAAATTCTCTAATTCTCAGTAAGCCTTTACGCTTTAACCGTCATATAATCTGAGGGCTGACCCACCGGCGTGCAATTAAAGAGTGAAGCAAAGTAGTCAGCCGTGATTGGGTTTACTACCAAGCATGAAGTCTGTCATATATCGTATAAATTGTGTGAAGCTCATACCTTTCTACTTGACAAGAATTACATAAAATTTGGTACTACATTATTAGTAGAAAAACTGTGGGTATTACGATGGGTACGAATTGCACACCGCTTGTGGCTTATTTGTTCTTGTTTTAGAATGAAAGATTCTACATGGTGTCCCTTTCTGTTGAAAACCAATCTGAAATCATGAAGCCTTCAGCTCGACTTCTAGATATTTGGATGATTTATTAATTATTGACAATACCTATTTCGATGGTCTGATCAGTCAAATTACCCCCCCCCCCTCCCCCACACACAAGAAATTCAGTCAAATAAAGCATATTCTTCTGATACTGAGGTCCCCTGTTTCGGATTTACATCTATTTATTGTAGATGGGTTTGTTTCGTACAACAGTTATGATGAACGCAATGAATTTTCCTTTGTTTCATGGTGATATTCCTCATCCTATAGCGTTTATATTTCGCAATTAATTCGATTTGCTAGAGTGTCTAGTCATGTAACTGACTTCAGCATTTGTAATAAATTGTTAACTGCTAAACTTCTTAATCAGGGTTATGAGTATCATAAAATAAGCAAAACCTTTTCTAGATTTTATAGACGTCACTCAAATTTACATGTTGATTCAAATATCACTGTTTGCCTTAAATCTCTTTTTACAACAGAGTCGATCGTCGCCCGAATTTATGGTGACTTAGTATATAAATTCAGAAAAATATATACTTAAGTCCTGATCATTGCCTTCACTCTTGCAATGGATTCAGTACCCAATTTCTTAAAACATTACGAAAACACGCCTATACATGTACAAATACATTGCCGAAAAAATGAAATTTTTAAGATGAAAAATTGTGATATTTGTCTTATTTCTGTTCAAAATATGGATTGGGGGTACTCGTTAGAACCGCCTCATCGAGGCGGTTTTAACGGGTACCCACAATCTATATTTTGGCGCAGAAATGAGAAAAATAAGGTTTACCCCTGTAAACCCCAGTTTTACTATATAAAAATGGGGTTCAAGGGGGTCAAAATAATATAGGCTTGTTTTCGTGTTGTCATTCTTCGATATAAAAATGGACACAACATAAATATCATACGGCAAACTGCATTCAAATCACGGTTGGTAGCTTTGCTTCCCCCCTTAATTGCACGCCGGTGGGTCAGACCTCAGACCCTATGACGGCTCCAGCGTAAAGGGTTACTTGTGTGATGTTGGTTGGTTCCTGGTGCTCAGTCTCTGGTTGGACCCATCGGAGTCCAACTGTTGGATTTCTTTTGCTCCAGAATTTCAGTGGTTTGTTGCTGTCGAGTACTCGCCCTTGTTTCATCTCCGTTGTTGTTTGAATTTTGTTGGAGCTGTTGCATGAACTAGGAAGCCTTCATGCGGACTGCACAAATTATTTGTCTAAATCGCGACGGAAGCAAGGCAAGGATTGCGGCCGCGTAAAATCGATTAAAGCCCCACCCCCACCCCACCCACCCCCCTAATAAAAAAGAAAGTCCATCCACTGACAGCTCCATGGCGGTTCTTCTGTCGCGGTTTATTTGTGTTATGGTTTGTCTTTGAGTGTGTGTATCGCTTATATCTCTTTGATTTGTCTAGCCAAATGGCCATTTTGTGGGCAAGTAACTGTCCTATAGGTGTTTACATTAGGTTCTAGTTATTTAGTGTTTGTGTTTCTTTCCCTTTGAATAATTTTGTCGATTCCTGATCACTGCCTTCAATTCCACTAAGTAACGTGACGAAAGCAAAGAAGTTAACCACTTTTTCTTTCATCGAGATTCTTTGCGACAATTAAAAAAAAATATTCAATCGTAAATGATTGTACATGTATTTTGAAAAAATTAACTTAAGCAACCTTCAATGAAAGCCGTCGTCATGGAAAAAATATTTAATTCGTATTTCTAATAAGGGTTCCTATACCTGTCTTAATAACAAAGGGAAGACGATGGCGGGGTTCCCAATTTCATTAGCATGCTCATGTTTATTATTATAATTATTATTATTATTATTGTTTTCAGGTACCGGGCAATGTTGGGATAGTAGGCGACAGAAAAATCTACATGCAGAAGGTAGGAGAGAATGGCAAACCAACACTAACAATTCTGAAGCGATCTCACAACGGTGCAATGGAAGTGGATAAAATTACATACTTAGACTGAGGGCGATTCCATATGGATTAACATTGAAATACATTCGGAACATCCGATTTTATTTTTTGTTTAGCTTTTCATTACGGTAACACACCCGTGCGACATAGTAAATTCTTTTCACATCTCCAAAATGGCTACTTTTCAGATGAAAATCCTTGATATTTTCCTTATACATACTGCAAACGTAGGTTGCGGTGCTCGTTAGAACCGCCTCACTGAGGTGGTTCCAACGAGTACCCACAAACTATGTCTTTGAGTTGAAATAAGAAAAATAATGTATAACCCCGTACACTCCGTTTTTTTTTTCTATATACAGTGGGGTTTATGGGGTGTTCATTTTTAGCTCACCTGAGCCGAAGCCTCATGTGAGGTATTAGTATACCACGAGCCGGCGTCCGTCGTCCGTCGTCGTCCGTCGTCGTCGTCCGTCGTCCACACTTTCAAAGAAGTATATCTCCGGAACCAGTGGGCCAATCTTGATCAAATTTCATGTGAAGCATTATCAGGTAGGGGGAAAGGCTGCATACTGTTTTCGGGCAGATCGGATTGGAACTCTGGTTGAGATGGCAACAAATAGCTCCCATAGACTTAACATAGGAAAAAGTTTGTCATCACTCTAGCTCCGTCAATTTTTTTCTGATTGTCTTCATTCTTGCAGATAACGAGGACAGGCATGAAATCTCGATCAAGTTCGATTTTGGGCTGAATCGGATTATTCACTCAGGAGTTACGTGCCCTTGAGCGTTAGGAAAAAGCTTGTCATCACTCTAGCTCCGTCAATTTTTTACTGATCGACTTCATTCT
Source organism: Lucinisca nassula (assembly GCA_963580285.1). Taxonomy (NCBI): domain Eukaryota; kingdom Metazoa; phylum Mollusca; class Bivalvia; order Lucinida; family Lucinidae; genus Lucinisca; species Lucinisca nassula. The sequence goes on from OY757026.1 coordinate 17,862,408, forward strand.
TGCAGATAACGAGGACAGGCATGAAATCTCGATCAAGTTCGATTTTGGGCTGAATCGGATTATTCACCCAGGAGTTACGTGCCCTTGAGCGTTGAAAAAATTGCCTATTGACTTAACATGGGGAAAATGTTGTCATCACCGTAGCTGCTTCAATTATTTTCAGATTGGCTTTATTCTTGCAGATAACCAGCACAGCCATGAAATCTCGGTCAAGTTCGATAACTGGCAGAATCGGATCATTCACTTAGGAGTTACCTGCCCTTGTGTGTTTTTGCATTAGGGTTAATGGGAATTTCAAAAATGTATATCTTAAAGACTACTTGGCCAACTTTGATCAAATTTCATGTGTCGCATTATTGGGCAAGTGGATAGGCTTCATTAGGTTTTCAGGCAGATCTGAGTGGAACTCTGGTTGCCATGGCAACATCTAGCTCCCATAGACTTCACATAGGAAAAAGCTTGTCATCACTCTAGCTCCGTCAATTTTTTTCTGATCGACTTCATTCTTGCAGATAACCAGTACAGGCATAAAATCTCGGTCAAGTTCGATTTTGGGCCGAATCAGATAATTCACTCAAGAGTTACGTCCCCTTGAGCGCCCGAAAAATTGCCTATCGACTTAACATGGGGAAAATGTTGTCATCACTGTAGCTAGTAACGAGGACAGGCATAAAATCTCGGTTAAGTTCGATTTTGGGCAGAATCGGAATATTGACCTCGGAGTTACGTGACCTTGAGCGACAAAAACTTTGCCCATAGACTTAACATAGGGAAAATGTTGTGACTACGATAGCGACTTGAATTTTTTTTTAGATCAGCTTCAAACTTGCAGGTAACGAGGACAGACATAAAATCACGGTTAAGTTCGATTTTGGGTCGAATCGGATTATTTGCCTTGGAGTTACCTGCCCTTGAGCATGAAAAAAATACGTTGTTACCACGATAGCAACTTTATTTTTATTCAGATCAGCTTCAAACTTGCAGGTAACGAGGACAGGCATAAAATCCCTGTTAAGTTTGATTTTGGGCCGAATCGGAATATTGACCTCGGAGTTACGTGACCTTGAGCGACAAAAAATTTGCCCATAGACTTAACATAGGGAAAATGTTTTGACTACGATAGCGACTTGAATTTTTTTCAGATCAGCTTCAAACTTGCAGGTAACGAGGACAGACATAAAATCTCGGTTAAGTTAGATTTTGGGCCGAATCGGATTATTTGCCTTGGAGTTACCTGCCCTTGAGCATAAAAAATACGTTGTGACCACGATAGCAACTTTATTTTTATTCAGATCAGCTTCAAACTTGCAGGTAACGTGGACAGGCATAAAATCTCAGTTTAGTTCGAATCGGAATATTGACCTCGGAGTTACATGACCTTGAGCGACAAAAAATTTGCCCATAGACTTTACATAGGGAAAATGTTGTGACTACGATAGCGACTTGAATTTTTTTCAGATCAGCTTTAAACTTGCAGGTAACGAGGACAGACATAAAATCTCGGTTAAGTTCGATTTTGGGCCGAATCGGATTATTTGCCTTGGAGTTACCTGTCCTTGAGCATAAAAAAGACGTTGTGACCACGATAGCAACTTTATTTTTATTCATATCAGCTTCAAACTTGCAGGTAACGAGGACAGGCATAAAATCTCGGTTAAGTTCAATTTTGGGCTGAATCGGAATATTGACCTCGGAGTTACGTGACCTTGAGCGACAAAAAAAATTGCCCATAGACTTAATTAGGGAAAAGGTTGCGACTACGATAGCGACTTGAATTTTTTTCAGATCAGCTTCAAACTTGCAGGTAACGAGGACAGACATAAAATCTCGGTTAAGTTCGATTTTGGGTCGAATCGGAATATTTGCCTTGGAGTAACCTGCCCTTGAGCATAAAAAAATACGTTGTGACCACGATAGCAACTTTATTTTTATTCATATCAGCTTCAAACTTGCAGGTAACGAGGACAGGCATAAAATCTCGGTTAAGTTCGATTTTGGGCCGAATCGGAATATTGACCTCGGAGTTACATGACCTTGAGAGACAAAAAAATTTGCCCATAGACTTAACGTAGGGAAAATGTTGTGACAGAAATAGAGACTTGAATTTTTAGCTCACCTGAGCCAAAGGCTCCAGTGAGCCGATAGTATACCAAGGCTCCGGAGTCCGTCGTCTGTCGTCCGTCCATCCGTCGTCCACACTTTCAATGAAGCATATCTCAGAAGGCAGTCGACCAATCTTGTTTAAATTTTATGTGTAGCACCATTGGGCAAAGGGAAAGGCTGCATTAGGTTTTGGAGCTAGTCTGGTTCATTTGTTCCTTCATTCTTCTTTCTCTCCATATAGAGATAATAGACGAATGTTAAATTTTTAATCAAAGATTTCTCAGGAACTATAAAAGCTAGAAGCATCAAATTTGGTATTCAATAGAATAATGATGACTTATTTTGTGTAAGAGACATTGGGCTTTCTCAGCTTATTTGTTCATCTGTTCTTTCATTTTTCTTTCTCTCCATTTTGACCAATGTTAAATTTTCGTCAAAGATTTCTCCGGAACTATAGAAGCTAGAAGTCTCAAACTTGGAATGCAATGCAATAATCATGACTTATATCCTGTAAGGGTCAATGGGCTGGATTCTATTAGCAGATTTAGTAGTCAAGTCTGTGAATTGTTAAAACTTAAGTTCCTCAGGTGAGCGGTTTAGGCTCATTGAGCCTCTTGTACGGACTAGTCCTCGTGATGGCTTGTATTGGAGTTTAACGGCCCGTTTTAGCTCACCTGTCACGTAGTGACGAGGTGAGCTTTTGGGTCGATCACTTTTTGTCCGTCGTGCGTGCGTGCATGCGTGCGTCCGTGCGACCGTGCGTGCATAAACTTTTTCTCCAAACGACATCTCCTCCTAAACCAGTGAATGGATTTTGATATAATTTCACAGGAATGTTCCTTGGATGACCCTCTTTCAAAATTGTCTAAATCATTCCGTTCTGTTAAAAAAATGGCCACCAGAGCTAAAAATAGAAAAACCTTTTAATGATATCTCCTCCTAGGCAAATGGCCTGATTGAAAAAGAATTTCACAGGAATGTTCCTAGAGTGACCCTCTTTCAAAATTGCCTAAATCGTTCTGTTCCGTTAAACAAAATGGCCACCAGAGCTAAAAATAGAAAAAACCTTTAAATGACATCTCCTCCTAGGCAAATGGCCCGATTTGAAAACAATTTCACAGGAATGCTCCTTGAGTGACCCTCTTTCAAAATTACCTAAATCGTTCCGCTCCGTTAAATAAAATGGCCACCAGAGCTAAAAATAGAAAAAACTTTAAATGACATCTCCTCCTAGGCAAATTGCCCTATTTGAAAATAATTTCACAGAAATGTTCCTTGAGTGACCCTCTTACAAAATTGTTTAAATCGTTCTGCTCCGTTAAATTAAATGGCCGCCAGAGCTAAAAATAGAAAACCTTTAAATGACATCTCCTCCTAGGCAAATGGCCCGATTTCAAAATAATATCACAGGACTGTTCCACGAGTGACCCTCTTTTAAAATTGCTTAAATCGTTCCGCTCCATTAAACAGAATGACCACCAGAGCTAAACATAGAAAAACATTTAAATGACATCTCCTCCTAGGCAAATGGCCCGATCTGAAAAGAATTTCACAGGAATGTTCCTAGAGTGATCCTCTTTCAAAATTGCCAAAATCGTTCTGCTCCTTTAAACAAAATGGCCGCCAGAGTTAAAAATAGAAAAACCTTTCAATGACATCTCCTCCTAGGCAAATGGCCCAATTTGAAAATAATTTCACAGGAATGTTCCTTGAGTGACCCTCTTTCAAAATTGCCTAAATCGTTACGCTCCGTTAAAAAATGGCCGCCAGAGCTCAAAATAGAAAACAAAACCTTTAAATGACATCTCCTCCTAGGCAAATGACCCGATTTGAAAAGAATTTCACAGGAATGTTCCTTGAGTGACCCTCTTTCAAAATTGCCTAAATGGTTCCGCTTAGATAAACAAAATGGCCACTAGAGCTAAAAATAGAATAAACCTTTAAATGACATCTCGTCCTAGGCAAATTGCCCTATTTGAAAATAATTTCACAGGAATGTTCCTTGAGTGGCCCTCTTTTAAAATTGCCTCAATCGTTCCACTTCGTTAAACAAAATGGTCGCCACAGTTAAAAAAAGAAAAACCTTTAAATGACATTTCCTCCTTGGCAAATGCCCCGATTTGAAAATAATTTCCCAGGAATGTCCCTTGAGTGACCCTGTTTCAAAATTGCCTAAACTGTACCGCTCTGTTAAACAAAATGGACACCAGAGTTAAAAATAGAAAGACCTTCAAATTCCACTACAATGAAACATTACCTCCAAAGATAAAAAGTCTTTAGTCAGCATCTTCTTAAAGCAGTGAATCCTTCTTTCTTGCACACCAGACAAGGAAATCCGTGATTTTATCCTGGGATAGAAATTTATGTTCTGACCCCGGTGTTCCGACACAATATCGAATATTCCCGCGTGTTTGATAAATGTACTGGTTTGGTTGAATACGACCTCGTATGCGCCGTCGTTAAGGTTGACGTCATGCACGTTACATGACGTCACTAAACATTCCTGTACTGGCATCACAATATGGCGGACGGCGGTAACCGAAGTGACTGCAGCATTAAAAAACGCGCTAAAAATGGAAGGTATGCAAGAAAAAGAATCCAATATGGGTGTGAGGGGTGGATAGAAAAATCCGTCCCTCGGGATCACTGTCCGGCATCACTCGGCAAGCCTCGTGATGCCGGACAGTGTCCCTCGGGACGGATTTTTCAATCCACCCCTCACACCCATATAAGATTCTTATATTCCCGCCATAAGCTTTGAAACATCTTGGATTCAGGTAAGCGATTCAGGGCCATCATGGCTCTCTTGTTTCTATATACAGTGGGGTTTAGGGGGTGTTCATTTTACAGACTAGTCCTCGTGATGGCTTGCATTGGAGTTTAACGACCCAGTCAACACTATTTTAGATCATGTTTGAGCTAGTCAGTTTACCTATCCACACTTTTCCTAGGCAGGACGGAACATCCATGTAAGACCATATACATGTATTTGAAATCTGTAAAGATTGGAGCGATATTACCAAATAGTGTTTATTGAAACGATTAACTTCACACCTACCAAGCAAAAATGAAAAAGTGCGACAGTTGTCTTATTTATGATGCAAGCATGAATTGTGGCTTACGAGTATCCATGTTCCATCATGAAAAACGTCTATACGTATTAGTTTGATACCCTTGGACCCCTCTTTTATATAGGAAAATAGGGGTTTACAGGGGTAAACCTTAATTTTTCTCATTTCTACTCTAAATTATAGATTGTGGGTACTCGTTAGAACCGCCTCGATGAGGCGGTTCTAATGAGTACCCACAATCTATATTTTGAGCAGTAATAAGAAATATATAACATTTGTTCATCTTAAAATGTTAGTTTTTTTCGGCGGCAAGGTTTGCTATGTATTTAGGCGTGTTTCGCAGTGCAATGTAATACCTTAACAAAAATACCCCACTGTACACCACTGTGGCAGGTAATGAAATAGAGTTTTCAAGGGTAGCCCTTAAACATAGGCTTTTTCTTGTGAAGATTCGATGATATTTTTTATTCAAAGTGATAGGGAAAAATTGTTGACCAGACATTTTTTCAGAGCAAATATGGCTTGATATATATTTTTTTAAAGTTGTCATCTCTGGAAATGATTAAAATGATTAAAAAGAAATGCATCACGAAAACACGCCTATATCATTCTCATTACGATAACACACCCGTGCGACATAGTGCATTTTTCTCATCTCCAAAATGGCTACTTTCCTGATGAAAATCCATGGTATTTTTTACAGCAAACATAGGTGGTGGGTGCTCGTTAGAACCGCCTCATTGAGGCGGTTCTAACGAGTACCCACAACCTATGTCTTACAGTAGAAATAAGAAAGATAATGTATACCCCGTAAACCCCAGTTTTCTCTATATAAAGTGGGGTTTTGGGGGAGTTCCTTTCATGGACTTGTTATCGTGATGCGACACAATTTTTATATAGTAAAACTGGGGTTTACAGGGTTAAACCTTATTTTTCTTATTTCCGCTCTAAAATATAAAATTGTGAGTACTCGTTAGGATGTGGCCGACCTAACGTGTACCCACAATCGCTCTTTTGAGCAGAAATGAGAAAAAAATATCACAAGTTTTTATCTTTAAATTTTCGATTTCCAGCGTTAAAATTTACCATCTATTAACATAGGCAAGTTTTCTTTATGGAAAGCAGTGACCAGGAATCGACAGTTACCTTTCATATACCTTCAACACCAAAGCATCGCGTGAACAAGTCAGTGAAATGAAGACCCCCATAAACTCCACTTCATATAGAGAAAACTGGGTTTTACGGGGTATACATTATTTTTTCTTATTTCTGCTCCAAGACATAACTTGTAGGTACTCGTTGGAATCGCCTCAACGGGGAGGTTCTAACGAGCACCCACAACCAATGATTGCAGTATAAATAAGAAACATATCATGGATTTTCATCAGAAAAGTAGACATTTTGGAGATTTGAAAAAAAATCCACTATGATGCACGGGTGTGTAATTGTATTGAACACCAAAGCGAAATGATTTCGCACATAGAGCAACAACATCATAATTCAAATACAGTCAACCCTCGTTATATCGGCATTCGTTATAACGGCAAAACTCGTTATAACTGCAATTTGAATGGAATGACTACTTTGCTAAAGGCTTACCTAGGTTCCAAGCGGCGTGGGCTTCCCTCGGGTTGGAAATATCCAAATTAAATCCATAGTCATGAAATATACTTGTAATTTAATACTCCAAGAAACAAATGTTATAGATATCTGTTAGAATCGCCTCTAATACTCCAAGAAACAAATGTTATAGATATTTGATAGAATCGCCTCACCGAGGCGATTCCAACAAATGTCTAAAACATTTGTTTCTACTCCAAGAATTGTTTCTTGGAATAATGATGTGGAATAAGACCTTTTATCACATGACGTCGCGTCTGAGAATGTAATAACGTCATGTAATAAATTCGACAATCCACTTGTGGATTAAATATGCAAATTAGGAAGGCCCCGAAACGTTAGACGTACGACGTCCTTAGCGACGTCGCGTTTACTAACGGCGGAATATTGACATATTTGTACAAAAATCGTGAATAAAATGCGTTTTTAAATGTCATATGATAAATAGAATCATGCATTCATGCTCGTGTATTATTGAATTTATTAAACTCGTTGGGGTAAAGGGATAAAATGCTCGGCAAGCCTCGCATTTTATCCCTTTTCCTACACTCGTTTAATAAATTCAATAATACATGGACACTCATGTAAGATCCTCTTTATCCGAGGGTAGGCTGAAAAGTTCTGAGCCTGACCAAGATCCAATGGTTTGTCCATGCTGAAAGTGCCTTATTTTTCAACATAGTCTCCCTTCCTTTCCACACACTTCCTCCATCGATGCTGGAGTCCTCGGATCCCAGTGGTATAGAAGGTCTCATCTTGGTCCCTGAAAAACTCCTCCACAGCAGCTATCACCGCCTCGTCTGACCGATAATGCTGCCCAGCCAAGTGCTTTTTCATATTTGGAAACAGGAAATCATCTGATGGAGTTAGATCAGGTGAATACGGAGGATGATCGACAAGTGTGAAGCCACAGTCATGCACAGCAGTCATTGCGACAACCGATTTATGAGCAGGCGCATTGTCCTGATGGAACAAGCCCCCTTTTGTCAATTTTCCGGGTCGTTTAGCCTTAATTGCTTTCGCAATTGTTTAAGCAGAGCTGCATAATACTCCCCATTAATTGTTCTGCCCTTTTGAAGGTAATCTATGAATATTGTACCCTTGGCATCCCAGAACACTGATGCCATCACCTTCCCTGCAGAGGAGACGACCTTTGCCTTCTTTGGAGGGGGTGAGCCAGGGTGCTTCCATTTCATGGATTGTCTTTTGGTCTGTGGCTCAAAGTGATGAACCCAACACTCATCCTGAGTGACAAAACGGTCAAGAAAACCATTTTGGTCTGCTTAAAAAATAGCCAAGTTGGCTTGTGACAGGTTGAGTCTGGTCAAATTTTGGTCAGGCGTCCAAAGCCGTGGCACCCATCTGACGGAAACCTTCGGCATGCCTAATTCATTGTGTAGAGTGTTCTCTACTCGTTCACGGGAGATGCCGACAGTGTTAGCTAACTGATTCACAGTTAAACACCTGTCATCCATCACGGCCTTGTGCACTTGGCTGAAGGTTTCCTCAGTTGTTGCCGTTGTTGGTCGTCCACACCGGTCATCATCTTCAAGGCTGTCCTTGCCCATCTTAAAATTTGCTGCCCACCTTTTACCGGTTACATATGAAGGAGCATCATCCCCTTATGTAGCAACCATATCGGCATGAATGTCCTTAGGAGCTAACCCCTTTTTATGGGGGTACTTGTTGACACCACGATGCCAGATTTTGTCCATTTTCTCAAAAACGTGCAATTTTCAAAATCTAGAATTTCTACGTTATTGCAGGTAAACTTGAACTCATATTAGTCAGTACAAGTAATAACGGTTTGGATTTAATGAATACGAACTTTCATGGCTGTTCGATGCCTGCTTCTTGGTCAGGTTCAGAACTTTTCAGCCTAGTCTCGTATATATCATACTACTACTGGGATACTTTCTAACGACAAATTCATTATAACGGCACAATAATAGAGAACAAATACTGCCGTTATAACCGGCGAAGGACATTCGAGCGGATTGACTGGACATTCGAGCGAAATTAACGCAGGTCCACTGTATTGCAAGTAGAATCCAAAATGACAGCCACTACAAACATATGCCTATTCAAATAATGTAAATTTTACCGCCGCAAAAACGAAACTTTCCAGATTAAAAATTGTCATATTTATTCTTATTTCTACTCTAAAATATAGATTGTATGTATTCGTTAGAACCGCCTCGATTACGGCCCCCGCCCATCGGGACTTGAAGAAATATATGGGCTGCATGATGCTTCCACGCAGAGCTGAAACCGACCCGCACACGAGTACTTGTAAACCGCTTATAATATCTAAGCCTGCCCAGGCAAAGCGGTGCGAGTCGGCCAGTCCATGTTTATAAACCCTATTGGTTTCATTGGGCGGCAGGGCTTGAGATGTCATTTCATCTCAATATTGGATAAAAGTCCCACAAAATAGGAAGCAACGTCTCCAAAATGACTTCTACAGTGTTGACGGGGACGTTAAACCTCAAATCAAACAAACAAACAAAACCGCCTCGATTGTCATATTTTTTTATTTCTGCTCAAAATATAGATTGTAGGTACATTGTATACAATAGAACAGCCCCATCGAGGCGGTTCTAATGAATACCTACAGTCCATATTTTAGAGTAGAACTAAGAAAAATAAGATTTACCACTGTAAACCCCATTTTCCTACATACAAGTGGGGTTCAAGGGGGTCAGAACTATATTTCTTGCACACCAGACAAGAAAATCCGTGATTTTACCCTGGGATAGAAATTTATCTTCTGACCCTGGTGTTCTGACCCAAAATCGAATATAATTGCGTGTTTGATAAATGCACTTGTTGATTACGACCTCGTATGCGCCGTCGTTAAGGCTGACGTCCCAGCACGTTACGTGACGTCACTAAACATTCCTGTACTGTCATCACAATATGGCGGACATCGGTACTCGAAGTGACTGCAGCATTAAAAATCCGCGCTAAGGAATGGAAGGTATGCAAGAAAAAGAATACTATATGGGTGTGAGGGGCGGATAGAAAAATCCTCGTGATGCCGGACAGTGACTCTTGGGGCGGATTTTTCCATTCACACCTCACGCCCATATAAGATTCTTATAAGACGTGTTTTCGTGATGAAACAAGAAGTGAAGGCAATGCTCAGGAATCTATGGAAATACTCTTCATAGGCCGTCCAAGTCACCAGAAGGAAAGAAACACCAGCATCAAACCTTTTGATGATAAATAGAGATCAAAAGCGGTAAGTCAAACGGACCCTTTCTTCTTTGCAAATTGGCATAAAAGAAAATTTCCGGATGAAATAGTGTCATAATTTTCTTATTTCTGCTCAGAATATAGATGGTAGGTGTAAGTTAGAACCGCCTCAACGATGCGGTTCTAACGACTACCTACAGTCTATATTTTAGAGCAGAAATAAGGGAAATAAGGTTTACCCCTGTAAAATAGAAGTGAAGGCAATGATCAGGAATCGACACAATTAACCCACGGCTCCCATCAGAGACACTAAAGGGAAAGAAGCACAGATTTAAATCAAATAGACCCTAATAGAAAAGCCAAAAGGACAGTTACGTTCCCACAACTGGCTATCCAAAACAAAATATAACAAGCGATACACACCCAAACACAAACCATAACAAAAATAAACCGCTACAGAAAAACCGCCTTGGAACGGTCAGTGAAACGATTTCCACTGGGGGTCGAGGGGGGGGGGCTTAAGTCGATTTATGTGGCCACATAAAAGTGGGGTTCAAGAGGTCAGAATTATCTTGCGTGTTTTCGAGATGAAAAAAAAGAAGTGAAGGCATTGCTCAGGAATCTATGGAATTACTGGCTGACATCCAAGTCAAGAGAAGGAAAGAAATACCAGCATCAAACATCTTGTTGATGTTTGTTTATTTGTTTGTTTGATTTGAGATTTAACGTCCCCGTCCCCGTCAAAATAGAAGTGAAGGCAATGATCAGGAAGCGATACAATCAACCCACAGCTCCCGTCAGAGCCACCAAAGGGAAATAAACACAAACATGAAACAATATACCCTAATGGAAACATCAAAAGGACAGTTACTTTCCCACAAAATGGCCGATTGGCTATCCTAAACATAACAATATAAGCGACACAAACACTCAAAGACAAGCCATAAAAAATAAACAGCGACAGAAGAACCGCCTTGAAATGGTCAGTGAAACGAAATTCGATTGGGGGCTTAAATCGATTTTACGTGGCCACAATCCTCGCCCTTACTTCCGTTGCTATTTAGACAAATAATTTGTTCAGCCCGCAAGAGGCCTCCTAACTCATCAGTGCATCAGCTCCGTGAACACAACAATCAAACAACCACAGAGATGAAACAACGGTGAGGACTCAACAGCAAGAAACCACTGAAATGCTGAAGCAAAAGAAAACCAACAGTTAGACTCCGATGGACCCGACAAGAGACAGAGCATCAGGCATCAACCAATATTACACAGAATTAGATTATCTCTAATTCTCAGTAAGCCTTTACGCTGGAACCGTCATAGAATCTGAGGCCTGACCCACCGGCGTGCAGTGAAAGAGGGAAGCAAATTTGTCAACCGTGATTGGCTTAACCACCATGCATTTATGTTGTACCCATTCTTTTTATATCGAATAATGATTTCACGAAAATTGGATGCTGAAGTCATTGCGGTTATATAGTTGTCTGAATTTATATGCTATGTCACCATAAAATTCGGGTTTCGAATGACCATGTTGCAGAAAAGATTTAAGTCCAATGTTGAATTTCGAAATTAAATCAGAATGACTCTATAAAATTTTGAAAAGGCTTTGCGTAGTTTATGGTACCGATAGCCCTGATTAGGGAAGTTTAGCAGTTAACTGTTTATTACGAGTGTTGAAGTCAGTTACATGACTATACACTCTGGCAAATCGAATCAATTGCGAAATATTAACGCCATAGGATGGCGCACGAGGAACATCACCATCCAAAAATGGACAATTTACAATCTCAAAATCGAAATCATCGCCTTTATCATAAATTTTGCAAGAAACAAACCCATCTACAATAGAAAAATGTAAATCCAAAACGAGGCCTCAGTATCAGAAGAATTTGCTTTATTTAACTGAAGTTCTGAGGGGTTAAAGTTGACTGATCAGACCATCGAAATAGGTATTGTCAATATTTAATAAATCATCTAGAAGTCGAGCTAAAAGCTTCAATTATTTCAGATTGGTTTTCAGCAGAAAGTGGCATCATGAAGTCTCTCTCATAATAAAACAAATACGGATCAGCCACAAGTGGTGCGCAATTAGTAAATATTGTCAAGTAGAAGGGTGAGAGCTTCACACACTTTCTGACATGACCATAAAGTATAATTTTCATGCTCTTGAGAAGTGAAAAAAGCATTTCTTACATAACATGCAAGATAGAGGGAGTCTTCCCTATGAATGTCCATTCAATTAAATCATTAAGTTTTTCTTTTATAAGATTATGAGGAAGTGTAGTGTAAAGGGTGGAAAAATCGTAAGTAGACAGACTTGAAGCACGAAAACGTCTGGATTTCAATTTATTTAAAACTGCATTAGATTTTTTTCTTTCGAAGACCTTGTCGCAATATTTTATAACATGTTTTGGATGGCGTTAAAACATGAAGTTAATAATTTGGAGAGTTCAGTGGTGGTACAATAGCTTGCATTTGCAATACACCGTGCTTTGTATGGTCTTGTATGAAGTTTAGGTAACCAATATAACGTAGGAAGCTTGTCTTGGCCTTCTGTAACACAGACGGCAAACTTGTTGGCTGAATGAAATGACAAATGTCGTCATCAGCTAAAACCCTCACTACAGCTAAAGGCTGCAATTCATAGGCCTTAGTACCACCAAGTTCTTGCTGAAGCGTGTTGACAAAGTGAAGCCGTCAAACAACGACATATTGTTAGCGGCCTTACCTGCTGGAGCCAAAACAAACTTTTTCACTTCTAAAGAGCATAAGAATTATACACTTTGGTCATGTCAAAAAGTGTGTGATGCCCTCACCTTTCTACTTAACAATATTTATATTAAATTCGGTACTAAGTTATTTAGACAAATTGTGGGCATTCCGATGGGTACGAATTGCGCACCTCTTATGACTGATCTATTTTTGTATTGTTATGAAAGAGACTTCATGTTGTCGCTTTCCATTGATAACCAATCTGAAATTATTGAAGCATTTAGCTCCACTTCTAGATATTAAGATTATTTATTAAATATTGATAATACCTATTTTGATGGTTTGATCAGTCAGATTCCCCCCCCCCCCCCCCAGAACTTCAGTTAAATAAAGCAAATTCTTCTGATACCGAGGCCCTGTTTTTGGATTCACATCTATCTATTGTAGATGAGTTTGTTTCGTGCAAAATTTATGATAAACGCGATGACTTTGATTTTGAGATTGTAATTTTTTCTTGTTTGGATGGTGATGTTCCTCGTGCGCCATCCTATGGCGTTTATATTTCGCAATTAATTCGATTTGCTAGAGTGTGTAGTCATGTAACTGACTTCAACACTCGTAATAAATTATTAACGGCTAAACTTCTTAATCAGGGTTATCGGTACCATAAACTGCGCAAAGCCTTTTCAAAATTTTATAGACGCCATTCTGATTTAATTTCAAAATTCAATATTGGACTTAAATCTCTTCTGCAACAAGGTCTATCGGAACCCGAATTTTATGGTGACTTAGTATATAAATTCAGAAAAATATATAACCGCAATGACTTTAGCACCCAATTTCGTAAAATCATTCTTCGATATAAAAATATTGGGTACAACATGGATATTATAAGACAGACTGCAGGCATGGTAGTATACACAATCACGGTTGGCAACTTTGCTTCCCTCTTTAATTGCACGCCGGTGGGTCAGGCCTCAGATCCTATGACGGTTCCAACGTAAAGGCTTATGGAGAATTAGAGAGATCTTATTCAAGGTAATGTTGGTTGGCGCCTGATGCTCTGTCTCTGGTCGGGCCCATCGGAGTCTAACTGTCGGTTTTCTTTTGCTCCAGCATTTCAGTGGTTTCTTGCTGTCGAGTCCTCACCGTTGTCGCACCTCTGTGGTTCTTTGATTATTTGTGTTCACGGAGATGTTGCACTGATGAATTAGGAGATCTTCATGCGGACTAAACAAATTATTTGTCTAAATCGCGACGGAAGTAAGGGCGAGGATTGTGGCCACGTAAAATCGATTTAATCCCCCCACCGCCCCCCCCCCCAACCCCCACCCCAGTGGTAATCTTTCCACTGACCGTTCCAAGGCGGTTCTTCTGTGGCGATTTATTAATGGTGTTGTTTGTTACTTACTGTGTGTATCACTTATGTCTTTTTATTTTGGGTGGCCATATGGCCATTTTGTGGGAAAGTAACTTATGGCCTTCATTTGTTTAGGTTTCCATTATGGTCTGGTCGCTTAATGTTTGTGTTTCTTTCCCTTTGGTGTCTTTGGTGGGTGGAGTAAGTTAATTGTATCGATTCCTGATCTTTGTTTTACTTCTAATTTTCTTATGAAATTCTTGAATGCCTAGTTTAAGGTGACGTAAAGACGTCTTAGGTTTCGGAGGTAATAAGTTCGTATTTTGAGAATAAAAAGAAATGCGATTGTTCACTAATTTCAGAATGCTATGTTTCCATTTTCAAGAGCTTTATGCTCAACATACTTTCGTTTACACCATCGATTACCAACTTCATTCAAGGCAGCAGCGATTTCATCTCTACATTTATTATGCTCCCCGAAGAATTTCGGGGCAGCATATAGTCGCCGCTTCGTCCGTGCGTCCGTGTGTCCGTGCGTCCGTCCCGCTCTTGTCCACGCGAATTCTCAGACACTACTGGTCGGATTTCACTTTAACTTCATGGGAATATTAAGTATCGAAGGTGGATGCGCAAATCACCTGCCTGTTTTGGTTCGATGATTTTTTTCCAACAGTTAAGTCCCTTTGATGAATACTGCATGAATATATAGGGTACTGTTCGTGTCCACGCGAATTCGCAGCAACTACTTGCAGAAATTCAACGAAACTTCAATGGAATCTTAAGCAGCAATAGGGAATGCGCATATTATCCTAGCTATCTGGTTAGATGATTTGTCACAGAGTTATGGTACTTTGTTTAAAGCTGCAGTGTAAGGTCAATGTGGCTTTTTTTAGAAACCAATTGTCATCACTCTGGTACCTACATTTATTGATGGATTTTAATATAGCTTCACACAAATGTTGGGTATGATAATATCTTGAGCATATTGGACTTTCAGTGTCCTGGGAACAAGGTCAAGGTAACTGTGGCTAGTTTTAGAAAAAACTGTTTTCGCTCTAGTGCCTACATGTATTGATGGGTTTTAATACAGTTTCACACAAACGTTGAGTATGATAATAGCTCGAGCAAGTTTAACTTTTAGGGTCCTGGGCTCAAGGTCAAGGTCACTGCGGCAATTTTTAGAAAAAAAAACTTTGTCATCGCTCTAGCGACGTCATTTGCCGATGGATTTTAATATAACTTCACCCAATTGTTGGGTATAATAATATCTCGAGCAAGTTCAACTTTCAGGATCCTGGGGTCAAAGTCAAGGTCACTGTGGTTATTTTTAGAAAAAAACTTTGTCATCGCTCTAGTGCCTACATTTATTGATGGATTTTAATATAATTTCACACAAATGTTGGGTATGATAATATCTCAAGCAACTTTGACATTTCAGGGTCCTGAGCTCAGGGTCAAGGTCACTGCGGCTATTTTTAGAAAAAAGTTGCCATCGCTCTAACGTTGTCATTTGCTGATATGGATTTTAATATAACTTCACAAAAACGTTGGGTGTAATAATTTCTCGATCAAGTTCGACTTTTAGGATCCTGGGCTCAAGGTAAAGGTCACTGTGTCTACTTTTAGAAAAAAAAAACATTGTCATCGCTCTAGTGCTAACATTTATTGATGGATTTTAATATAATTTCATACAAATGTTGGGTATGATAATATCTCGAGCAAGATTGACTTTCAGGGTCCTGGGCTCAAGGTCAAGATCAATGTTGCTATTTTTAGTAAAAAAACTTTGTCATCGCTCTAGCGTCGCCATTGGCTGATTGATTTTAATATAACTTGACACAAATGTTGGGTATGATAATATCTCGAGCAAGTATGACTTTCAGAGTCCTGGGCTCAAGGTCAAGGTCACTGCAGCTATTTTTAGAAAAAAAACTTGCTGGAGGCAGAAATCTTTCCAACTGTAGACGGAGTTCCATTGCACACAACCTTTCATTATCAACCTCTCATCATTCTGATTTGACTGAAGTACTGCTGAAAAGGATGTAAAATCGCAAGTCATCCATCTACATTAGAGTTGCAGATAAATTAGATCAAAGTGAAAGAAGCTAGTCTTGGCAGATGGTCAAAATGACCTTTTTTGACAGTCAAGGGGATAGGATCAGATCCATTTTCGAACCCGTTTGATATTTTATATGCATGTAAAGGCACCCAATACGGAACCATACCTGATGACAGTTCTATGAGGCTCTATGTACGAGAGTAAGTTTTCAATAATTTGCATTAAACAGTTTTACCCAATTAATATAGCTAAACTACCACCCAGGATCTTGGGGTATGGTATCGTATCTGAAGACACTTCCTTTCATTTATTCCGACTTTTGTGTTGCTGATATTTGTAGGACAGTGCCATCAGGCAAGCTAATCTGTCCACCGACAGGTTTTGTTATACTCCATTTTGAAGTACAGTGAGTATACACAGTATACAGCTCTTTAACTAGGATAATGTTTCCTGTTCCGACTGTTGCAACTTCGGGGAGCATCAATTGGTTTCACCGATATTCTTGTTGAAATCAATTTTTAGAAGGAAATGGATATTTCGGTCCTTTACAAATTTTATTACGTATCCTAGAATCAGGAATGCTGTATAGGTCATTTTGGAGACTTCTCTTCCAATTTTGTCGGACTTTTACCCGGCATTGAGATGAAATGACATCTCATATCCTGTCGCCCAATGAAACCAATAGCGCTTATCAGCATGGACGGTCCGACTCGCACCGCTTTGTGTGGGCAGCCTTAGATCCTTTATCCTTTTTACCAGTTCTCGTGTGCGGTCGGTTTCGGCTCTGCGTGGAAGCATCATGAAGCCAATCTATTTCTTCAAGCCCCGATGGGCGGGGACCAAACCTCGTGATGATAAATAAAACATCACAAGCGACAAGCCAAACGGACAGCGTCTCCCTGCAAAATGGCCAAAAGGCTATGCAAAATATACCTTTTTTGCTGTGTAAAATACCGGCCCCTACCCCAACCCAAAAACAAAAAGTGTAGTTTGAAAATGGCGTCGCTATACCTGATTGGTACATTGTGTGTTAAAACCCCTGTCACACCAGGGCTGCGTTCTCACGGCGTCCAAGAAAAATGCAGAACGCCGAGGTGCGCGCAGTACGATCGCAAACATCGCCGTAGCAACGCAGTGGCGTCGCCAGTAGACGCGTTGGGATCGCATAGAACGCAAGGCGACGGCGGGCATTTTGAGCATGCTCAACACAAACACCGTCGCTCGGCGTTCTGATCAGAGCGCAGTGAGGTCGCCGTAAGGTTGCCATAGCAGCGCAGTAAGGTCTCCTACAACGCTACAGGAGCTCGGCAGGGGCGCACAGAGGTCTCCTACAACGCCGTATAACTTGTATAATTGATTAACTGATTGATTGATTTGATATTTAACGTCCCAGTCAACACTGTATATGTCATTTTGGAGACGTTGCTTCCAATTTTGTGGGAGTCTTACCCGACTGAGATGAAATGACATCTCAAGCCCTGTCGCCCAATGAAACCAATAGAGTTTACACGTATAAGCATGTTTACACCAATAGAGTTTACACGTATCTCGCACCGCTTTGCCTGGGCAGGCTTAGATCCTCTAAGCGGTTTACCAGTACTCGTGTGAGGTCGGTTTCAGCTCTGCTAGGAAGCATTATGCAGCCCATCTATTTCTTCCAGTCCCGATGGGAGGGGGCCGCCCGCTTGTATAAACAGTGGCTAGAATAGAGTTTGATTGTGTACTGTCCCGAAACACCTACTTTTGAGGTGACTCATTCCGGGTAAGGTAATGGCAGTGAACTTGCTCCTGTATGCTTGCGGTGATTGCGGTGGACTTGCTTCCGACGGCACAGGAGTACTGGTAAACCGCTTAGGGGATCTTAGCTTGCCAGGCAAAGGGGCGCGATTCGGACCATCCGTGCTTATTAACCCTATCAGTTTCATTGGGTGACAGAGATTGAGATGTCATTTCATCTCAATGTCGGGTAAAAGTCCCACAAAATTAGCAGCAACTTGTCCAACATGACCTATAATGTGTTGATGGGACGTTAAACCTCAAATCAAACAAAACTGTTCGACTGATGAAGATGTCTGTTTACACTTTGAGAACGTCTTCAACATGTGAGCGCCGTAAAAGCGCAGTGCACGCATTGAGAGCGTCGTAAAAGCGCAGTGCACGCATTGTGAGCGCCGTAAAAGCGCAGAGGAAGCGCCGCGAGAGCGCATTCAATCGCCATCAAGAACGCCACAGGATCGCGATAGATCGCCATGTAAGCTCCGTAGCAACGTCTTGGTCGCTGTAGGGACGCCATGACAGGTCAATGTTCACAAAAATATCCCATATTTCTTGAGATCTCGCGGCGTTCTGGAAAATTAAACAACGCCGCCCCATCGCAGTGAAAACGCGGCATAGTGTGACAGGGGCTTAAATAGCTAATAATAAGAAGGTTTTCGCTTTTAAACCAATCATGGTGAAAGGAATGTTTCTAAGTTATTGACTTAATATACATTACGCAAACACGCCTATACAAATACATTGCCATCTTTATCGCCGAAAAAAAAATGAAAATTTTATGATGAAAAAGTGTGATATTTTTCTTATTTCTGCACAAATGATAGATTGTGGGCACTAGTTAGAACCGCCTCATCGAGGCGGTTCTAACGAGTACCCACAATCTATATTTTAGAGCAGAAATAAGAAAAATAAGGTATACCCCTGGAAACCCCAGTTTTACTATATAAAAGTGGGGTTTAAGGGGTTCAAAATTATATAGGCGTGTTTTCGTGATGTTCACCTGGAGCGAATTGCTACCTTTGGCAACTTTGGTTGCTGTTCCATTTTCCTCCATCACACCTACGGCAAGGGTCAAAATTAGGCAAATCCATAAACAGCCAATCAAAAACGAAGACTGCTGCCTCCATTTTAAAGAGTGCTCATCAGTGCGCATGAGTGAAAAAATCGGACTAACCATTCCTCGAGGCACGGTTTCATTGGTGTCATCTGCATGGTCAGATACTGGTCACATGACCTGCTACTATGTTCAAATGATACCGTCGTTGTTATATGACGTACTGTGGTTCGAAGTGAAGTCGACCTGTGAAATATCCGGCACGATTTAATATGGCAAACAATGCACGAGTTTGCGAGTGCGTCTCCGTCAAATGGAACGAGTTCCGAATTTTTCACAATATTCAAACAAAAACCTTTTTATTATTTATCCAAAATATTTAATGTCTACTAAAACCAGCCTTGCCTGTCTAAGGAATCAGAACATAAAATCAGATTATGTATCCTCAAGCAATTTGAAATGGACACTAATGCAGGCCCTATAAGTGTCTTCCTACACGTTGAAAAGCCACGCCAAATGGCGCCAAGGTAAAATTGACGTTCACGTTGTTGGATGGAGCGTCATTAAAAGCATCGACGTTTACCAAGGCAGGACGCCGTTTTTCCGTATTGTCCGTTTCATTTCATCACGAAAACACGCCTATATAATTTTGACCCCCTTGAACCCCACTTTTATATAGTAAAACTGGGGTTTCCGGGGATATACCTTATTTTTCTTATTTCTGCTCTAAAATCTATATTTTGAGCAGAAATAAGAAAAATATCACAATTTTTCATCATAAAATTTTCATGTTTTCGGCGATAAAGGTGGCAATGTATTTGTATAGGCGTGTTTGCGTAATGATTAAAAAAATACTCCTGGTTCCCTGAAAGAAATTATTCATATAATTACGCAAACACGCCTATATAAATACATTGCCACCTTTATCGCCGAAAAAAATGAAAATTTCATGCTGAAAAATTGTGATATTTTTCTTATTTCTGCTCGAAATATAGATTGTGGGCACACGTTAGAACCGCCTCATCGAGGCGGTTCTAACGAGTATCTACAATCTTTATTTTAGAGCAGAAATAAGAAAATAAGGTATACCCCCGGAAACCCCAGTTTTACTCTATAAAAGTGGGGTTTAAGGGGGTCAAAATTATATAGGCGTGATTTCGTTATGTGCTACACGGATTGCAGTTAACTCATATCTGACAGCATAAAATGCGCTTTATGTACTTTGTAACAACGTATATTTGGTTCGTTTTGTTATGCACGACAAGGTGACTGCCGGCAGCCCCCGCCCACAGGGGCCTGAAGTAATAAATGGGCTGCATGATGCTTCCACGCAGAGCTGAATCCGGCCCGCAAACTAGTACTCAGACTGGTACATTGTAAACCGCTTAGAGGCTCTAAGCCTGTCCAGGAACCGCGGTTCTAGGCGGGCCGTCCATGCTAATAAACCCTATTGGTTTTATTGGGCGACAGGGCTTGTCATTTCATTTCAATATCGGGTAAAAGTCCCACAAAATTGGAAGCAACGTCTCCAAAACAAACAGACAAACAAACAAAAAAGATGACTGCCGAAATGGACACATTTCAAAATAGTTTTTCTGTGACTGCGACTGCTTATCTACGTCAATATATATTTGACTACGGACAGTATGGCAGAACATTGACCGGTTACATCTGTAGAATGCACTCGGGACAATAATTGGTTATATAATCATTACGAAAAAACGCCATGTAAACTTGGCCGCCTTGAAAACCAAACTTTTCAGATGAAAAAATGTGATATTTTTCTTATTTCTGCTCAAAATATAGAGTATTGGACCTCGTTAGAACCGCCTCATCGAGGCGGTTCTAACGAGTACCCACAATCTTTATTTCAGAGCAGAAATTAGAAAAATAAGGTATACCCCCGGAAACCCCGGTTTTACTCTTTAAAAGTGGGGTTCAAGGGGGTCAAAATTATATAGGCGTGTTTTCGTTATGTGCTACACGGATTGCAGTTAAGTCATATCTGACATCATAAAATGCGCTTTATGCACTTTGTAACAACGTATATTTGGTTCGTTTTGATACGCACGACAAGATGACTGCCGACATGGACAAATTTGAAAATAGTTCTTCTGTGAATGAGACTGCTTATCTACGTCAATATACACTTTACTACGTACAGTATGCAGAACATTGACCGGTAACATCTGTAGAATGCACCCGGGATAATAATTGGGTATATAATAGCCTTCTCTATTGCTTGGAATGGTTCTCTTCTAGTTTAAGTGTGTCTGCTGTACTTCAATAATAACTGTTCACTATTTCCCATTTTAATGTCAGATTCTATCTATGCTTCATTCTATGCTAGCATACACGTTTTCAAGATGCCTCCGACTTTCCCCGCAATAGAAATGTGAGTCCGCACAAAATGTAGTCCGGCTTATATTCAGTTTTAGACGCCGATTCACTCAAATGATACTTGTGAAAATTTTCTCGTGTATGTTTGTGCACATGCATTGGTTCAAGTTGAAAAATTTCACGAATGTCAAAACGACACATGGTTATAATTAGTGAAAAACAAAAAATGGATATCCACGAAGTGTCAGCTGAACAAGCGTATTATTTATCCTTAAAGCGGCAAACAAATTTTAAAACAGGCGGCTTTAATGTTTTCCTTATTTGTGAGAAAGGATCAGACACAGTATTTCATATGAATCCGCTGCAGTAGATGTATAGCATGTTTTTGCGACAAAATGTAAGAAAAAAAAAGAAAAATAAATATCATCCGCTTCATTAAAAATACGTAGGGTAAGCTTTAACCTCTCATCTCAGAGATTTGGTTTACACTCTCCCATCACTGAATTTGGCCAAGTCCATTTTACTACATGTAAAACGGGTCTTGATTAATCGTCAATAGGATGGCAAGTCATGTAAACTCGGATGAGATAGCGCAGTATCAGTCATCTCATCAGCATCTACAATGTTTGCATGGGTATCTGTGCCGGGCTACAGAATTAAGTGTTGAGATATCACTACGCTATCGACTTAGGACATGACGCGAGAAACAGAAACCGGACAGTGGCAATAGAAGCCTCCGTGGTGTAGTGGTTACGCTAATCGCCTTGTAAACCAGGGATCGCAGGATCGATCCCGGGCTTCTCCAGACTTTCGGATGAGTCTTAAACAGAGGCCCCGTCTTAACTGTTGGTTTGACGTAAAACTCAAACACTCACCCGAACAGTGGCAAACAAAGTAATATTACTGTCTGACACGTTATCACTATCCACATATTTATGTAGATTCTGAATAACATGTGAGCCAGCGCAAGACAAAACCTACAATAAGACATGTGCGCCCAACGAAGACACAGATCAGCTTGCGCATCCGCGAGTCTTCGTTGTGCGCTCTTAGGATAGCTAAGGGCCAAATGCTCCTTCATGCAGCAAGAGAAGTCTCTGGTTAGACTATAATTTTATGTATGCGCAGGCTGATCTGATTTTTCGCTGTGCGTACATGTAAGTTGTAGAAAATGCTGTGCCCGGGTTCATGTAACTTGTAAGCTTGAAAGACGGACACAATGTGGTAGTATATTAGATACACGCCGGAAAAAAGGGAGTTTGCCTTTTTATTGGCGCATGACATAAGATAAATATAGGTTGTAGATTCGGCTGCGCATTTTGAAGAAGTAGAATAAGCCCGTTAAATGGAATTGCCAGAATGCATCATTATATCTCATGAACGAAACAAATGAGGTGCAACGGGAAAACACTGAATGTATCTGCTTTGCGTGTTATATATTCCGAAAACTACTAACTTTCATTTTATACTGAGCAATGAAAACAATGCATATCTGAAACAAATAAAAGTGATATTTTCACAGTGTGAAATATAAATGATATTTTCACACTGTGAAAAATAACGATCTTGTTATTTTTACAGTAGCAGCCCTGTCTAATTTTTCGCCAAAATCATAAGTTATTGATAAAAAATTTTCTTAAAAATACCTTGAAAAAGCAGCCTTTGAACTGTAAAAATGCTGTATTAAAAATGGCGATCTGTTTATGTTTAGCAACTGACAGTTGTGACGTCATAGCCAATTCAAAAATTGTGACGTAAGAGCAACTACAGTATGTGTCCTAAAATATTATAAAATAAAAAGAAAATGTACTTTTTTTCGATAAATATCAAAAATACTTCATCTCGTGGGTTGAAAACATCAGAAATTTCACTCGTGCTTTGCACTCGTGAAAATTCTGATCTTTTCAACACTCGATGAAATATTTTTGGTATTCATCTCAAAAAAGTAAATATCCTCTATTTAGCTGCACTGAAACTGCAAGTTACGGAAACTGACGTTACGGTTATCACCCATGATTGACATGCATTACTTAATGAATGATTCTATAAAATTGCACATTTTGACACATCTCTAACTTTATTGCATTCACTTCTATTTTACATATTTTTGAAGACTTCAGATTTTGGTTAGTTTACTAATACAGTGAAATTCCGCTATTAAGACCACCTAAAATTAAGACTAATTCTGCTTTAAAAAGCAATTTTAGTAGGTTGCAGTTTTTCTTTCTATGTGTTTTCTGCATACAGTGTCCTCTCGTCAGAACCACTTTTGGGACTGTTCAAAAGTGGTCTTAAAGACCACTTTTGTACAGTCCCAAGTGTGGTCTTAATATAGGAATTTTACTGTATTTGGTTTTGAAAACGTACACATTTTGAGATATTCTTTTTTTTTTTATTTTAAAAATTCGAAACATCGACTTGCACTTCATACTACTACCGGGGAATACACACCCGCAAACATTTCCGATTATAAAAATTTGCAGAATTGTTATGTAAGTAAAGAATGCAATGATTTTCTCATAGAACCTGTCATTTCAGTGCCTTTGGAGCTTTTATTTTAAGTACGCGGTGAATGCGCTTTGTGATTCAGGTCACACATAAACTATGTTTAGAGATAAATGAAAACGATTTGATAGAATGAGAGCCAAGAATTAAATGAAAAAATATAGTTATTGTATTTAAATTTTCTATCTCTCCCTTGATACAGGTCGAATGCAAGACATTTTATTCTATTTTCTATACAGGTCGAATAATAGACTGGTTTTCTATTTTTCTATCTCTCCATACAGGTCCACTGCTAGAAATTCTTATTCTATTTTCTATCGCTCTATACAGGTCGAATGCTGGAAAAAATTATCCTATTTTTCATTTCTCCATGCAGGTTGTTTGCCAGAATATAAGAATCTTATATGGGTGTGAGGGGTGGATGGAAAAATCCGTCCCGAGGGACACGGACCGGCATCACGAGGCTTACCGAGTGATGCCGGACAGTGATTCCGAGGGACGGATTTTTCTATCCACCCCTTACACCCATATTGGATTCTTTTTCTTGCATACCTTCCATTTCTTAGCGCGGACTTTTAATGCTGCAGTCACTTCGGCACTGCAGGAATGTTTAGTGACGTGACGTAACGTGCTGTGACGTCAACCTTAACGACGGCGCATACGAGGTCGTAACCAACCAGTGCATTTATCAAACACGCGATTATATTCGATTTTCGGTCGGAACACCAGGGTCAGAACATAAATTTCTATCTCAGGGTAAAATCACGGATTTCCTTGCCTGGTGGGCAAGAAAACTTTTTTCTAGCTCTTCACACAGGTCAAAAGCTATAAACTTTTATTCATTTTACTATCCCTCCATAAAGATCGAATGCTAAAATATTTTAATCTATTTCTGTCCATACAGGTCGAATGCTTGAATTTCTTATCTATTTTTCTGTCTCTCCATAAAGGTCGAATGCTTGAATTTCTTATTCTATTTTCTATCTCTCCATACAGGTCGAATGCTTGAATTTCTTATTCCATTTTCTATCTCTCCATACAGGTAGAATGCTTGAATTTCTTATTCTATTTTTCTATCTTTCCATATAGGTCGAATGCTTGAATGTCTTATTCTATTTTTCTGTTTCTCCATACAGGTCGAATGCTTGAATTTCTTATTCTGTTTTTCTGTCTCTCCACACAGGTCGAATGCTTGAATTTCTTATTATACATGTACATATTCTTCTATCTCGCCATACAGCTCAAATGCTAGAAATTGTCATTTTAATTTTCCATCATTCCCTACAGGTAGAATGCTGGATATTTGGTTTCTATTTATCTATCTCTCCATACAGGTAATATCCTTTATCATCATGTCGTCCATCAGGAAAACCTGCATTTATAATTTTGACCGTCTTAAAATAGTGGTGAGGGCAATGAACAGGAATCGATACAATTAACCAACAGCTCCTATCAGAGACACCAAAGGAAAATAAACACATAATGAAATAACTAGACCCTAATGGAAACATCAATAGCGGAAGGCTAAAAGGGCAGTTACTTTCCCATACAATGGCCAGTTGGCTGTCCAAAACAAAAATACATAAGCAATACACACACTCAAAGACAAACCATAACAAACATAAACCGCGACAGAAGAACCGCCTAGGAACGGCTAGTGACACGAGATCCGCCGGGGGGTTTAAATATATTTTACGCGGCCGCAATCCCCGCCCCCACTTCATTAACGATTTAGACAAATAATTTGTTCAATCCACATGAAGGCCTCCTAAATCATCTGTACGACATCTCCGTGAACACACAAATCAAACAACCACAGAGAGGAAACAACGGTGTGAACTCGACAGCAAGAACAGCGGGGTTTGTAGAAATAGATGGGCTGCATGATGCTTCCCCGCAGAGCTGAAACCGATCCGCACACGAGTACTGGTAAACAGCTTAGAGGATCAAAGCCTGTCCAGGCAAAGCGGTTTCCGTGTCGGACCGTCCATGCTTATAAGACCTATTGGTTTCATTGGGCGGCAGGGCTTGAGATGTCATTTCATCTCAACGTCGGGTAAAAGTCCCACAAAATTGGAAGCAACGTCTCCAAAATGACATTTACAGTGTTGACGGGGCCGTTAAACCTCAAATCAAACAAAATAAAAATCGACAGCAAGAAACCATTGAAATGCTGGAGGAAAAGAAAACCAACAATTGGACTCCGATGGGCCCGCCCAGAGACAGAGCATCAGGCACAAACCAACATTTCATAAAATCAAATTCTCTCTAACTTTTAATACGCCTTTACGCTTGAACCATCATAGAATCTGAGGCCAGACCCAACGGCGTGCAATTAAAGAGGGAAACAAAGTTGTCCACCCTGATTGGGTTAACTACCATGCATGCCGTGTGTCGTATAACAATTATGTAGTACATGTACCCAATATTTTTATATCGAAAAATGATTTCACGAAATAAGGTTCTGGAGTCATTGCAATTAAATATTTTATAGAATTTATACACACAGACACCATAAAATTCGGGTTCCGATAGACCTTGTTGAAGAAGACCTTTACGTTCAACACTGATTTTTGAAATACATTCGGAATGGCGTCTATAAAATTTTGAAAAAGGCTTTGCTTAGTTTAAGATACCGATAACCTTGATTAAGAAGTTCAGCAGTTAACAATTTATTACGAGTGTCGAAGTCAGTTACATGACTAGACAATCTGGCAAATCATTTTTACACAATAAAACTGATGTTTACATGGCTATACGTTGTTCTTATTTCTGTTCAAAACGTAGCTTTCGGGTACTCTTTAGAACCACCTCGCCGAGCTGGTTCTCATGAGCTTCCACGGTTTATATCATTACGAAAACACGCCTGTACAAATACATTGTAAAATTTTACCAACGAAAAATGAAAATTTTCAGATAAAAAAATTTCGATATTTTTGTTATTTCTGCTCAAAACATAGATTGTGGATACTCGCTAGAACCGCCCCAACGAGTACCCACACTCTATGTTTTTAGCAGATATAAGAAAAATAATGTTCACCCCTGCAAACCCCAGTTTTACTATATAAAAGTGGGGTTTAAGGGGGACAAATTTATATAAGCGTGTTTTCGTGATGTTGAGCAGAAATCTGAAAAATATCAGAATTTATTTTATCTGAAAACTTTCATTTTTGATGGTATTTTTTTTCGACACATTTGAATAGGCGTTTTCACGTAAAGGTGTTTTAGAGAGTGGCATTGTCAGATCCTCCGAAAGCTTTTTAAATAGAGGATCTTACATTAGTGTTCATGTATTATTGAATTTATTAAACGAGTTGAGGAAAAGAGATAAAATGCGAGGCTTTGCCGAGCATTTTATCCCTTTTCCTCAACGAGATTAATACATTCAATAATACATGAGCACGAATGCAAGATTCTATTTATCATATGACATTTAAAACGCATTTTATTCACTATTGTTTACAAAAATATCAATAATACGCCGTTAGTAAAGGCGACGCCGTTCATGACGTCGTACATGTAACGTTACGGGACGTATCTAGCTAATTTGCATATTTAATCCACTAGTGGATTATGGAAAATATTACATGGCGTTATTACACTCTCAGACGCGACGTCATATGATAAAAAGGTGTTTAAACGACTAACAAGCAAAACTATCTGTAAATGACATTAAGTTAAAATGGGTATAATAAAAAACATAAACCCCACCAAACATAGAAAGAAGTTGGGGTTTACCCAATTTACCTTACCTTTGCTAACACATTACGAAAACACGCGCCTATACAAATACATATATATTTTTTTTCGCCGAAAAAATGAAGATTTTATAATGAACATTTGTGATATTTTTCTTATCTCTGCTCAAAATACAGATTATGAGTAACGCGGTTCTAACGGGTACCAACAATCTATATTTTAGAGCAGAAATAATAAAAAAAAATAGGTTTACTCCTGTAAACCCCAGTTTTAATACATAAAAGTTGGGTTTCAAGGGGTCAAAATTATAAAGGTGTGTTTTCGTTTTTACAAGCATATTCTTATTTTGAACTAGAAGTGAAAAATAAAGCATTTAATCTCAAAAATGCTAGTTTTACATAACACACACACACACACACACACACACAAGTTTAACACACTGGTGGGTTATCGTAACTGACGATTTTGAAAACGCCTCGAAGGATACAAACTAATATGGTAGTTTTAAATTGTTTTATTATATTCTGAGTACATATGATTTTAGCGGGATTTAGTCTTCATTCTTTGAAGTGGCTTGACATTTGGCGCTGCAGTTTTTCATTTATATCAGCCATTGACCATTTTCGTCAAACAGACAGGTAGTTAATTTGTGTCCGCACCAACGCCCGCAATGATAGACAGGATATGTCCCATTTTTATAGTCCCCATACGGACCGGCCTCGGAACAATCAGCAACTGAAACAAAGCAATAATTACAGCTTATTGACTTTATATTGTGAAATAAACGGCACGAGTTCATGCGGCGAAGGACGCACGAGCTTGCGAGTGCATTTCCACCACATGAACGTGTGCCTAATATTTCACAACATGAGCCGTCTACTAGAATCAAGGATTGCCTTGCATAGAAATTTGTACGTAAAAACGGATAAAATATAATTCAGTGGTTAAAAATGGAAATAATGCAGATTGTTAACTATCTTCCTGCTCGTTGAAAAAAAAACACGCCTAATGTTGCTAAAGTGAAGATGACGTAAACGCTGGTGGATGAGACGTTATCAAAAACATTGACGTTTCACAACGCAGGGCACCATTTTTTTCGGCGTCCGTTATATTCCTTTCAAAATACTCACAATTTCCTAAAAGGAATTATTCAAATCACACACGAAATGCAGGTGGGTCAAATTTGACACCATAAAGTGCACGTTATCAATTACCCCCTATATATAGTGCAGTGTAACACATTTACGTTATAAAGATATGCTATCACAGTTACATTGCACTTTTGGAATGAACCAGACAACCGAAAACAATGGCCAAAATGTTATTATTACTAGAAAAAATCGAAAAATTCAGAGAAAATTATCAAAAGATAAATAGTAAATATACTGATCGATTATATTCCGCACCGGAATGTTGGGACGCACTGAGGACAATCGGTAAGTGATCAAAAATGCCAATTTAAAGAGTTTACAAGGGGATGAACTGATAAATAGAGCAATTCTACAAGCGTTCCCGAAGCATTGCCTGATAAACTTGATATAAAAAGACACGAACCTGGTATTCTCTATTTATGCACATTTTCACAATCTAAATTTGTTCTGTTTTACGTTCTGTCAGTCGATACCCACAAGATGGCTGCCGACTGTTAGTCACAAAGTGGACATGTAGAGAATACCAGGTTCGTGTCTTTTGATATCAAGTTTATCAGGCAAGGTTTCAAGAACGCTTGTAGAATCGCGAGGATTGCCGAGCTGGTATTCTATTTATCAGTTAATCCCCTATTTTGCAATATT
Source organism: Lucinisca nassula (assembly GCA_963580285.1). Taxonomy (NCBI): domain Eukaryota; kingdom Metazoa; phylum Mollusca; class Bivalvia; order Lucinida; family Lucinidae; genus Lucinisca; species Lucinisca nassula. The sequence continues at coordinate 17,891,704 of OY757026.1, forward strand.
TCCAGCAGTCCAGTTCATAGAAGTGCAATGTCCCGTTGACCTGATAAAGTTCACTTGTCCTGAGATAGCATATCTCTATCAGGTCAAGATGTATTAAGGCAATTAATATAGGGGGTAACTGATAAATTTGAATATAGGCGTGTTTTCGACATGTTCTTCCATATTCTTCTCTCTGCTTTTACCTTTCTCGTTTCTACTTTTCCCTTGAATAAGACACAAACTGTTCCACAAGGGTTGACGTGTCGTCAATCCCCCAACACAAGAAATCAAACTTCTTGTTAGCATTATATCTCCGCATTCACATAGAATGCAAAATGTAGAGGATATCTGATATTTTTTCGGTGTAAGATTGTTTTTCGCTTCACCGAATGAATATCAAAAGAAGTGTGTGTTTGAGTTTTACGTCCCACCAACAGCTAAGGTCATACGGTGACGGGACCTTGGTTTAAAGACTCATCCGAAAGTCTGGAGAAGCCCGGGATCGATCCTGCGATCCCTGGTCTACAAGGCGAGTAGCGTAACCACTGCACCACGGAGGCTTCTTCTCAAAAGAAGTATTTAACGCGAAGCCACGATTGAAAATACTTCTGTTGGTGTTCATCAATGAAATAAAAATCGATCTCACACTTAAAAAATAAAAATTTCTGTTTCTTATAAGCATGTAAATATAATTATTAAAACAATTTGAAACCGTCAGCCGTCACCACAGGAAACCAAATTAAAAAGAGAAACGATCAGCAAAAACGTTTTCCATGGTGATTTCACGTCGATTTTGAGATGCTTATGACCATTTGACAGTCTGTTTCAGACCACATTGCCGGGACAGGCTTAGTCTTTCTAAGCGGTTTACCAGTACTAATGCGTATTCCGTGGCAGCTCTGTGTTGTCAAATCTATTTCATGCAGTCAAATCTATTTCTCCAAGACTTGACGGGGGTGGGGTGGGGGGGGGGGGGGGGCGATAGTGGATAACTTGTTATCATAAAATATTCTAGTGCACCTGCGTATGTAACGCGACGGCTGATTTGATAACGTCAAAAATTTGCGACAGTATTCTGCAATTTACTGTCGGAAACCCGACGTCATCGGCTTCGAGACAGGTAGAATCTACAAGCGGTCTCGAAGCCTTGTCTGGTAAACTTTATATCAAATGACACGAGTTTGGTATTTTCTATACGTATGGCCACACAAATGACCGTTTGATGGAACAGACAGACTACCAGTAACGCCAGGCACAGACAGATGAGTCAACATGGATAGATGCCAAGGTTCGTCTGCCTTTTGTCGGAACTACGGCCCTTCTAAAAACCATCTCGGTCAGAAATTCTGACGGGCACTGGCTATGAAACACGGTTTTCAGATCGAAATTGACCAGGTTCCATAGCAGCGATTTGCAGCCTACTATTTTTGTACCGCGTTTTGCAGCTTCTGTAAATTACAGACCACTTTCGTTCTTATTGCACCGTGCCTGAGGCAAGAGTGACACAGAGAATACCAGGTGCGTGTCTTTTGATATCAAGTTTATCAGGCAAGGCTTCGAGAACGCTTGAAGAATCGCGAGGCTTGCCGAGCGATTCTACATGCGTTCTCGAAGCCGAGCCTGATAAACTTGATATCAAATGACACGAATCTGGTATTCTATTTATCAGTTTATCCCCTTGTACAGTCTTAAATTAACAATTTACGATCAGTTATTGATGGTCCTCAGTGCGTCCCAGCATTCTTGCAGGCGACATATTTTGTATCAGCTAACCATATTTTCCTATGATATTTTTTCTAGTATTTTTTTTTTCATTTTTTTCCAGTAACAATGACATTTTTGTAATTTTTTCCAGTAGTCCGGTTCATTCATAAAAGTGCTGTGTCACGTTGACGTGATAAAGCACACTTGTCCTGAGATAGCATATCTTTATAAGGTCAGTACGTTCTAATGCAAAATATATAGGGGGTAACTGATAAATCGGACCGACGTATCACTCCATGAGAAAGCCTTTTAGAAAGTGGGCAAACTGATCCGGGACCAGCTGTAGGGGTAGTCCATATGGGCTTTACAGTGCCCGGTTACCTTAAAAACAGTCAATAAATTAAAATATTTTTTTTTGTATTCCACACTCTGACATTATGTATATAACTGTGGGTCCCTTTCGTAATATGCCGACTGAACCACCATCTGAGACCAATTAGTAATACTTCGGAGTGAACATCTACATTCCATCTTTTTGGGCTAATGGCGTGGATTTGATCGGTTAAATGTCAGTAAAGAGACCATTTTATAATATAATGTTATTAACCAAGAAATTTCGTATTGGTCCTGTAACAGGTCCTAGGTCTGCTGTATTGGACCGAGGCCTGTGGCCGCTGTCCAATACAGCAGACCTCGGACCTATAACAGCATTTTATAGTTCCGGGGTCTACTGTATTGGACCTCGGCGGAATCTGCTGTATTGGACCGAGGCCTTCAAAAATTAATTAATTTCAGTAAAGAGTCGTATTGGGCATTTGTTTCGCACTGGTCCTCCTTTTTCGTATTTGCCCGGCCCTCATTTTCGTCTGTATAGTGCAAGTAGTTTTGGCTTTATAAATACTATACAATTGTGGTTGATTAATAATATAATGTTATTAATCAAATAATTTCGTATTGGTCCAATTACCAGGTCCGACTTCTGCCGTATTGGCCCGAGGTCGAAGTCCGAGCCCATACAGCAAACCGAGGACCTGTAGCTGGGCCAATGCGGAATTACTTGATTAATGACAATTTTATTAATTGACGCCATTAAAACATGCTTATTGATTTTGACATCACTGTTAATACGGATGACCTCCTCACAATACAGGGTAGTCAATTAAAAATATGATGTTATAAATGAAGTAATTACTTATTGGTCCAATGACAGGTTCGAAGTCTTCTGCATTTGTCGGGGACCCGTAATTACGAATTTACTTGATTAATGACAAATTTATTAGCTTGAACTTTTATGTCTGTTGCTTGGTCCAACGGGTTAAACTACTGGTTTTCTTTTGCTCCAGTGTTCTTTAGGCGCTGTGTTCAGCACCGCATGGCTCAGTGCGTTTTACTGTCGAGTCCTCAGCCTTGTTTTAACTTGGCTTTAATTGTGATTTCTTTGTTTACCGAGCTGATTCACTGATGATTTATAAAAACTTCACGCGGACCAAACAAATACTTTTTTCAACCACAGTGAAAGTGATGGTGAGGGTTGGGACCCCGTAAAGTGTACCTAAACCCACCAGTAATGATTGCTGACCGTTCCAAGTCGGCGCTTTTGCTTTGGTTCCTTCATATTTTGTGTTGGTGGTTCTGATATGTTGTTTCGGTGATTATTCTGATTCATCCCCCTTTTTAGTTGTTCATTTTTAGTTACGTTTGCCCTTCCAGTTTAATGTCTGTCATGTTTGTTATTCTGATTCTTTCCGCAGTTATGTAAATTGCTCCTGTTTGGTTGGGTTTGAATATTCTGAGTCACCACCTGTTTGGGAAAGAGCTGCTGACTCGGTTTACTTGTTGTCAGTTTTGTTTACTGTCGTCAATCCATATTTCCACTTCTTCCCCCTTGTTGTATTTTGGAAAGAATTTGGGATTTGGGTGTATCAGTTCCTGATCGTTTCTCTTTTAAATTTTGATGCGGATGACCTCCGACCAATACAGGTTACAATAGAACTTCGATCGCTCGAACACCGATGTCTCGTTTACCATGGATGCGTCGAACCCTTTCTTGAGCCCCTAGCAAAATCCTCTACATAAGAAATAGTGGGGGATAATTAAGGAGATTTTAGTCTTTTATCTTGCAAATGTATGCTGTGTGTACTCATTCGAATCGCCTCGATGAGGCGATTCTAATGAATACACACAGCATACGTTTTCATTATAGAACACCGAAAAGATGTCTAAAAGATCTCGTTATATCTCCTGACAGTAACCTCAGTTGCTCGAACTACCCGTCTCGAACAGATTTTCGAGGTCCCAAAGGTGTTCGAGCCATTGAAGTTCGACTGTAGTTAATTAATAAACAAAAATACATACCTATAGGCCAACCCAATACTTCAACTTCACATAAATTAAGATAGTCGGTGTCATCCACCTTCTGTATCTTGAGATAGTCGCCTATGAGAGGATGGGTACAATTTATGGTAACCTCTTCGCTATTTGTCCCTGGGCCTTTATAGTAGGAACACAGCTGTAAATTACCTGGCTTGGGCTCTGCCTTATAGCCAACCATAATGTTTAAATCTCTAAGATATTCTCCTGAAAAACATCAAAACTGCAAATAATGTACAGAAAATTTACAGAAGCATTAACGTCTGATGATATGTGAAATTCGTTCATAATAATAATAATAATAATAATAATAATAATAATAATAATAATAATCGACTTTATTTTGAGAGGGTTACAAATTTAGCTAAAACAAGACGACCTATTTGAGTCAGCATAAAATAAACCAGAAGTGAAAACAATGATTAAGAATCGATGAAATTGACATGCACAGCCCATCAGAGACGCCAATGGTAAAAAAGAGGGCCATGATGGCCCTGGATCGCTCACCTTATCCACACTGTAGAAATGAAATGGGCCCCGTCAAGCGATTTTGGTACTTATCGCCTATGCGAGCAGCGAAGGTTCAGGCGAGCCTGCGCATCCGCGCAGTCTCGCCAGAACCTTCGCTGCTCGCTCATACAAGCAGTGAATCAAGAGGAACCTTCAGGCAGAAAGCCATAACCCTGGCCCCTCTGAATGGCTGGGCATGCGCAGTTAAAATTTGTCATGACGGAATGCTCGAAGACACAAATTCGCTTGGCGGGGCTCATATGGTAGGTAATATGGTAAGGGCCTTGGCAGAAGGAGCATACATGGTCAAAACTTTTTGTATGGGTGTGAAGCCCTTGTCACAAGGAATATACAGTCGAACTTCAATGGCTCGAACACCTTTGGGACCTCGAAAATCTGTTCGAGACAGGCGTAGTTCGAGCCACTGAGGATTACTGCCAGGAAGCATAACGAGATACTTTTGGACATCTTTCCAGTGTTTTATAATGAAAATGTATGCTGTGTGTACTCATTAGAATCGCCTCATCGAGGCGATTCTAATGAGTACACACAGCATACATTTGCAAGATAAAAGACTAAAGTCTCCTTAAAAATTCCACACTATTTCTAATGTAAAGGATTTCGCTAGGGGCTCAAGAATGGGTTCGACACATCCACGGTAAACGAGCCATCGGTGTTCGAGCCATCGAAGTTCTACTGTACATGCCAAATATGAAGGTTCTATCTCAAATGGTTCAACAGATATGATTAAGTAGGTCACGGATCAAGGTCAAGGTCTTAGGTCAAAATTTTTGCTTGAGTGGGAAGTCCTTGTCACAAGGAACCTTCACGCATATATGAAGGCTCTACCTTAAATAGTTAAAATGTTGAGACAAAAATAGTCAAAGGTAAAGGTCAAAGGTCAAAAGTTTTTTTGTTGTTTTTTTTTTATGGGTGGGAAGCCCTAGTCACAAGGAACCTACAAGCCAAGTACGAAGGCTCTATCGGAAATGGTTCAAAAGTTTTGCCAAAGTAGGTCAAAGGTCAAGGTCGCAGATCGAAATTTTGTATGGGTGGGAGGCCCTTGCCAGAAGGAACATACATGCCAAATATGAAGGCTCTATCTCAAATGGTTCACAAGTATTGATACAGTAGGTCACAGGTCAATGTCACAGATCAAAATGTTTGTATGGGTGGGAAGCCCTTATCACAAGGAACATACATGCAAAATATGAAGGCTCTTTCTCAAATGGTTAAAAAGTTATGATAAAGTAGGTCACAGGTCAAAGTCACAGGTTCTTTTTTGTATGAGTGGGAAGCCCTTGTCACAAAGAACCTACATCCTAAACATGAAGGCTCTATTTCAAACGGTTCAAAAACTATGACAAAGTAGGTCAAAGGTCAAGGTCAAGTACATAGATCAAAATTTTTGTATGAGTGTGAAGCCCTTGTCACAAGGAACCTACATGCCAAATATGAAGGTTCTATCTCAAATGCTTCAAACGTTATGACAAAGAAGGTCAAGGTCATAGGACTAATTTTGGTACGGGTGGGATGACATTGTCAAAAGGAACATACATGCCAAATATGAAGGCTCTAGCTGAAATGGTTCAAAAGTTTTGATAAAGTGGGTCACATGTCAAGGTCAGTTCACAGACCATTTTATGTATGAATAGGAAGCACTTGTCGCAAGGACCCTACCTGCCAAATATGAAGGCTCTATCTCAAATGCTTCAAAAGTTATGACAAAGTAGGTCAAAGGTCTGTGTCATTGGTCCACATTTTTGTATGGTGCGGAAATCCTTGTCACAAAAAAACATACATGCCAAATATGAAGGCTCTACCGCAAATGGTTCAAAAGTTATGATAAAGTAGGTCACAGGTCAAATGTTTTTTGTAAGAGTGGGAAGCTTTGTCATAAGGAATCTACATGCCAAATATTAAGGCGCTGTATCAAACGGTTCAAAAGGTATGACAAATTGACCTACTGATCTTCTTTGTGATTTGAGAAGCCTCCGTCGTGTAGTGGTTATACTACTCGCCTTATAAAAGGGGTCGCATGATCGATCCCGGGCTTCTCCAGACTTTCGGATGATTCTTTAACCGAGGTCCCGTCTCCCTATGACCTTAGCTGTTGGTGAAACGTAAAACTCAAACACTAACTAACTAACTTTTTGATTTGACATGACCCATATTTGAACTTAATGCTGCTCTTACACTATGGCGAATATCCTTACGGAAATGAAAGAATATGAAAAAATATGAGAAATTTGAAATTCGCGGCAAAATTGCCGAATTTGCTTCGATTGGTCAGAAGAAAATTAAGAAAAAGTGTAACCTTATGCATGTTTTGAAAATGTTATGAATCCTTACCAATCATTAAGAATTTCTTGTGAATCTTACGAATCAGTAACGACTATTTTTCCGAATTCTTAGGAATCCTTTCCGAATGTACAAAAACGCTGTTGCAAATCTTGCCAATGCTTACGAATGTCTTATGAATAAAACGATTACACTGCGCGTGCTTGCCAATATTGTCTCTTCGGCAGTTATTCGTCGGGATCCAGCATGACCTTTGCCGTGTTTGTCTGCGTCTCAGTCTGCCATGGAGGTGCCGCTATTGTTGCCTTTGTTGTTCTCGCTTCAGAGCAACAACTGCATTGTGTGTCATTACAGCATGTTGGGTAACAAGCACGACTAGTGTTGCCAGTTGCCTCGTCAAAGCATCGGCCATTGTCAAACTAGAAATGTATATCGTCTTTTATAACGTTGTGGTGACCTGGCTTTTTGCAAATGAGTCATATTCGTATAAAATAAGCATTTTCAGCAAAGGAGGGGACATAACTCCGTCAGTAATCGACCCACATTGCTTGTTTTCAAACTCATCAAAGCTTTTAAGCCCGACTTACTTGTACGTAAGTTTCACGAAAATCCAATCAAAACGGAAGGGTCTACGGTGATGACAAGGTCAAGTATCGGCATTTTCAACAATCAAAGGGATGTGATTCTATGATAAATGGGCCGAATTGGCCGGTTTTCGAACTCAAAGCTTTTATCCCCAACCACATTAAATATACGTTTCAGAAAAGATCCAATCAAAACTGAAGGGGCTACGGTGATGACAAGGTCTAAAATAGGCATTTTCAGCAATCAAACTCTATGATAAATGGGCCGACTTGGTTTTCAAACTCATCCGAGTTTTTATCTCTAGCCACCTTACGTATAAGTTTCAGAAAGATCTGATCAAAGCATAAGGGGCTACGGTGATGACAAGGTCACAAATCTGCATTTTCAGCAATCAAAGGGATGTAACTCTATGTTAAATGGGCCCAAATGGCCGATTTTCGAACTCATCCGAGTTTTTATCCCCAGCCACATTACATATAAGTTTCAGAAAGTTCTGATCAAAACTGAAGGGGCAACGGTGATGACAAGGTCAAAAATTGGAATTTTCAGCAATCAAAGGGACGTAACTCTATGATAATTGGGCCGACTGGACCGATTTTAAAAATTATCCGAGTTTTTATCCCCACCTTACATATAAGTTTCAGAAAGATCCGATCAAAACTGAAGGCGCCACGGTGATGACAAGCATTTTCCCATTGTAAGTCTATGGGACCTTGTGGTTGCCATGGCAACCAAAGTTTTCGTGCGATTTCGAAAACAAAAGCTTATGTCATCAATGCCCCACCAGAGGCATGCTACAGTTGAGAAATGATTGAGATCAGGCTGCAGAAATATAGCTACTCAAAAGTGTGGACGGACGGACGGACGACGGAGGATCCACTATGCTATAAGCTCCCCTGGAGCCTTTGGCCCAGGTGAGCTAAAAAGACCCAAAACACATCCTTTGGACAGGCGTGCATTTCTGAAAGAGGTGGGGATACATGTTAAAATAGGGAGTGAAGTGGGGGTCCATGTAATCCTAGATCCTGACAGTTTGGGCCTCCACTCATTAGCAAACATGGAGGCCTGGCGTGCCCCAAGCAGACATACTAGTCGGCTGTTCCGAGAACTCTCGTGTTTCCTGTTGAATGGATGCGGAAAATGAGTCGGGCAGGTATGGTGTGCTGGGTATTTTTTCTCAAACCAGGCGGCCAAATGGTCAGTTTCGGGATTTTAAGACGTTGTGAAACTTGGGCATATATGGGTCGCCTAGCATACCGGAAAGCCTAACATACCGGGAACGTTATGGGGTTAGTAAAGTAAATACTGGAGGGAATTAGTTCCTGCTTAGACAAGCGCTACATGTAGTGTCCAGGTCGGACATGGAGGCCTGACGTACCCAAAGAAGACCTACTAATCGGTTGTTCCGGGAAAACTCATGCCATGAGAAATTTGTGCGGGAAATGAGTTGGATAGGCTTTAGGAATTCTCGATCCAGGCCAAACGGTGCGGTACGGGAGTTGTCCACGTAGTCTGTGGTCGCCTGGCCAGTGCTGTGGGCGAGTATACTGGATACACTGTGGTCAGTGAAAACAGGTGAAAAATGCCCATTCCCGCGTTATATCGGAGTCAGTGGATTGAGAGTTCCTGTTGATTCTGTTGGCGAAACGGTGACGTGCGGGAGCTAGTGACTTTGTAGGACATGGCGGCCTGACGTTCCCAAAGCAGACCTACCATTTAATAAAAAAAAAACAAAAACAACGTCCAGCTATGTACAAACTCAAGAGACTAATTTACATTTACAGAAGCTTAAGGCGCTAAAATCCCTCAAAACTGAAAACTTTCAGTCCCTAAGATATTTTATAGAAGGCGCTAAAAGTCCCTCAAAAACCGAAAACTTTCAGGTTCAAGCTTTGTCAAGTTTGTCCCTTTTAGGAACAATGACACGTCTAAGTTATTTCAAACAAAGTCAAAAATCGTCCCCAGGGGCAATGATAAGGGACTAAGTTATTTTAAACTTAGCTTGAAAAAAAGGAAACTTCCAGGGGGACACCAGGGCCCAGGATTACAATGCGTACTTAAGTTTTAAGTACCTACTTCAACTAAGTATTTACTTAACTGTTATATAAAGTGAACTACAAAGAATTTCTTTCGTTTAAGTCGATACTTAACCAGAGAAAATACTTAAATATTTATGGCCCCCGCCCATAGGGGCTTGATGAAATATATGGGCTGCATGATGCTTCCACGCAGAGCTGAATCCGGCCCGCACACTAGTACTGGTAAACCGCTTAGAGGATCTAAGCCTGCCCAGGAACTGCGGTGCGAGGTGGACAGTCCATGCTAATAAACCCTATTGGTTTCATTGGGCGACAGGGCTTGAGATGTCATTTCATCTCAATGTCGGGTAAAAGTCCCACAAAATTGGAAGCAACGTCTCCATAATGACCTTTACAGTGTTGACGGGGACGTTAAACCTCAAATCAACCAACCAACCAACTTAAATATTTAAGGTAACCCAGGTAGGTACCTTAACTTTTAAGATTTGACCTTGACACATGAATGTATATATCAACAACGGCAAACACGAGAGCTTTTATTTGCTTGAAATCACCAGTCATGCTCGGTAGCTCGGACGGTAAAGTGTTTGCATCCTATACAAGAGGCTCTGGGTTCGGGTCCCGGTCGAGCCACTTTTTTTTCCCTCCCTGTACCGCAAGTCGACTTGGCGGTGAGGTATAAAACAACTGGAATGTATTTCTCCCTTGGTGTGTCACAGTTTTCGACCGATAGAGCTGTATAAAAACTTCCCTTTACATAATATTGTATAATACGGGTAACAGGGCAACAATTTATTGTTTGGTGTAGGAAGGTTCTTACAAGCGAAAGGGGGTCTTAAACGACTTGGTTGTTTTTGTCAGGGTAGGCGTGTGTATGTTTGATTGATTGATTTGATGTTGAACGTCCCCGTCACTATATACAGGTCATTTTGGAGACGCTGCTCCTATTTTGTGGGACTTTTACCCGACATTGAGATGAAATGACTTCTCAAGCCTGGCCGGCCCCGATAGCTCAGTTGTTAGAGTGTCCGCTCCGGGGAACGGGAGGTCACGGGTTCGATCCCTGGCCGCGACATACCAAAGTCGTTAAAATGGTACTAGTTGCTCCTCGCTTAGCACTCAGATTTACGGGGTAGAGCTAGGACTGGTTGACCCAGTGTCAGGATAATGTGACTGGGTGTGGTATCATGTAATGTGTCTGGGACATGATACTTCAGTGAGGCAGCACTATAAAAGTGAGCATTGAGCTCCCTGTCGCAACCAGACACCGTCGTGATATGACTGAAAAATTGTTGAAAGCAACGTTAACCCCGAATTCACACACACACACACACACACTTCTCAAGCCTGTCGCCCAATGAAACCAGTAGGGTTTATAAGCATGGAACGGTCAGACTCGCACCGCTTTTCCTGGGCATGCCATAGGGGCTTGAATCATGAAAAAAAATGATTCAAGCCCCTATGGGCAGGCTTAGATCCTCTAAGTGGGTTACCAGTACTCGTGTGCGGTCGGATTCAGCTCTGCGTGGAAGCGTCATGCAGCCAATTTATTTCTTCAAGCCCCGATGACGTCATGGAAAATCATATGACTCGATGCGTTTATGGAAGTATGAACAGCATTGTTTTCTATAGGTTTACATTAGTCTTTACACTTGAAATGTAAATAATTACTATTTTGGCGTGAACAACTGTAATGTATGTCAGCGATGTACATTTGCTGGGCAAAGGGTCATAGTAAAGGCAATAAAATCCAATTTAAAATCCAATTCGAAGGCCCGTTTCGTAACTTTCATATGAAAAGACCATTTTTCTAAGATTCGCGATATCAAAATTTATTAAATACATGTACAAAGATGTTTTTTTTGGGGGTTGATTTGAGATTCGTCCTCGCAACACTATTTAGGTTTGATTTTGGAAGTGTTGCTTTCAATTTTGTCGGACTTTTACCCGACATTGAGATGAAATTACATCTCAAGCCATGTCGCCCAATCAAACTCGTATATGCATGGACGGCCCTACATGCCCCACTTTGCCTGGGCAGGCTTAAGCCTTCTAAGTGGTTTACTTGAGGTCGCGTGTGGTCCGTTTGTGCTGGTTGGGTGAGGCAAGGTGACGTGTATCTTGCGTCACTTGGGTGTCCAACTGATATTGGCCACAACCAATCATATGCTTCTTCTCCTTGCCTTGAAATGCTAAATAAAAATAAGTTTGAGGCGTACCACCTCCCTTGTTTGTTTTGTTTGATTTGAGGTTTAACGTCCCCGTCAACACTGTAAAGGTCATTTTGGAGATGTTGCTTCCAATTTTATGGGACTTTTACCCGACATCGAGATGAAATGACATCTCAAGCCCTGCCGCCCAATGAAACCAATAGGGTTTATATCCTCGCATCGCTTTGCCTTGGCAGACTTAAATCCTCTAACCGGGTTTACCAGTACTCGTGTGCGGGTCGATTTCAGCTCTGCGTGGAAGCATCAAGCAGCCCCTCTATTTCTTCAAACCCCGATGGGCGGGGGCCGTCCACCACCCTTGTAAGCTTGTGCATGTGAGTGATTGAGTGTGTTTGTGAGGTGAGTGAGTGAGCGCTTTATGCCTCATCAACTGTAAGGTAATACGCAGATAAGCACCTCATTCATAAAAAAGACGGGGCAATCCGAGATGGAATGTACAGAGATTTTATATCCCATTGTTTTCCTTTGTTTTACTCCGACTGGAGCTACGGTTTTTCTCCGTGTTTGTCTGCACGATGTTTGATCTATTCGTTGATGACTGTATCAACTACATACATGTATAATAATGACATCCGAAAACCGGGGTTTGGGGTGGTTTCTGCGGGAGTCTTCCCTGTTCTTCATCATAGTACAGAATATATTTATTACTGCACCAGACTGTATTGAATATTATGCAATACGCCTAACGGCATGAGAAGGGTTGAATCATGGACAGACTCTATAAAACCGATTCCGCCCCCGCCCCTCGGGGCTTCAGATTTGGTTGCACGGTGCTTCCATGCAGAGCTTAAACTGACCACACTGGCATGGGCACTGGTAAACAGCTTAAAAGGACTAAGCCTACCCAGGCAAAGTGATGTGAGTCAGACCGTCCACTGCATATAAGCCTTTTGGTTTGTATATTTAAATATTGTATGATTTCTTGTTTCTAAAGGGACCCCGTAGAAACAGCATTTTGAATATGGCGTGGTGCTACATTGTGACCAATGTTTGTCCGCACAAATCGTGATCGAGTGTGATCCTTCAATGAAACACGTTTTATAGTATATGTATATTTTTTGTTTATGTAGTAAAAATGGAAACTAAACCATCATATTTTCTATTGTCTCCATTCAATCAAACAGAAGAAGTGATTTTTGACAGATCACGGGAAAATTGTCGGCCGCCTACATCAATGTGTAATTGAAACTTACGTGCTTATCGTCGTGAAAATTTCCGTCAAAATTACGACTTTATCCGAAGTTAAATACTTAGCAAAGAAAATGAAATAGGTGGCTTTCGAATGCACTTTTTAAGGAAATACTTTACTAAGATAAGAATTCCTCCTTAAATCGTTAACTCGACCTTAACTTAAGGAACGATTGAAATCCTGGGCCCAGGTCATCAAGACAACACTCCTGTATAATTTTGACCCCCTTGAACCCCAATTTTATATAACTGGGGTATAGAGTGTAATCCTTATTTCTCTTATTTATGCTCGGAAATATAGAGTGTGGGTACTCGTTGGAACCGCCTCGATGAGGCGGTTCTAACGGGTATCCACAGTCTATATTTTGAACAGAAATAAGAAAAAATATTACACTTGTTTCATCTTAACATTTTTGGTTTTCGGCGATAAAGTTTGCAATATATTTGTATAGGCGTATTTTCGTAATGTACGCACAAGATAATATCTTGTGCGCACAACTTAATATCTTGTTCGCACAACATATTAAAAAAGAAAATATGTCCCTTCCCGGGTTCCGTAGGTTTTACACATTGCATATCTATATTTTTCAGTTTTAATATTGCCAAAGCTCTATAATAAATCAGTGACAGGTAAGGAATTGGATGTCAAATCAGCTAATCGACTGGAAGCCTCAAAATTGGAAGTATAGTCTAATCGAATCGACGTATGGCATCACGAGACGATGCCAATATCATTTTGACCCCCCCCCCCCTTTCAACCCCACTCTTATATTGTAAAACTGGGGTTTACAGGGATGTACATATTTTTTCTTAGTTCTGCTCAAAAATATAGATTGTCCGTACTCGTAAGAACCGCCTCGGCGGGGCGGTTCTGTCGAGTACTCACAATCTATGTTTTGAGCAGCAATATAAAAAATATCAGGATTTTTTGTCGGAAAATTTTCATTTTTTTGGTGGTAAAATTTAAACAATATATTTGATTAGGCGTCTTTTCGTAATGAGAATTTTGTTTTAAAATGTACCTACGCTGACCACTCTGGTTCCCTACTGGTATCATATAACGATTTAGAGTCGGATTATATAGCCAAAAAGCTAAAAAAAACAAAGGTTTGTCACGGACGTCGCCATGACGGTACATGTAAGCACCAGGAACCATGTGTTAACCCTTGTCCTGCTGAATATTTTAACCTGCCACACCCACTACTGATTATCAGCCAATCAGATTAATTGATGCAAATTATTGCACCAAATTCATAATCTGAATGACAATGTGTATCCTGATCAGATGGATCTCAGAAGCCATCTGATCTGGATCTACATTGTTTAATATAAAAGGCATAGCTAGGCTCAGCAGTACAAGGGTTAATATTTACATTTCCAGTAACCTAATGTAAGCCTATAGAAAACAATTTACATGTAGTTCATACTTCAATGAACGCATCCAGTCACCTGATTTTCAGTGACGTCAAGTGACGTCAGTCTAAAAATGGTTCTCTACGATCTGACTGGACGTTAGTGACGTCAACGCTGTTCCACTCTTTGTAGAAAAACAGCGTGCCAATAGTTTCTCGCCTTTAAAAGATTACCCTATAAACATTATTTCGCCCAGTGATGAGAAGCAAAGAATGTAAATATAAGAAATATTTTCTGCTATTCAGAGCATGAACGACAGCGAGTCGCTAGCAAAGTTACATTCTGGGTTCATTTACCTTGCAGGAGATTGCCCCCGCCCATAGGGGCTTGAAGAAATATATGGGCTGCATGATGCTTCCAGGCAGAGCTAAATCCGGCCCACACACTAGTACTGGAAAACCGTTTAGAGGATCTAAGCCTGTCCAGGAACCGCGGTGCGAGGCGGACCGTCCATGCTAATAAACCCCATTGGTTTCATTGGGCGACAGGGCTTGAGATGTCATTGCATCTCAATGGCGGGTAAAAGTCCCACAAAATTGGAAGCAACGTCTCCAAAATGACCTTTACAGTGTTGACGGGGACGTTAAACCTCAAATCAAACAAACTAAACCTTGCAGGCGACCCACTGCGCTCATACTTTAATGAACAACATGAAATGAAAATTCATTTCTTAGTTACACGCGTGGCCATATGATTTTTTATTAGTAATTATCTTACGTTATCCGCCGGCCTCGTGTTGATGCGCTTCTGACTGGCGATCAGGAGGACGCGGGTTCGATACCTGCCGGGGTCGGCAACATTCTTTCGTGGCGATTGACCATGAAATCTTTTCTACGGTCATTCTCTCCCTTCCGCTGTTTCGAGAAGGGCAGTTGTCAGTTTCTGGCGAAAGAATGGGCACTGTTCTGGTTAACCGCATACGTATAAGCCTGCCCAGGAAAAGTGTGGATGAGTAAACTGACCGGATCAAAAATGACAAAAAATAGTGTTGACTGGGCCGTTAAACTCCAACACAGACAAACAAACAAACATGACGTTACATGTATCCACTGAAAAGGAGCGACGTTATATGGGCCCCGTCAAGCATCCGCGCAGACTCGCCAGAACCTTCGCTGCTCGCTCATATAAGCAGTGAATCAAGAGGAACCTTCAGACAGAAAGCCATATGCCTGGCCCCTCTGAATGGCTGGGCATGCGCAGTTAAAATTTGTCATGACGGAATGCTCGAAGACCCAAATTCGCTTGGCGGGGCTCATATGATGCATTACATACAGTTGTGAAGAACTTTAAAGAGACAAAACTGGCGTTTCCCAGGATAAACATTATTTTTGGTTTTTCCTCGCCAAGACGGGTTCATCGAATACCACAATGATGATAATTTGAGCAGAAATAACGAGAATAATGATTTGTTTGATTTGAGGTTTAACGTCCCCGTCAACACTGTAAGGTCATTTTGGAGACGTTGATTCCAATTCTGTGGGACTTTTACCCGACATTGAGATGAAATGACTTCTCAAGCCCTGTCGCCCAATGAAACCAATAGGGTTTATTAGCATGGACGGCCCGCCTCGTACCGCGGTTCCTGGACAGGCTTAGATCCTCTAAGCTGTTTACCAGTACTAGTGTGCGGGCCGGATTCAGCTCTGCGTGGAAGCATCATTCAGCCCATATATTTCTTCAAGCCCCTAAGGGCGGGGGCGGAACGAGAATAATGAATAAAACTTATACAGTAAAATACCGGTATTAAGACCATCTGAAATTAAGACTAATTCTGCTTCAAAAAGCTTATTCACAAGGGTGCAGCTATTCTTTCTGCGAATTTTCTGCACATGGCATCCTCTGGTCAGGGACCACCTTTTGGACTGCAGGGACCACCTTTTGGACTGCAGGGACCACCTTTGGGACTGTTCAAAAGTTGTAAGACCACTTTTGAACAGTCCCAAAGGTGGTCTGAATATAGGAATTTTACTGTATATCGCTTATAGAACCAACATGTAAAGCAGAGTAAATCACATGACTTACCATGATTGATTCTATTCTGTATTTTTACTTGATAAATCTCAGCCTCTTGTTTGAGTTCCACTGCCCACCACTGCGGAAGCGTTAGGAACGTGAGCGCACAACTGCCATCGCTAAATTTCGGATTCTTATTTCCATCAACAGCACGTTCAGGCCACCCGTTCCAACCTGTACTGCTTTGACTGGCAGGTTGGTTTAGCGCTAAATTAGTAAAAGCGGTCAAATCTGAAATGATATTTATCGATCACATGTATCCCTATATATATACATGTATATTGCATTGTAATACACTGACCTGATTTCGGCCCCCGCCCATCGGGGCTTGAAGAAATATATGGGCTGCATGATGCTTCCACACAGAGCTGAATCCGACCCGCACGCGAGTACTGGTAAACCGCTTAGAGGATCTACGCCTGTTCAGGCAAAGCGGTGCGCGCGAGTCGGACCGTCCATGCTTATAAACCCTATTGCTTTCATTGGGCGACAGGGCTTGAGATGTCATTTCATCTCAATGTCGGGTAAAAGTCCCACAAAATTGGAAGCAACGTCTCCAAAATGACTTTTACAGTGTTGACGGGGACGTTAAACCTTAAATCAAACAAAACAAAACAATGACATGATACATATATGCTGAGCATTATCATGTCAACGTGACAATGCACTTTTATGAATGAAGCGGACTTCCGGCAAAAATGTCTAAAGTGTTATTATTACTCGAAAAAAAATGGGAAAAATGCATTAAAAATGTCAAACGAAAAGTAACTGTCATCTGTGACCGAATATATATTTGATATCAAGTTTATCATGCTCAGTTTCGAGGACGCATTTAGAATCGCTCGGCAAGCCTCCCAATTATACAAGCGTTCTCGAAGGCTTGCCTGATAAACCTGATAGCAAAAGACACAAACCTGGTATCCACTATTTAAATGGCAAGTAAGTAAACGGTAAGTAAGTATAAGTAAATTCTTTATTTTAAGAGGGTGACCCATTTGGTTTAAACCAGTCTTCCATGGGGCCCTCTTTCACAACAATATGTACATGTGTAACAATATATACAAACATAATGAAAAGACGATCAATGAAAAATATGGTGAAGAATATTTACAAAAACATTATATAAATATGAAAATGATATTTACAATGCAGGACTGGGGTGGAGGTATAAATGCTTGATACATACAAAGAAAATAATTACTCCTTTGTAATCCATTCTGTTACATGTTTAGTAAAAGTATTAAGTGTTGACGAATTCTTTATATTCGCTGGAATTGTGTTCTATATGACCGGTCCAGAGTAAGATAAACTGTTTTTAAATAAACTCATATTTGGTTTTGGGACAGTAAAATTCTGATTCGAAATAGATCGAAATGATGTGTCGGGTAAAGTATCTGCTCGTACCTGAAAAAGTTCTTTAAAATAGTGTGGAACCATACTGTTCATCACTTTAGACATTATTTTTGATTTGTTGACAAATACATTTTGATCGAAAGATGAAATATTTAATCGCCTCCTTGCACTTTCAAGATCCGAATGTTCATTACCTAGAATATTTTTACAAACTCGTCTTTGAAATTTTGTTATTTGCGAAACATTATAATTAGAAGAATTTCCCCAAACAATATTACAATAATTAAAATGTGGCTGGATGTAAGCATTATAGAACATCAACCTATGTTCAATACTTAAATAAGATTTTATTTTTGATAGAAGCCAAATATATGAAGAAACCTTTTTACAAACATACTGAAAATGGTTAGTCCACTGCAAATTTTGATCAACATTTACACCAAGTATCTTATCACCTGTTGTCAATTCCAAATTGATGCCATTATATGCTAAAGTGTAACTATCTTCATGGAGCAATATACGCTTCTGTCTAGTAGTGATTAACATGATTTTTGTTTTTTCAGCGTTAAGGAGCATGCCATTTTGTTTACACCATATATGCAGTTTAAGAAGAGAATGTTGCAAATTAGAGTGTAGTGTTTTTAAATCAGGGTGTATGTCATAAATCGTTGTATCATCTGCATATAAATCAATCGAATGAACTTCATCAGATAACACCAATGGTAAGTCATTGATAAAAATTAAAAATAACAAAGGTCCCAATACAGATCCCTGAGGGACTCCACATTTAACATCAGATATACTGGATAATTTACCTTCAATAGATACAACCTGAGTTCGTGACAAAGATAGGACCCCATAAACTTAATAAATTGCTCGTTACATTTATAGAGACTTAGCTTCTTTAGCAGTAATGAATGATCGACAAGGTCAAAGGCTTTCCTAAAATCAACCATTATGGTGCCAACTATATTACCATCATTTAATGCTTTAAGCCAGCGTTCAGTCATAAACGTTAATGCTGTTTCTGTGGAGTGGCCAGAGCGGAAACCACTCTGAGATTGATGTTAAACGTCAAATTTATTGAAATACTCCATTAAGTTCTTTTGAATAAATTTCTCAAGCAGCTTTGACAATGTGGGTAAAATTGCTATGGGGCGATAGTTGTTTAATTCGTCCTTAGCCCCACCTTTATGAAGTGGATTAACCTTGGCTTGTTTCCAACTATTGGGGAAATGTCCATTAGAAATGCATGCCTGTGCTATGAAAGTGATACTTTTTGTGATAACAGGTGAAGAAACCATTAACCATGGCAAAAACCGAACATGCCGTATTTCAGTTTCAAACAAGGGTAACTCTTCCCTCAACGTGGCCCAAATCCTAATGAAACAAAAACATATTTAAACATGGAAACTCTGGTCAAAATGCTCAAAGCTGAATGTAAATAGGCCAGTATAGGCCAGAATATATCGCCGGAAATGACCCTTGACCCAGAACTAATTCCTTGAGAAATGTTATCAGCAGTTTTAGTATCAGGAAGGTGTCCTGATTTATAGAAAAAAGTCCTCAAAAAAATCCGTGGGGAAAGGGTATTTTTGAGGGGTGAAAAAAGTACGAAAAATGAAGAAAAATCACAAAAACCAGGCGTATGTTAAACAATTAATACTTGACTTCATTAAATCATCCAAAATGATTATTTCTATCTGGGGGAAAAATAATAAAAATTCTGAAGATAAAAGTTTTCTTTTAATTTTTTTTGGTATATTTTTTGTGTGAAATTTCGAAAAAAACAAGTATTAGCTTTTATAAAAAGCTTGAGTCTATGCTAAGCACACATTAATTTGTGTAGAACTAAAATGTGCCAGTTACCACAAAGTGTAAAAAAGTCACAGATATCAAATGAGGATTTCCAAATCTTGTCACCAATGTCACATAAAACAAAATTTCCGATTTATTTTTCACTGTCAATTACAACTAATTGTACTACATGCCTACATTTACGGTATCTTCATTTCGCATTCTAGTTTAAACTTTCATTTTACATTCTAGGTTAACGTCATGAAAAAACAATCTGCCAAGATTGCCTTCTAGAAATGAAAACATTAAGAATTGGATGTGGGAAGAACTAGATAAGGGCAAATATATGTTAATTTTGCAAGTGTGAGAGCAATCGTGCATATCCATGTGATAAACTTTTGGCAGCTTTCGAGTATTGGCTTGGTTTCAATATGCAAGTGGGCGTTCCAGTATGACCAGAGTTGGGATATCCTGGGGTAACCAGATGGAAAATGAAAAGTAGAACCAGTCAACAGAATACCAGTAATGACCTTTCATTAAATGTTGCCGGAGCAAAAGCTATCATTAAGATTGTCTACACCCCACCCGTGGGTGTAGACAATAAAGGAAAGTCGCTTAAAACAAGAAAAAAATTAATATCACTGACAAATATCTTAAAAGTAAATCCATATCGGTACTTTACTTCATGAAATCATTAAAAAATGATAGTTTCTGTACGCCAAAATAAATGATAAGTTATTGGATGCACCAAAAGATATATTTTTTTTTTGGTGGGGGGGGGGGGGGGGGGTGGGGAGGGGGGGGGAGGAGAAGGGGGAAAAAGGGAAAATCAAAAGCAAACACATCACGAAAACATGCCTATATAATTTTGACCCCTACTAACCCACTGTTATCTATTTACTTGAAAAACTTCGGGTTTAGGGGTTATATTTTTTTCTGCTCAAAAACAATAGCTTCTGAGATTGTTGATACTCAATAGAACTGCCTCAGGACGGGCCTCCGTGGCCTAGTGGATAAGAGCGCTGACTCTTAGTCATTAGGTCTCTCACCGCCGTAGGTTCGAGCCTCGCTCGGGCCACGTGTGAGACGCCAAGTTCTGCAACGGAAGGTCAGGTGGTTTTTCTCCGGGTACTCCGGTTTTCGCCCACCTCTGATTAACGATCGGCTCGATATGAGTGAAATAATCTTGAAAGGGCCGTAAAACCCAAACCAAAAAAAAATAAAAAAATAAAAAAAAAGAACTGCCTCATCCATGTTTTGAGCAGAAATAAGTGAGTGAGTGTGTTTGAGGTTTACATCCCTTCAACAGCAAATGTCATATGCAGTGGTTTCAAAAACATTTCGGCATCTAGATTTCAAGGAAAGATAGGAGTGTGATTTTCAATGTTATCTGAATAAAGCCCTTACAAATTTATCAAGCGTAGCAGGGGAATAATGTCTAAGTAAACGGGAAAATCCCCATTACCCGTCTATTGATGAAACCCCTGCATACGGAGACCGGACCTCTGTTTAAAGACTCGTCTGAGAGTCTGGCAAAGCCCTTGGATCGAGCCCACGACTCCTGGTTTATGAGGCTAGTAGCTTATCCACTACACCGTGGAGGCTTCTTTAGCAGGAATAAGAAAAATAATGTACACCCCCTAAAACTCCCCACTGCCCAACCCACCCAGGTGTAAATGGGTAGCAGTGGTGTAAAAGTCAACTGCCTCTCCCTCGTGCGCGTGAAAACATCCGGAATGAGTGTTCGAGAGCGATTAATTAAGCTTGAGGCTTTCATCGCAATCGAACTAAAATAAATTAGTATAAACTAAAACTCCGGTAGGAGGGGGTTTCTATCGAGTACCCACAATCTATGCTTTTGAGCAGACATTAAGAAACACGCCTAAACAAAAACATTGTCCATTGTTCAGCCCAAAAATGGAATTTTAAGATAAAAAAAATGATGTTTTTCTTATTTCTGCTCAAAAAATAGATTGCAGAGCGCGACAGAACCGCATGAACTTGGCGGTTCTACCGAGTACCCACAATCTATGTTTTTGAGCTGATATAAGAAATTTAATATTTATCCATGTACTACATGTATATAAAAGTGGGGTTCGAGGGGTCAAAATTATGTAGGCGTGTTTTTTTACCCCACCCATCTGGGCTTGGAGTTAAATATTGGGCTGCTAATGCTTCCGCACAGAGCTGATACCGACCGCATATGAGTGCTGCTAAAGCGCTGAGAATACCCAGAAACGTTCCTGCGAGTCAGCCTGTCCATGCATGTAAACCCTTTTGGAGCCATTGGGCGGCAAGGATTGAGATGTCATTTCATCTCAATGTCAGGTAAAAGTCCCACAAAAATGACAGCAACGTCTCGTTTTCGTGATGAATAAGAAAAAACTCAGAATTTTTCTCTTGATTTTTTTTTTTTTTTTTTTTTGGGGGGGGGGGGGGGGGGGGGGTTGCATGATCAAATCTTCCAATAGATTTGAATATGCGTGTTTTCGTTGTAGTTTATATGACCCCAACTTTAACAAAGTTGGAGGGGCATATTGCTTCTGCATGGTTCGTCCATTTGACTTTCCTTTACGCCTTTGATGCATAGCATAACGCAAGAAACGTGCATGCTAGGGTTTTGAAAGTTCATTGTATATTGATTTTTCATGGAAAATTAGCAAACGCATATTTGTTCTTATTGTTCTTATCCGGATTATGCCCCTTTCAAAGGTTATTGCCCTTTGAATTTTTTTTATAAAATCTTGTCAGCAAAATATCTCAAAATCTATTGGAGCTAGAGCCTTGTAAGTTGGTGACGAGTAGTTGTCCTGATAAACTTTTGACTAAATTCCGAAAAATACTTTGTGGCTAATAGCCCTTTGCCACTTTTGGTACATTGTAGGCCTATGCTTTGTGATGCATAGCAAAACTTTAGAACCTTGTATGCCAGGGTTTTGAAATTTCATATATGGATTCCTCTTGGCAAATTAGCTGCAAGATATTTTTCTCATCCGGACTTTGCCCCTTTTAAGGTTGTTTGAGTCAACCTTTGTGTTCAGTCAGCTCAAAACAGTTATTGTGCGCAATGTTGGGAGACAAAATTTGTAAATCAATTTCAAGGGGTTTTCACCCCTATTATTTTTCCTGCCTGTTAAAAAGTCAGCGGCCAATTTCTATTGCAGTAAGTAGATAGGACAGTGTTGCAATTGTTCTGATTGTGATTTTTGAGTGATTGCTCCCACAAAGTCACACATAGCTATCAAAATCTTACGTATGCCATGTTACCGGAATACACTGTATGCACATATTTACGATATTAATTCATTTGATTCTGATGGCACAAATGTGCTTCCATACATTAAAATTTTGTCATGAGACATTGACAAATGTATTTTCCGACCCCAAAAAGAATGCTTACTTTTGCAACTTGAACATAGAACTTGTTTATCAATACCATACAAGGAAAATATAAATGGCATGTATTAAAAAAATAGAATGTAGAAAGACTGCACTTTATCAATTTCTGACGTAAGTTTTTGATGACGTCATTTGTTTGCGCGTGAGGAGCCTTACAGCCGGTAAAACAGTGTATGGTGCTGTTATCTGGCCATTACTCATTTGATGCTTTTTCTGCGGATTAAATCCTAATTTTCTCAGAACTGGCACGGATATTTTTTGAGGACCTTTCTTTGGTAATTAATATAACATAGCCCTGTGTTTTGGTGTTAAAAGGATTTCTCAAGGAATTAGTTGGACCATAAAAATTAAAGTACCTCGCCTAATATACAGTCGACGCTCGTTATCTCGAACCTGCATTCACAAGCGGGTAACCAGTCCATTTAAGTACATGTCTATTTTTAGCTTATTTGGATACCCGAATTTGCAGGAATTTAAAAGACAACAAAACACGAGAGAAAGCTTTTATAATCGCTAAACTTCGACAAGCCCCATTACTTTCATTAACAAATTTTAAAAACTCAATAGGCTGTGCATGTAAGTGCTATTACTCTAGAATAACCAAGAATACCAAGCATATCACGGCAAAAAAATGGGCTCCGACATGCATGTGACGTCACACTTTGGTTATCTCGTACTACGGATAACTCGAACTTTTTGTCCGGTCCCGTGAGGTTCGAGATAACGAGCGTCGACTGTATATTGTTATTGTTTATCTGCATGCGCCGATGTACTGACACTGGCGACTCTTAGATGAATAACAAAACTATAGATATACCAACACTGATAAATAGGTTACAGCGGGTTTAACTTTCCAACTTCCTGATAATAAAATGTAAGATCTGACTCATCGGAATTGTCTGATGAGGCGATTGTATGAATACATTCCACATAGTTCTTAACAGGTCAGTCGGGGATGAGACGAACGTGTCGCGCCACTGGGGCGTCCAGTGGCATTGACTTACACTAAAGCAAGTCCTATTGTCCTTGCGCCAGGTACGGATAGAGGGTGAATTGTTATTTCTTCGGTTTTTACACGTCCATTCACTTTCTACTTATTCCCCCGTCGTTCACTTTCATCTCCTCTACTGCCTTGTCCATCCCCTTCCCCCCCCCCCCCCCCCCCACCCCCATCACGAAAACACGCCTGTATAATATTGACCCCCTTGAACCCCACTTTTATATAGAAAAAATGGGGTTTACGGGGGTAAATCGTAATTTTCTTAGTTCTTATCTAAAATATAGATTGTGGGTACTCGTTAGAACCGCCTAAATGAGGCGGTTCTAACGAGTACACACAATCTATATTTTGAGCAGAAATAGGAAAAATATCACAATTTTTCGTCTTAAAATTTTCGATTATTCTGCGGTAAAATTTACAATGTATTCGTATAGGCATGTTTTCGTTATAATTCTCTAAGGGAAGACAAGAAATGACCGACAAGTTTTGACATATCGTAAGTCCAAGAAATCAATCAATTTCAATGGTTCAGTCAAACGACGTATCGTTAATATTTCTTGTTACGCATTAACCATGGTTTTGTTTTCATTAAAGCTAACGCCCCTGGCAACACTATTTGGGTAATTTTGGAGACGTTGTTTCCAATTTTGTGGGACTTTTACCCGACTTTGAGATGAAATGACATCTCAAGCACTGTCGCCCAATGAAACCAATATAGGGTTTATAAGCATGGACGGTCCGACTCGCACCGCTTTGCCTGGGCAGGCTTAGATCCTCTAAGCGGTTTACCAGTACTCTTGCGCGGGCCGGATTCAGCTCTGCGTGGAAGCATCATGCAGCCCATATATTTCTTCAAGCCCTTATGGGCGGGGGCCCTCTTGTTACGCATTAACCATTGTTTTGTTTTAATTGAAGTTTAACGCCCCTGTCAACACCATTTTGGTCATTTTGGAGACGTTGTTTCCAATTTTGTGGGACTTTTACACAACATTGAGATGAAATGACTTCACAAGCACTGTCGCCCAATGAAACCAATAGAGTTGGTATGCATGAACTCGCACCTTTTTGCCTGGGCATACATAAACCTCTAAGCGGTTTACCAGTGCTCAGGTGTGGTCGGTTTCAGCTTTGCGTGAAAGTAATCTATATTTTCAAGCCCCGGTGAGCAGGGGCCAGCAAAAGCTTTTGAAACGAAACTTATGCTGTCGTAGCAAGTAATCCTTTAGCACCGAAAGAACGGGCTCAAACGCCGAAATAAATAAATAAATAAATATACAGTCGAACTTCAGTGGCTCGAACACCTTTGGGACCAAGAATATCTGTTCGAGACAGGGGTAGTTCGAGCCACTGAGGTAACTGTTAGGAGGCATAACAAGATACTTTTAGACGTCTTTTTGGTGTTCTATAATGAAAATGTATGCTGTGTGTACTCATTAGAATCGCCTCATCGAGGCGATTCTAATGAGTAGTCACAGCATACATTTGCAAGATAAAAGACTCAAATCTCCTTAATTATCCCCCACTATTTCTTATGTAGAGGATTTCGCTAGGGGCTCAAGAATCACATCCATGAAAAACGAGCCATCGGTGTTCGAGCCATCGAAGATCTACTGTATATGATAAATAAATAAATGAATAAATAAATAAATAAATAAATCATATGAATGTAATAACACCATTTAATAAATACACCCTGTAGGATTCCACAAGTGAATTAAATAATTATGCAACAAGTTAGATACGCCCCGTATATTTAGCACGTACGATGTCTTTGGATGACGTCACGTGTACTAATGGCGGAACATTGACAATTCTGTAAACATAGCGTGTATAAAATGCGTTCTACATCACGAAAACACGCCTATATAAGTGTGATCCCCTTAAACCCCACTTTTGTATTGTAAAACTGGGGTTTACAGGGGTAAACCTTATTTTATTTTTCTTATTTCTGCTCCAAAATATAGATTGTGGGCACTCGTTAGAACCGCCTCGATGAGGCGGTTCTATCTATATTTTGAGCAGAAATAAGAAAAATATCACAATTTTTCATCTTAAACTTTCAGTTTTTTCGGCGGTAAAATTTGCAATGTATTTGAATAGGCGTGATTTCGTAATGAAACATCATACAATAAATAAAATCTTGCCTTCGCATTCATGTATTAAAAAATTTATTAAACTCAAGCATTTTATGCCTTTTCATCAATACGTTTAATAAATTCAAAAATGCATGAACACCAATGTAAGATCCTCTATAAATAGTATCAAAATTTTCATACCTTCCACGGCATAATCACCTACTACCTGCATGAAGATGCAAAATAATGCGCAGTAGAGCTTCATCATGTTTTGAATTGTGTTTTCTTGATGAATATCACTTTGTTTGGAAAGGCGTGTGGAGTCTGCATAAAACGTTCTCTTACAATGCTTATATACAGTGTATCCTTTTCGGATGAGGGCTAACTTATGAGTTCTTAGAATGTTCTTACAACTTACAGTCGAACTCGAATGGTTAAAACAACTTTGGTACCAGTGAGTGAGTGAGTTTTTAATTTTACGTTCCACCAACAGCTAAGGTCATACGGAGACGGGACCTCGGGTTAAAGACTCATCCGAAAGTCTGGAGAAGCCCAGGATCGATCCTGCGATCCCTGGTTTACCAGGCGAACTTTGGTACCATGAACATGCTTTTGAGACTGGGGTAGTTCGAGATACCGAGGATTGATTTTCGGCCAGGCCAGGGGGCTTAATATGAACTTTTATTCCACTTTTTTTTTTTCAAAATAAATGTATGTTGTGGGTGCTCGATGCATTGTCAAGATTAAACAAGAGAATTATCTCAAATATATAGAGGATCTTACATGAGTGCCCATGTATTATTGAATTTATTAAACGAGTGGAGGTAAAGGGATAAAATGCGAGGCTCGGCAGAGCCTCGCATTTTATCCCTTTTCATCGATGAGTTTAATAAATTCAATAATACATCAGCACGAATGCAAGATTCTATTTGTCATATGATATTTAAAACGCATTTTATTCACGATTGTTTACAAAAATGTCAATATTCCGCCGTTAAGGACGTCGTACATGTAACGTTACGGGACGTATCTCGCTAATTTGCATATTTAATCCACTAGTGGATTATCGAAAATAATACATGGCGTTATTACACTCTCAGACGTGACGGCATATTATAAATTTATATATTACACGCAAAACAGAGAAATACCATGATTTCTATCAGACATAAACTTGATATTTTCCTTTTTGCTAAGAAGAAATATTTCCTCTTTGCCGGGGAAATAAATCTTTGTAGCTGGAACTACTTTTGGTATCAGATACAAGGTACTGCTTTTGAAATGATATCGCTATATTCAAAGGCAGGAAAGTTTCAGACACGTCGACGTTATTCATGGCGTCATCTCAATGGCGTCTGAGAAGATATCAACAAATTTTCAGAATGCGTGACGTTCGAGTCGGCTGCAACGTTGGAATAAATATTTTCTGGACATACATGTAACTACTGAATGAGGGGCACGTTTGGTTACCGTTCTCTCGCATTATTTTATTGTTTTATCACTATGATAAATTCATTTCTTCCATTTTCATTCATTACAATAGGAAGCGCTTTCACTGACATGGCGTCGATACAGTTTTTGTTTCAGTCAGCTTATGTATCACTGCGCTCATTACCTTTTGCATGGATTGTATGTTAAGAGTGAACTGTACATAGAATCCGATGCATAGTGATCCATCAGTTCTATCAAATGCAAGTAATATACAGTGTTTGACTCAGTCCATTTAAAATATGGAATTTATAAACATCGGGAGGTTGGACATCC
Source organism: Lucinisca nassula (assembly GCA_963580285.1). Classification (NCBI taxonomy): domain Eukaryota; kingdom Metazoa; phylum Mollusca; class Bivalvia; order Lucinida; family Lucinidae; genus Lucinisca; species Lucinisca nassula. Next base: position 17,919,425 of record OY757026.1, read on the forward strand.
GATAAAGAAACTCGTGCGCAAGTGCACTCGTTTCTTTATCGGATGTTCAACCTCCCTCGGTTTATATATCCCATATTTAAAATTGGCTGAGTAATAAACCCTATATCTGCAGTTACGATTTTTCTTTCACGCATCATGTTAACAAGTCCGTGTAATGAATACCCATCTAAACCCCACTTTATGTAGAGACATTTGGATTTACGGGGGCATAGATTATTTTCTTCATTTCTGCTCCAAGACATAGGTTGTGAGTACTCGTTAGAACCGCCTCAACGAGGCGGTTCTAACGAGCACCCACAACCTATGCTTGGGGTAAAAATCAGAAAGAATATTAAACATTTTCATCAGAAAAAAATGTCATTTTTGAGAGATGAGAATTGCACTACGCCTTACGTACGAGTTGTCGTAATGGAACCCAAGATTGAGTTCGAAATAATCGTGATAAACGAGTCATTGGTGTTTGAGCCATCGAAGTCTCGCTGTATTTTGGCATCAGAACATCACATCACGTTAACAAGTCCGTGAAATGAACACTCCTGTAAAACCCAATTTATGTAGAGAAAACTGGGGTTTACAGGGGTATACACGAGTTTGCTTATTTCTGGTCTAAGACATAGGTTGTGGGTACTTGTTAGAACGTGAGTGTGTGAGTGAGTGAGTGAGTGAGTGAGTGAGTGAGTGAGTGAGTGAGTGAGTGAGTGAGTGAGTGAGTGAGTGAGTGAAGTGAGTGAGTGAGTTTTACGTCTCACCAACAGCTATGGTCATACGGAGACGGGACCTCCGGTTTAAAGACACATCCGAAAGTCTGGAGAAACCCGGATCGATCTTGCGACCTCTGGTTTACAAGACGAGTAGCTTCACCACTACACAACGGAGGCTTCTGGCCCTGTGTACTTGTTAGAATCGCCTCAATGAGGCGGTTCTAACGAGAACCCACAACCTATGTTTTGAGTATATATAAGAATAATATCACATTTTCATTGGCACAGTAGCCATTTTGGAGTTATAAAAGAAAGCGCTATGTGGCACGGATGATAAATACGATGAACTATTAGAAATAACTTTGTGGTTAAAGGCATAGAAACTATAATTCTAAAGTTTTTGCGTGTGTGTGTTGATTTTCTTATGTTTTAAAGGGGTTCCATTAAGATAACACTTCCGTGTGATACAGTACATTTCAAACCTCAAAAAAAGGCAATTTTCCTGATGAAATTTTGTGATATGAGGCGGTTCTAACGAGTACCCAAAACCTATGTCTTGGAGCAGAAATAAGGGAAATAATGTTTACCCCTGAAAACCCCAGTTTTCTCGATATAAAGTGGGGTTTAGAGGGGTCTTCATTTCACGGACTTTTTCACGTGATGTGTATGAGTATAAGGGGCTTCTCAAATGTACCCTTAATCTCTCTTTATTCCTTGGAAAAGTAGCCATTTTGGAGATATGACAGAATGCACGCATTACGATAACACATCCGGGCGACATAGTGGTCAATTTTCTAGTGAAAACTTGTAATATTATCCTTATTTATACTCAAAACATTCCTGATGAAATTGTTTGATATTTTCTTATTTATATTCCAAATATAGGTTTTGGGTGCTCGTTAGAACCGCCTCATTGAGGCGGTTCTACCGAGTACCCACAACCTATGTCTAGGAGCAGAAATAAAGAAAATAATGTATATCCACGTAAACCCATGTTTTCTCTATATACAGTGGGGTGTAAGGGGGTGTTCATTTCACGGACTTGTTAGCGTGATGATGTGGCACTAGTGTTATCGTTGTGACAAATATGAAATTTTAGAAATATCTGTTGTGATTAAAGGCATAGAAACTATAATTCTAAAGTTTTGCGCGCGCGCGCGCGCGTGCGTGCGTGTGTGTGTGTGTGTGTGTGTGTGTGTGTGTGTGTTTTGTTGTTGTTGTTGCTTATCTTTATAGATGTGATTCTGTATGTGTATAAGTCGCTTCTCAAATGTACCCTTAATCTCAATATTCAGTTAATTTTTTGTGTATATCCGTTGTAGTTACTGAAGCACGATTCTGAGGATGTCTGTGACAGTTTGAGCGATCCTCGAACCGCAGTTGCATCAGATTATTTTGAAGGTGACATTGACAAAGAAATAGATATGTATGTAGCGCTGCAGCAGACGGTTTTAACTTGTTGCACCTTGTATACACACCGGATAGGCGAATAACGAAGAACCGAGACAACAGACTGACGCGTAGGTTTTATTTGTTTGATTGATTTGAAGTTTAACGTCCCCGTTTACACTATATAGGTCATTTTGGAGACGTTGCTTCCAATTTTGTGGGATGTTTACCCGACATTGAGATGAAATGTCATCTCAAGCCCTGTCGCACAATAAAATCAATAGGGTTTATAAGCATGGACGGACCGACTCGCACTGCTTTGCCTGGGCAGACTTAGATCCTCTAAGCGGTTTACCACTACTCGTGTGCTGTCGGTTTCAGCTCTGCGTGGAAGCATCATGCAGCCCATCTGTTTCCTTAAGCCCAGATGGGCGGGGGACACACGGAGATACAGTGGTACATGTATATCGGTGGATTGAAGATTTTGTTTGTTTGATTTGAGGTTTAACGTCCCCGTCAACACTTTATAGGTAATTTCGGAGACGTTGCTTCCAATTTTGTGGGACTTTTGCCCGGCATTGAGATGAAATAACATCTCAAGCCCTGCGCACAATAAAATCAATAGGGTTTATAAGCATGGACGGACCGACTCGCACCGCTTTGCCTGGGCAGGCTTAGCTCCTCTAAGTGGTTTACCAGTACTAGTGTGCGGGCCGGATTCAGCTCTGCGTGGAAGCATCATGCAGCCCATAAATTTCCTTAAGCCCCTATGGGCGGGGGCCACACAAACGCGGAGGTACAGTGAATCATGTATATCGGTGGATCGAAGATAGATGATTCGCTTAGTGCGGTGGTTTCGAACATTTTGTTGAGTCCCGAGGCGAAATTTCACATATCTACAGTGTTGATATAATCACGAAAACACGCCTTTATAATTCTGACTCACATGAACCCCACTTTTATATAGTAAAACTGGGGTTTCCTGGGGTATAACTTAATTTTCTTATTTCTGCTCTAAAATATAGATTGTGGGTACTCGTTAGAACCGCCTCGATGAGGCGGTTCTAACGAGTACACACAATCAATATTTTAAGCAGAAATGAGAGGGTACTCCGGTTTCCGCCCACCTATGATTAACGATCGGCTCGATATGAGTGAAATAATCTTGAAAGGGCCGTAAAAACCCAAACCAAAAAAAAAAAAAAAAAAACAGAAATGAGAAAAATATCACAATTTTTCATCTTCAATTTTTGCTTTTTCGGCCGTATTATTTACAATGTATTTGTATAGGCGTGTTTTCGTTATGTATTTTTGCATGATTAAGGGAGAATATTCTTAATTTTTTATTTTATTACACGAATGAAGTATCATTTTTATGGATTTTATCGATGTGTCAACTCCGGCGAATCACTCACAAACTGCATGAAGCCCGCTAAGTTTGTGAGGGCGTTAAACCTCAAATCAAACAAACAAATAAAACAAACTGAGATTTCTCAGTGACATATAATAATCTAAAATTTACCAGAGTGAATTATTTTATTTGGAACGTTTGTTTGTTTGTTTGATTTGATGTTTAACGTCCCCGTCAACACTGTACACGTCATTTTGGAGACGTTGCTACCAACTGTGTTGGACTTTTACCCGACGTTGAGATGAAATGGCATCTCAGGCCCTGCCGCCCAACGAAACCAATAGGGTTTATAAGCATGCCGCTTTGCCTGGGCAGGCTTAGATCCTCTAAGCGGTTTACCAGTACTCGTGTGCGGTCGGTTTCAGCTCTGCGTGGAAACATCATGCAGCTCATCTATTTCTTCAAGCCCCGATGGGCGGGGGGCGCGGAAAACTGGTAGAAGACAGCAGTATTTCGTGTAGGAATTTTATAAATAAATGTATTTATTACATTCTCAGTAGTGGTTTTCCGAGATTTCTCAGTGAATTATAAAATAAATTTCATCAGAGTGAATTATTTCATTTAGAACGTTTTGACGCAATAATAATTATTGCTAGGCGACATTGATGGCGTCGTTCGAAACAACAATAATAATAACTGAAGTTTGGCGGAAAATCTGATAAAATCATGAAAATCAGACTTAAACTTTCACGTCGATTTGATTATTTTGGGGGAAAGACCTGTACCACGAAGATAAAATGTATTTTATTTTCTATTTTTTATTTTAATCTATTTATTTATTTATTTATTTATTTTTTTTTTTTTTTTTTTTTTTTTTTTTTTTTGATAATACAATTCCACTTTCATGTCATTGCTGCATCTGTATTTTAAGCACAGTCATGATGATTTTTGCTTTGAAATGAAAAGAAGATGTCGACTAATTACGAAAAAACGCCTATACAAATACATTGTAAACTTAACCTCAGAAAACCCAATTTTTTAGATGAAAAATTGTGATATTTTTCTTATTTCTGCTCAAAATATAGATTGTGGGGACTCGTTAGAACCGCCTCATCGAGGCGGTTCTAACGAGTACCCACAATCTTTATATTAGAGCAGAAATAAGAAAAATAAGATTTACCCCTGTAAACCCCAGTTTTACTATATAAAAGTGGGGTTCAAGGGGGTCAAAATCATATAGGCGTGTTTTCGTGATTGATTCTCAAACTAAACCACTACTGCTGAAATTCATGCCCTGACTGGAAAGATTTGTTTGTTTGATTTGAGGTTTAACGTCCCCGTCAACACTGTAAAGGTCATTTTGGAGACGTTGCTTCCAATTTTGTGGGACTTTTACCCGACATTGAAATGAAATGACATCAACACTGTAAAGGTCATTTTGGAGACGTTGCTTCCAATTTTGTGGGACTTTTACCCGACATTGAAATGAAATGACATCTCAAGCTCTGTCACCCAATGAAACCAATAGGGTTTATAAGCAATGAAGGTCCGCCTCGCACTGCGGTTCCTGGACAGGCTTAGATCCTCTAAGCGGTTTACCAGTACTAGTGTGCGGGCCGGATTCATCTCTGCGTGGAAGCATCATGCAGCCAATATATTTCTTCAAGCCCCTATGGGCGGGGGCTTCTGACTGGAAAGACATTACTTCCAAAGTTTTGGGATTTTTACCAGACAATGTGACTAAATGACATCTCAATCCTTGCCGCCAAATGAAACCGAAAGGGTTTATATGCACCGGACGGTCCGCCTCGCATCACTTGGCCTGGACAGGCTTTGACCTTCTAAGCGGTTTACCAGTATTCATGTGCGGTCGGTTTCAGCTCTGCGAGGAAGCACCATGCATCTCCAAGCCCCGATGGGCGGCAGCAAGTGATTGGCAATATAAACAAAGGGCATTGACTTTTGCCAGTCGCATAGCAATAACCATTATAACGTATGTCGGCTATAACCAGTCGCCTAGCAATAGCCATATTAACGTATTAAGGTAGCCTATTCGGTTATTTCCTTTCCACTGGCAATACAACTTGTAACGTATTTTGGCTGGCAATAGCCATTTTTATGTACTTTGGCTATAGCCAGTCGACTAGAAATAGCCTTTTCAACGTACTCGGCTTTTACCAGTCCTCTGGCAATAGTCATTCTAACGTACTCGGCAATTTCCAGTCCACTTGCGCAAGACTTAAATTACGCGTTAGTCTTCTGTCGCCTTCGTTTGCAACTGCCGCCCATCCGGAGTGCATTTGTTTTTCACATGTTCATGTGGTGACTGTACAGGTGCAACTGGTTATTACATTAACAGTGCAACCAAATGATTGTTACAAACAATTATTAGAGGCAATGCGATATCACGCTGACGGCAATTAAGTTGGTCTCGAGATTCAGAAGCTTCCGTCTGGTCTCTTAATTATTACATATTATTAAACTATATAATATAGGGATCAACCATGGTTTTTCATGCATTAACATTCGCCGGGTCCCGAGGAAGCTGTTTGAACATGTTTACAATGACGCTGTTACGCAGTAACCATCTGACGTCATCATAAAACCCCAAAACGCTACGTTCAGGGCGATAACGTTACGTCGCTCATCGTAACGTAAACAAAGCATGGCCAGTCTTGTGATGTCAAAAGCTCAAAATCCATGTTCAAACAGCACGCGAATTTCATGATTTGAACATGGTTTTTGCTGTTTGAGCACGGATTTCGGACCATTTGACAATGGCTTCAAACAGCCATGCGCATAGATATTTATGCAAGAATACGGGTTTTATCTCCGGGAAACACAAGATTGATGGCGGGCTTGATATGTCATTTCATCTCAACGTCGGGTAAAAGGTCCACAAAATTGAAAGCAGCGTCTCCAAAATGACCTAAATAGTGTTGACGGGGACGTTAAATACCAATTCAAACATACAAAAAAAAAACACAAGATTTTTGTTTAAAGTCGGCATGTAATATGCATCTCTTTCCTACAGAACCGTGGAAGGGACATGCAATTTATTCTAATATGTTGTGCGACATAGTCAGTTTCCACCCCACCCAGTCAATGTCTTCAACACCTGAAATGTTTTAGAACCATAGACAACGAGTAATTTATGCCTCGTAGATTGTTAAAAATTCGAAAAGAAACCATTCCGAATTAGTTTTGAGGCTTTACAGCTTGAATGGCAAAATTTTCTCTATGCCATACAATATATGGAGATCCAAGGAAATTTTCAACCCAATTCCAGTATCTATGTTTATTTTTCAAGCTTTTATGACATAAATTAGTATCAACTAAACAGATATAATAAGCAACAAATATTTAGTGCTCAAACCCACAGGAGCTTGACGTATTGCAATATTAAAGGGTTCATCTCTACGTTTCTATGTAATAGAAACGAAGGACGGACACTCCGACAGAGATCCGTTGATTTTCATGCGAAAATCTCAAAATCTACATATTGCTCCGTTGAAATACAATATTGCTTGCGTCAATGAACGAGCCGCAAACCTTCCGCCGCCGATTATAGAACTGCTTTGTCATATAATTCAGCGTAAAGTGTGTCTTTCTTAAAAATATCCCCATCGCACAGCTGCTGGTTACGCCGCCATTTTGTTTTCGTTAGGAGAATCGCATTTATTTTTTTTAGCGTTTTGATTGGTCACCAAGTACGTGACGATTTTCTAGGGTTGTTTTAGACCAATCAGACAACGCGCATGGACTCACTCCGAGTAAACAAACATGGCGACGTAACCAGCAGCTGTGCGAACGGCAAATTTTAAAGAAAAAGACGGATTGTCGTGGATTGAAGAGTAGCGAAGTATTATTAGGTGCGGCGGAAATTATATTGCACATTAATTAAATGTTTTAATGTTGCATTTCGACGGAGCAATATGTAGCTGTTGAGATTTTTGAATGAAAATGACCGACCTCTGAAACAGTGTCCGTCCTTCGTTTCTATTATATAGAAACGTAGGGACAAACCCTTTAAATTTTATCACGTCGAGCTCCTGTGCTCAAACCTAAATATAATTTGGAAATTGAGGGTGTGGAAGAACTGGGCCGACTCATTTCTTCCCCACCCCAGATTTTTCTGTTTACTAGAAATTCTTGTGAAAAATTTTCTTTGCTTTTTAAGAACCCATACATGAATCATGCCAACTGAAGGTCAAGTCGCAGGTACTTGCAAGAATTCCAGCTGAATAAATTTGAATTGGGGTTTAACGGCCCGGTCAACACTATTTAGGTCATTTTAGCTCATCAGTTTACCTTTCCACACCTTTTCCTGGACATGCTTATGCGTAAGCGGTTAATCAGTACAGTGCACATTCTTTTGCCAGAAACTTACGACTGTCCTTCTTGAACCAGCGGAAGGGAGAGAATTACTGTAGAAATAATTTCATGATCAATCCCCACGAAAGAATGTTGCCCACCCCGGCAGGATGGAACCCGCGTCCTACCGATCATCAGTCAGACGCGCATCTGACTCCGCTACCGAGGCCGCCTTTAAGGTTATGATATCTTTATTTTCACACAGCCTCCGTGGCCTAGTGTAGGGCGCAGACACTTAATCATTACATATCGAAAACATGCCTATCCAAATATATAGATTTTACCACCAAAAACAGAAAATTTTCTGATGGAAAATTGTTATCTTTTCCTTATTTCTGTTCAAAATATAGATTGTTGGTACACATAAGAACCGCCTCGGCAAAGCGGTTCAAACGAGTACCCACAATCTATGATTGAGCAAAATGAAAAATAATATATACCCAGTAAATCCCAGTTTTACAAGATAAAAGTGGGGTTTAGGTGGTCCAAATGATATAGGTGTGTTTTCGTGATGGGTCTCTGAAAACCAAAATAACATTATTCCTTGTTATTGAACTAAACACCCCATTAACTCTTGTATGCCTAGCGTCTTTTGGGGAGGGGGGTGCATTTTGCAAACACTGCATACCTAGATCAGACGCCATAACGAGCGGCGTCTGCTCTGGGTCTCAACGGTTTGCTGAAAGTGCATATTGCAGCTAAGGATGCAAACCTGACTCCCCTATTATTGGACATGGACCACCCCAAACTGATAAGCTTGGAGATTCCGTTAAATGGTGCATAGAATTACATAATCGACCTACACCGCGTGCTTTTAACCCATTTTATACTAAATAGAATCATCAACGTTATATCAGTATAACATAAGTCCATTCCAAAACTTAGGGGTTTCAAGTTGCGGCTCCTTCAAAATTATCTGAAAAATGGCTGAACCATTCGTAAACAATCAGTGTAGGCCCTGATAAAACGCTGCGTTCTGCGGTATCTGATCTTGGTCGGCACTGTTTGCCAGTTACCAGTTTTGAATTTCCGGTACAAAATGGGTTAATTGTACAGAGGCAGCATAACATTGATTAATTGTACTGATCTATGAAGGATTCTTATTAAATGAGGCCCGCCAAGCGAATTTGAGTTTTCGAGCATTCCGTCATGACAAATTTTAACTGCGTATGCCCAGCCATTCAGAGGGGCCAGGGATATGGCTTTCTGTCTGAAGGTTCCTCTTGATTCACTGCTTGTATGAGCGAGCAGCGGAGGTTCTGGCGAGACTGCGCGGATGCGCATGCTCGCCTGAACCGTCGCTGCTCGCATAGGCGATAAGTACCAAAATCGCTTGAAGGGGGCCCAAATAAAATGTTTAAACCAGATGGTCTGGGGCGAAACGTCTATGTCGCGAAACTTATCGTTACCGCGGTTGTCACAGGTTTTACCATTGTCGTGGGTTGTATTCTTGCGCGGATACGTCATCATTGCTTTTCATTGATAAGAATTATTTTGAACCCAAAAAAAAATAAATTATTGAAAAATAAACAGGTGGGTATGTGCGTTCAAGGTGCTGATTGATAGAACATACAAATTATAATGTTTAGTTTAACTGTAAGCCTATTGTGAAACTTTTCAAACTGTTTGGAATATGGAACAATAGTTTTGGCTCGATTGTTTATCCATCGAACCAAAGTTATAAAGCTCAGGAGCTTTTCACTTTTGATGTCCACGTGACTTTCACTGACTAGCCAGATATCCGGGAAACGGTTATTTATAGAAAATAGGAGCGCTTTTATTATCGCTGTCGGAGAACAGAATATAAGGATCTTATATGGGTGTGATGGGTGGATGGAAAAATCAGTCCCGAGGGTCACTGTCCGGCATCACGAGGCTTGCCGAGTGATGCCGGACAGTGATCTCGAGGGACAGATTTTCTATCCACCCCTCACACCCATACAGAATTCTGTTCTTGTATGCGTTCCATTTCTTAGCGCGCATTCTTAATGCTGCAGTCACTTCGGTTACCGACGTCCGCCATATTGTGATGAGACTACAGGAATGTTTAGTTCCTGTGACGTCAACCTTAACGACGGCGCATATGAGGTCATACACGCGAGAATATTCGTTTTTTGGGTAAGAACATCAGGGATACAACAGAATTTCTATCCAAAGCTAAAACTATGGATTTCCTTATCTGGTGTGCAAGAATATAGACATCAATCATGGTTTTTATGCATTAACCTTTGTCGGATCCCGAGGAAGCTGTTTGAACATGAGGCCGCTAGGCCGAATGATCAAATGTGTTCCGAGGGATCTGACAAATGTTAATGCAATTATATAACCATGGATGCTCGTTTGTCTTGCATAACTTACGACTCCGACAGCGTATTTTGGCTGAAACGCCTAAAAGATTCCCATAAACTCAGTATTAACTCTTCAACTGCGAACGGCAAACCAACATGGCGGATAGTTCAGAATGTTGTTTACAATGGCTTTGTTACGCAGTAACCCAACTAACGTCATCATATAACTATAACGCTACATTCAGGGCGACAACGTTACGTCGCTCAACGTAACGTAAACAACACAAGGCCCATCTTGTCATACCAAAAGCTGAAAATCCATGTTCAAGCAGCACGAGAATTTCATGATTTGAACATGGGTTTTGTTGTTCAAACACGGTTTCGGTTCATTTGACAGTGGCTTCAAACAGACATGCTCATGGGTGTTAATGCAAGAATGGAGGGTTATCTATAGAATCTGGACTGGATACATGGGTTTGGTTTGCCAATCAGTGTAGACCCAGGACAGACTCACAAGAAGGCGGCATCTGATTAGGGTCTTCATTCATTGTAAACTTTACCTCCGAAAAAAAGAAACGGAAATTTTAAGATGAAAAATTATGATATTTTTATTATTTCTGCTCAAAATATAGATAACGAGTACCCACAATCCATATTTTAGAGCAGAAATAAGAAAAATAAGATTTACCCCTGCAAACCACATTTTTACTATATAAAAGTGGCGTTCAAGCAGTCAAACTTATATAGGTGTTTTGTTTGATTTGAGGTTTAACGTCCCCGTCAACACTTTATAGGTCCTTTTCGAGACGTTGCTTCCAATATTGTGGGGCTTTTTCACGACATTGAGCTGAAACCGACCCCCACACGAGTGCTGGTAACCCGCTTAGAGGATCTAAGCCTGCCCAGACAAAGCGGTGCGAGTCGGCCCGTCCATGCTTATAAACCCTATTGGTTTTATTGGGCGACAGGGCTTGAGATGTCATTTCATCTCAATGTCAGGTAAAAGTCCCACAAAATTGGAAGCAACGTCTCCAAAATGACCTTTACAGTGTTGACGGGGACGTTAAACCTCAAAATCAAACAAACAAACCAACAGACTGTTCTCAGGGCTTTTCGAATTTACTTTGTTTTCTCCGAGAAAGATGACTTTTTTCAGGGTTTCCTTGCTGCGCGTTCTACAGTTTTGTTTTGTTCGTTTGATTCTGAGTTTAACGGTCAATTCAACACTGTTTAGACCATATAGGGCCGGTCAATTTACCTAACCACATCTCCTGGATAGGCTTATATAAAAGTGTGAACCTTAAAAGCGGCAAGAAACTGACATATGCCTTCCTTGAACTCAGCAGAAGAGATGGAATGACCGTAGAAAAGATTCAATGATCAATCTCCACGAAAGAACGTTGCCGACCTCGGCAGGTATCGAACCCGCGACATCCTGATCACCAGTCAGACGCGCATCCGACCTAGCTTCTGACGCCGCCGGGTAATACAATTTCTTGCACACCAGATAGGGAAATCCATAGCTTTAGCTTGGGATAGAAATTCTGGTCTTAACTATGCTGAATCATCATAAGAACACACAAACAATTATACGTTTTGCTGGCTGCGAGCGTTTAATGCAAGTATGGAGAGAAACCAAACTGTAAAACATGTGAAATCAGTGTGCAAAAATCTATTGCTCTATTGCTGATGCAACGATGGCCGTACTAAAGCTGCAGCAAACATATAGCTGAATGCCAAGTGTCAAATGCGTATGTAATACATAGACTTCATCTTTCCCTGAATCATATACTAGCCGGGCGCGAAACCAGAGATAAAACCACGTGGGGAAAAAGGCTCTGGAACGTGCGTCGATGCCAATGCTAAGTATACGTCGAAGGGTCGGTTGTCGACCTCACCCGATACCGTAATATCGTTACATCTAAATGATATCATTCTATCACATATTATACAGCTAAAATGATAAAATGGTATATTTTTAACAATGCTCTGAAATCACTGCGTATTAATTTTATAAATTTCATCAATTTAAAATTATGAAAGTTGATGTGAACTGTGAGAACGCCACGCAAGAACTGACCAACGCCGACCTAAACGGCGCTAAAGCCACTGTCACATAACTAAACACTGGCAACCTGACCACCCGTCAGACCACTTGATGAATATTCATATCATTAAGAAAACAGTTTCTCGCTATACTGCCGAAACGCGAGAAACTATTATTCTTATCTTGGTGTTATTACCCAAAATCGAATATTCTCGCGTGTTTGATAAATGCACTGGTTGAATACGACTTCATGTGCGCCATCGTTAAGGTTGACGTCACAGCACTTAACTTGACATCACCCAACATCACAATTAGCAGCCATCGGCAACCGAAGTGACTACAGTATTAACAAGAAAAGTATAACATGTTTTATAACATGTTATAATGGGCGGTATCTTGAATGATGTGGGATTTGAAAGAAATAAGAACACTCTGTAAAGTCGCACTTATTGAATGCATCTGATGTATATGTTATGTAACGTTCAGTTTGAAGTACATTTAAGAAATGATTTTTTGCTGTTCATGAATGTATTAACGCAGTGTGTCGCGTGCAAAGTAAATGAACCCCCTTCGGGGTTCATGTAAACTTTGCTAGAAATCCGCTGTCGTTCATACTTTCATGAAAAGCAGAAAAAAATAAGAACATGTATATTTTTTATACATATTTGCGAAAAAATGTTTACAGGGCAAAAAATGAAAAACATTTACACGCTGTTTGTCACCAACGCCCGTAGAGAACCATGGTTTAGACTGACGTCACTGAAAATCATGCAACGCGATGCGTTCATCGAAGTGTAAGGGGAAGCGGACGAGCCTTCAAAATATGTAACGGGAAGCGGCTAGCTTTTTTAGCTCACCAGAGCCGAAGGCTCCGGGGGAGCTTATAGGATAGGCAGTTGTCCGTCGTCATCTGCGTCGTCTGTGTCGTCTGCGTCGTCTGCGTCAACATTTTCAAACGACATCTCCTCTGAAGCCACTGGGCCGATTCAGCCCAAATTTCATCTGTAGGCAGGGGGATTGATAGTTTGTATTTTTAATGAAAATCGGCTCATTAGTTTGGTTGCTATGGCAACTTAGAGTTTCCATAGACTTATAATGGGGAAAATAGAAAAATGGCATTTACTACCAAGCCTGTGCAGATATTTTGACAAAACTTTCATAGAAATGTTCCATAGGTAATCTACTATCTGCCGTATGATTTTAGGCCTTCTGCTCATTTTTATTGGTTACCATGGAAACCAAAGTGCAAAAAATAGACAAAAAATTACTTTAAAAAATCATGTCCTCAGAAACCATATGCTCTAGGAGGCTGAGACTTTATGAAAATATTCACCATATTTGCCTTTATAGGTTTTGTGTTTTTTATGAAATTTGGCCATTTAGTTTTGTTGCTATGGCAACTTAGAGTTTCCATTGACTTACAATGGGGAAAACTGAAAAATGGCATTTGCTGCCAAGTCATTGCAGATATTTTGACAAAACTTACATAAACATGTTCCTTGTGTAAACTTCTCTCAGCCATATGCTTTCATGTCAACCTGGGGGTCCCCTAGGTTGTGCCGGGGCCATGCCCCGCCCCCTCCACTTCATAAAATGCCTTATATCTCAGAAACTTTACAGATCCCAACACCTAAACCATATATATTCTTGTTCCTTATGATAAGATGCATTGAGTGACACCAACCTGGGGGTCCCCCGGGATGTGCCGGGGACATGCCCCACCCCCTCCTCTTCATAAAATGCCATATATCTCAGAAACCATACAGATCCCCACCCCTAAACTATATATATTCTTGTTCCTAATGCTAAGATGCATTAAGCGACACCAACCTGGGGGTCCCCCGGGATGTGCCGGGACCATGTCCACCCCCCCCCCCCTCAACTTCATAAAAGGCCAAATATTCCAGAAACCTTACAGATCCCCTGCCCTAAACCATATATATTCTTGTTTCTGAGGATAAGACATAGGGGTCACCCAGGGTGTTCCTGGGCCATGCTTCACCCCTTGACTTCACAAAAGACCATATATCTGAGAAACTGTTCAGAGCCCCACCCCCTAAACCATATATATTCTTGTTCCAATGATAAGACGCAATCAGTGACACCAGCATGCAGGTCCACCCTGGGTGCCATGGGCCATGCCCCACCCCTTTACTTCATTAAAATCCATCTCAGAAACCATACAGATCCCCACCCCTAAACAATATATATTCTTGTTCCTTATGATAAGATGCATTAAGTGACACCAACCTGAGGGTCCCCCGGGATATGCCGGGGATATGCCCTGACCCCTCAACTTCATAAAAGGCCATTTATCTCAGAAACCATTCAGATCCCCACCCCTAAACCATATATATTCTTGTTCCTTATGATAAGACACATTAAGTGACACCAACCTGTGGGTCCCTCGGGATGTGCCAGGCACATGCCCCACCCCTTCCACTTTATAAAATGCCATTTATCTCAGAAACCATTGAGATCCCTACCCCTAAACCATATATACTCTCATTCCTTATGATAAGTTGCATTCAGTGACACCAAATTCGATTTTACGTGGCCACAATCCTCGCCCTTACTTCCGTCGCGATTTAGACAAATAATTTGTTCAGTCCGCATGAAGGCCTCCTAACTCATCAGTGCAACATCTCCGTGAACACAAATAATCAAAGAACCATAGAGGTGAGACAACGGTGAGGACTCGACAGCAAGAAACCACTGAAATGCTGGAGCAAAAGAAAACCAACAGTTAGACTCCGATGGGCCCGACCAGAGACAGAGCATCAGGCACCAACCAACATTACCTTGAATTAGATCACTCTAATTCTAAATAAGCCTTTACGTTGGAACCGTCATAGAATCTGAGGCCTGACCCACCGGCGTGCAATTAAAGAGGGAAGCAAAGTTGCCAACCGTGATTGGGTTAACAACCATGCATGCAGTATAACATCCCTGTTGTACCCAATCTTTTTATATCGAAGAATGATTTTACGAAATTTGGTGCTGAAGTCATTGCGGTTGTATATTTTTTCTGAATTTATATACTAAGTAACCATAAAATTCGGGTTCCGATAGACCTTGTTGCAGAAGAGATTCAAGTCCAATATTGAATTTTGAAATTAAATCAGAATGGCCCTGTCTCACATAAGCTGTCGCAATCTCTCCCGTTATGAAAATCAAATAACAATATCTGCTCCGAATCCGCCTGGGCCGTCGGTGTTTACCTACAGTCACTCTTACCCGCATATGCGAGTTAAGAAAACTATGATGATGTACGAGGAGACGTTTTACGGCCGCCACACGGCACAACACCAGCTACAGTGAAAATAAAGAAGTTCTGAAGTTAGATCCTTTGGAAGCAAGGAATACACCAACTAAACGAAAATAGCAGACTCGGTTTTATTGAGTCTGTTCATGACCAGTACTGAAATATGCAACACCGGCCACGCCCTCTATCACCGGATAAAGCAGAACTCTATTTTCAAAATGATACCAATTGAACTCAATGACTCCAAAGGACCAAAATATTGCCTGGCTGATGCCTGACTGAACTGGTTTTAAAGGTAACCGGGCGCTATAAGCACATAGGGGCTAGCCCTGCCTGTTTGATCAATATCTGGTCAGGATATAGATATATCGAGTGATTAAATCAGCAAGGTGGACAGAATAATACATCTTTTAGAGAGGTTTTAGTTTTCATACAACAAAGAAATTCACAGAAACAAGACATTCTCATAAAAGGATATAATAAGAAAATTCCACCGTATGAAACATATTTTCATACCACATCAATTAGTTATAGATATATCCGTTTTCCAGTCAAATAGAACATTTATTTTTAGAAATTCAAGGGAGGTTAATGTGCAGAAATCGTCTGACAGAAAACTGCAACTGCAATAATTGCCAAGAGGATGGAGAGGTCATATTTCATCTTAATATTGAGAAAATGTCCCACAATTTTGGAAACAACGAATCCAAAATGACCTTTACGGTGCTGACGGGGACGTTAAACCTAAAACTAAACAACAAACTGGGTTGACAATCGAACTTAGATTGTGAATGAAAAGCTTTACTAAAGCTTTTACTTGTGAGCTATTATTATTATGTCAAAGGGAAGACACTCATATTGCAGCTATGTAGCAAATTATCAGGTTGCTGTTAAATTAATGATACAGTGACATAAATTCAATATAAATATATGGCGCCAAATATATTCGATTTCAACTATCAGTGACATAGTTTTAATCAAACATTTACTAATAAAAACACTAGAAAATATGCTTACTAACTTTAATGCATACTAAACCACGCCCACTAAATAACATACGGATACACTAGGTAATTACGTCAAAAATGATTGACAGAAAAGTAGTTTTATATTGGGCACTAAAGTATATATCTATGAGGTATATTATTCATAGTAAATACTGTTAGTAGAAATTTACTTGTATATATCTATGAATAAAATTCGCCCAAGAAAATCCACGCTCAGAAATGGAGGGTATGCAAGATGGGAGTGAGTGGTGGATAGAAAAATCAGTCCCTCGGGATCACTGTCCGGCATCACTCGGCAAGCCTCGTGATGCCAGACAGTAACCCCCGGACGGATTTTTCCAATCACACATCACTCCCTAGTCTGGCTCCAGACCCTTTCTTTACTTCTTCTCTCTTTCTTTTTCTTTTTTTTTCTGGAAGGGACATAAAGCTTGCATGGCTTATAGAATTTTGTTTTACTTCAGTCCCTTGGCTAGAAAGAAAGGGTCTGGTAACAAGCGAAATTGGTCTAGACAGAATTCTGCCTGCTGACCTTTTTACCTTGTTAAACTGAGGGCAATAAAATTTGTTAAATAAACTGATGCTGCTAATGGCCTGTATCATATTTCCTGGAAGTCAGAACATTTTGAATACTGAGGCAGAGCTTTCACATTCTCAAGTTGAAGTGGGGCTGAGGCTGTTGAAAATTCATGTCATAATGCACTTTGTCTATATATGTAGTTGATCAGCCTGGTTATCAGTGCATTCTGATTTATCTTCACTGTTACTTAAACCTTTTTGTACCAAATGGAATCTTCCTTCTTATATAGCAGGAGTACATTTCAAAATTTAGGGGCTTCATGTTGTGTTTTCTTCAAAATTTATTTGGAAAATGGAGCAAACAGTGGAGGCCCTGATCAGATGCCACGTTCTGTGGCATCTGATCTGGGCCTGCATTGTTTGCCAGGCTACCCGTTTGGGGGTTTCTGGTACTAAATGGGTTAATTATTCTAAAGACTCCCACCAGAATCTGTTGCCACCAAAAACTTTATTAGAGTATGTGTAACCCATTTATGCATAAAAGGGACATTGGTAAACAGTGCAGCTCCAATGTTACTGTTTATGTTTTGTTCTGTTTTACTGCCCTTTCAAACTTATTTAGAACTGATCGTTAACCAGAGGTGGTGAAAACCGGAGTACCCGGAGAAAAACACCGACCTTCCGTTGCAGAGCGATGTGCGAAACATAAAGTGAAAATTAATAATTATTTGAATTGTATATAACAAAATATTTTTTATTTAGTATGCAGACTTAGACATTTTATAATGGGCCTTCACTGTTTGCGTAAAATTCATTATCATTATTATCATTATTTTTTTTTTGTAGAGTCCAGAAAGCATAAATGGGTTCAAGAAATTGTTGTGTTAGCCTTTTTTCTCTTTTTGGCAGATAGGAGCTTTTTAGCTCACCAGAGGCGAGGGCTCATGGCCGGGGGAGCTTATAGGATAGGCAGATGTCCATCGTCGTCTGTCTCCATTTTATAAAAGGCCCAGTATCTCAGAAACCTTACATATCCCCACCCCATAATCATATATATTCTTGTTCCTTATGAAGAGATGCATTCATTGACACCAACCTGGGGGTCTCCCTGTGTGTGCCTGGGGCCTTGCCCCTACCCCTTCACTTAACAAAAGGCCATATATCTCAAAGATCCCCACCCCTGAATCATATACTGTATATTCTTGTTCCTTATGATAAGAAGCATTCAGTGACATCAACCTGGGGGTCTTCTGGGATGTGCCAGGGCCGTGCCCAACCACTTCATTTTATAAAAGGCCCAATATCTTGTAAATCTTGCAGATCCCCACCCCAGAATCATAAATATTGTTGTTCCATATGATAAGACTCATTCATTGACACCAACCTGGGGGTCTCCTGGATCAAGCCAGGGCCTTGCCCCACCCCTCCACTTCACAAAAAGCCATATATCTATGAGACTTAGAAACAATGCAGAGCTCCACCCCTAAACCATATATATTATATTCATCTTCCTTATGATAAGACACATTCAAATGACACCAGCTTTGGAGTCCTCAGGGGTGCCCAGGCCATGCCCCACTGCTTTACTTCATTAAAAGCAATATATTTCAGAAATCATTCAGATCCCCACCCCTAAACTATAAATATTCTTGTTCCTTATGATAAGACTCATTCAGTCACACCAACTTGGGGGGTCTGTTGTGCGTGGACAATGTGCCCCGCCCCTCCACTTCATAAAAGGCAATATATTTCAGAAACCATTCAAATCCCCACTCCATAATCATAAATGTACTTCTTCCTTAACAATAGCACACCAACTTGGGGAGTCCGCAGGGGCCATTCCTCTCCTCTCCACTTCATAGAAGGGCCTCATATATCAGAAACCATTCAGATTCCCACCAATAAATTCTTGGTCCTTATAATAAGACAGTTAGGGACAACAATCTTGGGGTTTCATATGATCATTAGGGCATGCCCCATCCCCTCCACCGCTTTAGAGGCCTTACATTTCTGGCATACAGATCCCCACTGCTAAACCATATATATTCTTGTTAATATGATAAGATGCATTTAGTGGTACCAACCAGGGCTCCATTGGGTCCATGCCCCACCCCCTCTACTTCATAAAAGGTCTAATGTTTCAGATACTGAGTCCACATGGGTGCTCATTTGGATATGGGGGTTCATTTGGGAGACTTTATAATTGGTAGTTTAAAATGATATCATGTTAAAATACATGGCTGCCATTGGGCAGTGCAGCCTGAGCTCTGGTGAGCACTGCGGCCCATGGGCCTCTTGTTTCGTGATCCCTTGAATTATAACACTCATGCAATATCATGAGTGGGCTTGGAGAAATAGATAGGGCTGCATGATGTGGTGGAAAGGTTAACTTGAAATTGGATTAAAGAGGAACAGGATTGAATAATGTAAAGAATGAGAGAGATGGATATAAAACAAAAACGACTGGAGCCAGTCTAATCACTCCCATGTAAGATTCTGATAGAAACTTCAATGACTCGAACACCGATCGCTCGTTAACAATGGTTAACTCTAACCCGTTCCCGAGTCCAAACCAAATCGCCCAAGAGCTCCAACCTCCGTCGCCTAGTTGGTATTATTAGAGCGCTGACATAATTATCGTGTCTCTTACCGCTGTGGGCTCGTAGCTCACTCGGGTCACGTGAGACTGACTCCTTGTTCTGCAACCGTATCGGAAGATCAGGTGGTTTTTCTCCGGGTACTCCCGGTTTTCGTCCATCTCGGAATAACGATCGGCTCGAAATGAGTGAAATACATGTAGTCTTAAAACGGCCGTGAATCTAAAACAACAAGAAAGAAAGAAAGAAAGAAAGAAAGAAAGAGGGCATGACTGAAAAAAGAAAGAAAGAAAGACATAACTGACAAGGTGAAGAAAGAAAGAAAGAAAGAAACTTAGCTCTTGAAAATAGTAGCGATGATTTGGGAAGATTTTCTTACTTTTATCTTAAAATGTACACGTTGCGTGTACTCATTAGAATCGCCTCCATGAGGCGATTCTAAAGAGCACACACAACATACCTTCATCGTATAGAACTTCGAAAACAGGTGTACATGTGCACTTTTCCTGGGCACGCTTATTCGTAAGCGGTTAACCAGTGCAGTGCACATATACACCCCGCCCATCAAGGCTTGGATAAACAGACTGGCCTTCATGGTGCTTTCGCATCGAGATGAAACCGAGCGCACATTTCAGTATTGGTAAACCGCTACGGAAAGTGAAAGCCTGCCCGAGTCGGACCTAGCGGTTGCTTTGGACGGTAGGACTTGAGATGACGTTTCTTATCAGTGTCGGATAAACGTAAAAGTTTCGCAATATTGGAAGCAGCGTCTCTTAAATGATCTAAATAGTGTTGACTGGGACGTAAAACGTTTACACAATCATGAATGAATATCCCTTTATACCCCACCCCCACTTCATATCGCGAAAAGTGGGGTAAAAAGAGGTATACATTATTTTCCTGATCTTGCTTAAACCCCTAGACTGTGGGTACTCGTTCGAACCGGCCCCGATAGCTCAGTTGCTAGAGTGTCCGCTCCGGGGAACGGGAGGTCACGGGTTCGATCCCGGGCCGCGACATACCAAAGTCGTTAAGAATGGTACTAGCTGCTCCTCGCTTGGCACTCAGATTTACGGGGTAGAGCTAGGACTGGTCGACCCAGTGTCAGGATAATGTGACTGGGCGTGGTATCATGTAATGTGTCTGGGACGTGATACTTCAGTGAGGCAGCACTATAAAAATGAGCAACCAGACACCGTCGTGAAATGACTGAAAAATTGTTGAAAGCGACGTTAAACCCGAATTCACACACACAGAATCGCCTTAATGAGGCGCCCAACAATCTTCGTATATATACAGCAGAAATCAGAAGAAAATGTATCACAATTTTCATCAATTTTCACAACTATTAAATAAAGTAATACCATCACATGAACAGGTCTCGATAGCTCAGTCAATAGAGCGTCTCGATAGCTCAGTCGATAGAGCGTCTCGGTAGCTCAGTCGGTAGAGCGTCTGGGTAGCTCAGTCGATTGAGCGTCTGGGTAGCTCAGTCGATAGGGCGTCCCGGTAGCTAAGTCGATTGAGCGTCACGGTAGCTCAGTCGGTAGAGCGTCTCGGTAGCTCAGTCGATAGAGCGTCTCGGTAGCTCAGTCGGTAGAGCGTCTGGGTGGCTCAGTCGATTGAGCGTCTCGGTAGCTCAGTCGATAGAGCGTCTCGGTAGCTCAGACGATAGAGCGCCACGGTAGCTCAGTCGATAGAGCGTCTCGGTAGCTCAGACGATAGAGCATCTCGGTAGCTCAGTCAAAAGAGCGTCTCGGTAGCTCAGTCGGTAGAGCGTCTCAGTAGCTCAGTCGATTGAGCGTCTCGGTAGCTCAGTCGATAGAGGGTCTCGGTAGCTCAGACGATAGAGCGCCACGGTAGCTCAGTCGATAGAGTGTCTCGGTAGCTCAGACGATAGAGCGTCTCGGTAGCTCATTCAATAGAGCGTCTCGGTAGCTCAGTCGGTAGAGCGTCCCATCGGGGCTTGAATGAATAGATTGGGCTGCATGGTGCTCCACGCAGAGCTGCAACTGACTGCACATGAGTACTGGTAAACCGTTTAAAAGGACTAAGCCTGCCCAGGCAAAGTGGTGTGAGTCGGACCATCCAATGCATATAAACCCTATTGGTTTCAATGGGACGGCAGGGCTTGAGAAATCATTTCATTTCAAAAAAGTCCCACATAATTGGAAGCAACGTCTACTTACCTAAATATTGTTGGCGGGGACGTTAAACCTCCATCTAAACAAAAAGCGTCTGACCGGTGATCAGGAGGTCGCAGGTTCAATACCTGCCGGAGTAGGCAACATATTTTCTTGGAGTTTGTTCGTGAAATCTTTTCTATACTGTCATTCTCTCCCTTCCGCTCATTTAACACTTATCCTGCTGAATATTCAATTAAGCCACACCCATTTCTGACTTTAAACCAATCAGATTACTTGATGTTATTTATTCGTACAGATTTGTTTGATTTGAGGTTTAACGTCCCCGCCAACACTGTAAATGTCATTTTGGAGACGTGGCTTCCAATTTTGTGGGACTTTTACCCGCCATTGAGATGAAATGACATCTCAAGCCCTGCCGCCCAATGAAACCAATGGGGCTTATAAGCATGGACGGGCCGACTCGCACCGCTTTGCCTGGGTAGGCTTCGATCCTCTAAGCGGTTTACCAGTACTCGTGTGCAGGTCGGTTTCAGCTCTGCGTGGAAGCATCATGCAGCCCATATATTTCTTCAAGCCCCGATGGTGGGGGGCCATATTCGTACAGATACATAAACTGAATGCCAAACAGTGTAGACCCTGATCAGATCACTTCTTCCGAAGCCATCTGATCTAGATCAACACTGTTTGCAAAGAAAAGGGTTGCCGTGAACAGCAGGATAAAGGTTAAGAATGGCAGTTGTCATTCTCTATGATGATCTACAATTGGGCTGACGCTCCCATGGCCACGGTGGTCACAAGAAACGCTACAAGGACATCCTAAAAAACTCCCGCAAGGAATTTAACCCCTTTTTAACAAATGGAATCGTCCTTCTTATATATGACAGGAGTCCATTTCCATATTAAGGAGTTTCAGGTTGTGTTATCTTCAAAAACTATTTGGAAATTGGCTGAAAATTTTGCACACAGTTCAGGCCCTGAGCAAAGGCCGCGTTCTGTGGCGTCTGATCTAGGTCTGCACTGTTTGCCATGGTACCCGTTTTGGGGTTTCCGGTACAAAATTCGTTAAGAAGGGCAGTTGTAATTCTCTATGAGAATTTTCATCAGAAAAGTAGAAATTTTTGAGATTTGAAAAAATGCACTATGTCGCACGGGTGTGTTATCTTAATGTATAGTTGCCCTGTTCTTGTCCCTGTGACGCCACAGTATTGGGTGTGAAAAGGGGCTGGTTGTCTATCAGATCTGCGGCATTTGAAAACAGTGTAGACATGGTCTAAATGTTTGCTTAAAATGCTGGATATTTTTTTTTCAATTTAAGGGTTAAACGAAATAAACTAGATCTCAGTTCAGGACAATCTACATACACCCAAAAGGTCCCCGCCCATACACCCAAAAGGTCCCCGCCCATACACCCAAAAGGTCCCCGCCCATACACCCAAAAGGTTCCCGCCCACCGGGGCTTAGAAAAGTAGATTGATCTGCATGATACTTCCACGCAGAGCTGAAACCGACTGCACAAGAGTACTGGTAACCCGCTTAGAGGGTCTAAGGGTAAGTGGGACAAGTCTCCCTAATTTATAAACCTTTTTGATTTGTTTGGCGACAGGGCTTGAGATGTCATTTTATCTCAATGTCGGGTAAAAGTCCCACAAAATTGGCAGCAACGTCTCGAAAATGACCTAAATAGTGTTGATTGGAAGGTAAAACCTAAATTCAAATAAACAAATGTACACTCAACGAGTACATTCAGTACTTTGATTATAATCATTCTTGAAACCGAGTAGTCTAACTCCTAGTCCTTCATGTCATCTTTATCAATCCTTCTGTAACGCCTTTCTCGGTCCCAGCCAACACGATATCTTCCCAAGTTGAAACGGATTGCAACATGTATTAGAGCAAATAAAAATAAAAATAATTGCGAATAACTTTAGAATAAATGGAAATTTTTTCATGTGGTTTTCAATAAAATGACCCCCTTTGTGTCTGCTTTCACCTTGCTTAAAACTAAGAATAATAAAAATTTCTTTACATTTGCCCTTTACATGTTAATATACAAAAGAATGAAAAGAAACTACTTTGCTTGTCTAGAGAACGACTTGGATATTTGTTATTTTTCGATTTTCAAATATATCTTGTCTTCACAAAGAAGATAAATAAACATGAAAGAAACCAATTTGTTCCAATACAACACAAAGTCTGTCATAAATTAGCCCAAACGGGCGAAAATATGCCTTCGAGTGTGTGCACTTGCGCAGGATATAAAAAATATGCCTCCTGTGCGTTGGGGCATCTAGAACAGAAGCGCATAGCGAAGACTCGGGCAGTCAGATCCGAGTATTCGCTGTGCGCATGCGCCCGATGTAATATTTTCGGTTGACGTGACTAAAGTGGCTGTTATGGACTCAGTTGGCCTGCAGGGTTTCGATTTTATTGACCTAAGTCATTAATTTTTCAATGCCGATGTCCATTTTTGTCCGATCTTTGTATACTTTCATTACTATTTCGGAGTTATTTCTACCACCAACAGGTATGTATAATTTGCTGTCTTTTACTTTACGAATTGTTCGACCAACAGAGATAGTATTGTTTTGATTGCCAATCATTGAATATATTTAAGAATTATAACATATTTTAATATTTTATCGTTTATTTTTTTGTTGTGTGTGTGTGTGTGTGTGTGTGTGTGTGTGTGTGTGTGTGTGTGTGTGTGTGTGTGTGTGTTTGTATTTGCTACCAATCGGGGAAGTACATAAGAATACACACCTTCGAATCGGGGAGACACCTCCAAACGCGGAGCTCCCCGTTCTGAAATAGCAAGAAATATTGAAAATTCAGTACTAGATGAACCTTAAAAATAGTTTCCTATGGTAATCTAACACCTTCCCCGTTTTGTAGGTTCAGGACGTATATCTGATACACAAAGGTGTATAACTGCTGATCGATTAAAAAATTCAAGTGTGTAACACCGATTTCGAACCTCCCCGTTTGTGCGGAAAAATTCTTATTCTTCGCAGACCGGGCAAGTGTTAAGATCTACAGAGGTGATTTTTCTTTGTTTTGTTTGATTTGAGGTTTAACGCCCCCGTCAACACTGTAAAGGTCGACTCATTTTGGATACGTTGCTTCCAATTTCGTTCGACTTTTACCCGACATCGAGATGAAATGACATCTCAAATCCTGTCCCCCAATGAAACCAATAGGGTTTATCAGCATGGACGGTCCACCTCGCACCGCGGTTCCTGGACAGGCTCAGATCCTCTAAGCGGTTTACCAGTACTAGTGTTCGGGCCGGATTCAGCTCTGCGTGGAAGCACCATGCAGCCCATATATTTGCTCAAGCCCCTATGGGCGGGGGCCGTAGTCTTAAAGTGATTTTGGTGGATTTGGTATTCCGTGGTCTTTTTAGCTCACCTGTCACGTAGTGACAAGGTGAGCTTTTGTGATCACTTTTTGTCCGTCGTGCGTGCGTGCGTCCGTGCGTGCGTGCGTCCGTAAACAATTTCAAATAAGTATATCTCTAATACCCCATGGTCAATCTTGATCAAATTTATTGGAAGCATCATCAGGTAGGGGGAAAGGCTGCATAAGGTTTTTGAGCTGATCAGATTGGAATTCTGGTTGCCATGGCAACATATAGCTCCCATAGACTAACAATGGGAAAAAAATAAAATATCTTCTTCTCTGAAACCACAGGGCCCAGAGCTTAGATATTAAGCATGTATTAACGGTCAGTGGTCACCTACATAATTCCTGCCAATCATGCCCCTGGGGTCCAAATTGGCCACACCCCGGGGCCCCTTCGCTCCCATAGACTCATAATGGAACAAAAAGCTTCAAA
The DNA here is from genome assembly GCA_963580285.1 of Lucinisca nassula. Classification (NCBI taxonomy): domain Eukaryota; kingdom Metazoa; phylum Mollusca; class Bivalvia; order Lucinida; family Lucinidae; genus Lucinisca; species Lucinisca nassula. The sequence goes on from OY757026.1 coordinate 17,944,945, forward strand.
AATCTTCTTCTCAGAAACCACAGGGCCCAGAGCTTAGATATTTAGCATGTAGCAACAGAAAGTGGTCACCTATATAATTCCTGCCAATCATGCCCCTGGGGTCAAAACGGGCCACGCCCCGGGGCCCTTTAGCTCCTATAGACTCATAATGGAAAAAAGCTTCAAAAATCTTCTCCTCAGAAACCACAGGGCCCAGAGCTGAGATATTTGGCATGTAGCAACGGCAAGTGGTCACCTACATAATTCCTGCCAATCATTCCCCTGGGGTCCAAATTGGCCACACCCCGGGGCCCCTTAGCTCCCATAGACTCATAATGGAAAAAAAGCTTAAAAAATCTTCTTCTCTGAAACCACAGGGCCCAGAGCTTAGATATTTAGAATGTAGCAACGGCCAGTGGTCACCTACATAATTCCTGCCAATCATGCCCCTGAGTTCCAAATGGGCCACGCCCCGGGGCCCCTTTGCTCCCATAGACTCATAATGGAAAAAAGCTTCAAAAATCTTCTTCTCGGAAACCACAGGGCCCAGAGCTTAGATATTTAGCATGTAGCAATGGCAAGTGGTCACCTACATAAATCCTGCCAATCATGTCCGTGGGGTCCAAATGGGCCACGCCCCGGGGCCCCTTAGCTCCTATAGACACATAATGGAAAAAAAGCTTCAAAAATCTTCTTCTCTGAAACCACAGGGCCCAGAGCTTAGATATTTAGCATGTAGCAATGGCAAGTGGTCACCTACATAAATCCTGCCAATCATGCCCGTGGGGTCCAAATGGGCCACGCCCCGGGCCCCTTAGCTCCCATAGACTCATAATGGAAAATAGATTAAAAAATCTTCTTCTTTGAAACCACAGGGCCCAGAGCTTAGATATTTGGCATGTAGCGACGGCAAGTGGTCACCTACATAATTCCTGCCAATCATGCACCTGGGGTCCAAACAGGTGAGCGATATAGGGCCATTGGGCCCTCTTGTTTTCTTTAAACAACTTTAAATCAAAGACACTTATTAGGATTGATGCGACTTTTTTTAGCGGCTTGAAACTGAGTACACCCGAATACATTGGATATCACTGCCTTTGTGTGTTTGTTTTAACAGTTTCATTGATTGATTTATTGATTGTGCGGTTTAACGTCCCCGTCAACACTGCATCATGTCTAGGAGCACAAAAAAGAGACATAATGTATACCCCCGTAAACCCCAGTTTTCTCTATATGAATTGGGGTTTAATGGGGTGTTCATTTCACGGACTCGTTCACGTGATGAAGCCCGACTGGGCGGAGGCCGTAATGGGTTGACAGCAAAGGCCCTGATCTAAGCTCGACGTCTGATCTGCAGCATGCAGTGTTTCCAGCATAATTGTCCATGTTTTGGCTTTCCCGTCCAAAATGCACTTAAATCTGCTTGACTATCATTATAATGTTAACAAGTCCATGTCACGGATGAACACCCCTTCTTAATCGAACTTTATATAGAGAAAACTATGGTTTGTTGGAACATACATATATATTTTTCTATTACTTTTGTCCCAAACATATGTTGTGGGTACCGCGGTTAGAAGCGAGGCGATTCTAACAAGATCCACAACCTATATTTAAAGTAGTAATAAACTATGACACAATTTTTTAATAACCGTTTTCTGCAACCTAAAGAATGCATTATTTCACACAGATGTGTTATCATAATGGTCACAATGATCATTCAATATTGTAACATATCCATGTAAGGTAATGCTTACTTACACTGTTTGAAATTAACTGTGACTAATCAAAAATTTAAACGAAGCATTAGGTTTTAATTACTCTTTATTTACCTGTAACCATTTTAATTATCTATAATAACATACTGCAAATTCAAACATCAAATATTTATTCTGGAAAGAAAGGTTCATTGATTGTTAATTTGTTTGTTTGATTCGAGGTTTAACGTCCCCGTCAACGCTGCATAGGTCATTTTGGAGACGTTGCTTCCAATTTTATGGGACTTTTACCCGACATTGAGATGAAATGACATCTCAAGCCCTGCCGCCTAGTGAAACCAATAGGGTTTATAAGCATGGACGTTCCGACTCGCACCGGCTTAGATCCTCTAAGCGATTTGCAGTCGGTTTCAGCTCTGCGTGTACTTGCATCATGCAGCCCATCTATTTCTTCAAGCCCCGATGGGCGGGGCCGTTATTGATTGTTAATGTAAAGGAATATGTTCAAAATGCCGACAATAACAAACAACAAATTGGCCGATTTATCAAAATGGATCAATCACTTACATATCTGCAAAATACATTACGAAAACACATATATACAAATGCATTGAAAACGTTACCACCGAAAAAAAAAAACGAAAAAAAAAAAAAAAAATAAATAAATAAAAAAAATAAGATGAAAACTTGTAATAATTTTCTTATTTCTGCTCAAAATATAGATTCTGGGTACTCGAAAAAATCGAGGCGGTTCAATATGTAATCTAACGAGTAACCACAATCTATATTTAATCTAACGAGTAGCCACAATCTATATTTAAGAGCAGAAATTAGAAAAAATTGCTTTACCCCTGTAAAACCCAGTTTTACTACATAAGATGGGGTTCAACGGGGTCAAAATTATATAGGCGTGTTTTCATGCTTGTTACAACCGCCTCATTGAGGCATTTCTAACGAGTATCATCAATAATTTTTTAGCAAAAATAAGGAAATCAATGATTACCCTTGTAAACCCACCTGAAAAGTGGGTTAAGAGGTGTGCCCATTACACGGACATGTTAACCTCCAAAATGGCCTTTACAGTGTTGACGGGGACGTTAAACCTCAAATCAAACAAACAAACTAAGATGTAATAATAATAACAACAACAACAACAATTGGTACACATTATCAAAAAGCACCCATACTTCATATGAATAAAGAATGCACAGTAGTACCCATGACACAATCTTTCCGGAAATAAGGTAATCCATTATACGTGCACGCGTGTCCATTAATCTTCGGGCTACCTGACGGTCGGTAGCCGGAACGCAATACGCAATCCACGTGTCATAAAAGCGATAATTGTCTTCTGCTTAAATACCCGAGATATTTTCCCCTGAGTGTAATAACACGTTGATTATTGGCACAGAAGCGCCAAATTGAAATCTTTCTACCTATGTTTTTTGTTTATTAAGTCAAAATCATGCTCAAAACATAGGTTGTGTGTGCTCGTTAGAACCGCCTCATTGAGGCGGTCGTAACGAGTACCCACAACCTATGTCTTGGAGCAGAAATAAGAAAAATAATGAATACCCCCGTAAATCCCTTTTTTTCTATATATAAACTGGGGTTTAAGGGGGTCTTCATTTCTTGGACATGTTCACGTGATGCATAAATAAATTAAAAAAAAAATCAGAATGAGCTGGTTCTAAATAGAACCATCAATCAACGTATTGAGCAATAAATAAATTTTAAATAAATAAATCGTAAATAAAGAAATAACGATAACACATCCGTGCGGCATAGTAGGGTATTTTTTATATCTCAAAAACAGTTAATTTATTAATGAAAACTTATCGATACTCAAAACCGGTTTTGTATTCTCGTTAGAACCGCCTCATTGAGGTGGCTCTAACGAGTACCCACAACCTATGTCCTGGAGAAGAAATAAAAAAATGAATACCACAGTAAACCCCAGTTTTCTCTATATAAAGCATGGTTTAAGGGGGTGTTCATTGCATGGCTTGTTGTCGTGATGAGAAAACAACAGTGACTAAAATAATATAAAATAATAAGAAGCAAGTACTTTCGAACTATGTTTTTGTGTTATGTTAAAATCATGCCGATCCCTGAATATCCGACTGTTCAATATATAAAGTTGGGTTTACATGCAAATTCTTTTCCCCGGTATGATGGAAGGAACACCAGAAAAGGTGTACACCCTGATCTTAATAAATCATTTAACAGTTGAAATAAATACATAAATATAAAAATAAATAAATCGGAATGAGCTGGTTCTAAATATAACCAACAATCCACGCATTGAGCAAAAATATAAACAAATAAATAAATTACGATAACACATCCGTGCGGCTCAGTCAATTCTCGATAATTTGTTAATCATCACGTGAACATGTCCGTGAAATGAAGACCCCCTATACCCTACTTCATACAGAGAAAACTTGGGTTTACGGGGGTATACATTATTTTTCTTATTTTTGTTCCAAAACATAGGTTGTGGGTACCCGTTAGAACCGCCTCGATGAGGCGGTTCTAACGATCTAGGCGGTTCTAACGAGCACCCACAACCCATGTAAACACTTTAACCCAATCAAGGAAATAATAATGAATACAAAACAATTTACATGGGCATTAATGGCCTCTTTAACGGCTATTATCTTGTGTACCAAACGGAATTAATAACCAAACGTATGTTACGAAAAGGAAAAAATACAAACATCTCTTTTGTGTTCTTGTATTCAATCAAAACAATGTGCGAATAGCGAAATGTCAGAAATGCGAAAATGCGAACAGCGAAATGTCAGATTAGACTGCACATACGGCATCTTTCTTTCTGTCTTTCTTTCAATTGTAATCTTATTACTAGCAATGTTTGTTTAAATTGCTTAGTAAGTATAAAAAATCTAATCGGGTCATGAAAATTAAATAAATAAATAAATAAGACGCAGATCAGACACCGCATTTTAGATTGATAAATAAATAAATAAATGAGACGCAGATCAGACACCACATTTTAGATTGATTTTCAATCCAAGGAGATGCCCAGGCGAAGATGTGTTCATTTCACGGTCGACGGAGAATGACACGCTTTGGGATTACACGCGTGTGTAGAAGATAAAGCTTTTTCTGAATAAGCCCCAAGTTTAATCGCAAAATGCCGCTATTAAATATAATTTTGAAATATTATAATTGCTATCAAAGTGCACAATATTGTAACCACATTGCGTCTGATGCGGGCGTTTGTTTGCAATATTAACAGAAAAGTAAGATTTTAGCCGTTAAAGTAGGGTACTGTCGTTGTTTTCCCACAGTTTTGTATGCTTCATATAAGGATTAAGGGTTGTTAATATGAAAATAAAAATGCCGGCAGCTTATTAAATAAAAGTTCCACTTATTTGATATCTTTTTGAAGGTATTTAAACGGACAATTAGATTAAATCGGAACTTGTTTGTCAAATTGAAAAATAAATAAGTTATATTTGTTTAAAAAATAGTTTCCATTAAAGTGCCTGCTATTTCAAACAAGACATTCTGTACAGGTAAGCCGAGAAGGTCAGCGCACAGTAAAAGGCTTAATCCTTTGCGCCAATGGCATAAATGTCAATAATAGTTGCGGATGGGGTCATTTTGGAGACGTTGCTTTCAATTTCTCGGGACCTTTACCCGACATTGTAATGAAATGACACCTAAAGCTCTGTCGCCCAATGAAACTAAAATGGTTCATAAGCATGGACGGTTCGACTCGCATCGCCTTGCCTGGGCAGGATTGATCCTCATAGCGGTTTACCAGTACTTGTGTGCAGTTGGTTTCAACTCTGTGTGGAAGCATCATGCAGCCCATCTTTTTCTTCAAGCCCCGATGGACAGGGGCTTTTAACCGTTTCACTATTATTATTTAATCATTAAAATCCCATAACTTTATTTATTAAATTGTTTCATGGTGCGCCCTATTGCCCCACTCCCAAACTTCACATCGAGGCTTTGAGAAATAGATTGGGCTGCGCAGAGCTGAAACCGACCGCACATGAGTACTGGTAACTGCTTAGAAGGTCTACGCCTTCCCATGCACCATCCATGCACATAAACCTATTGGTTTCATTGAACGATAGGGTTTGAGATGTCATTTCATCTCAGTGCCGAGTAAATTCCTTCAAAATTGGAATCATTGTTACCAAAATGACCTAAATAGGGTTGACGGAGACATTAAACCCCAATTCAACAAACAAACAATTAATGCCATGGCAGATTGAAGTTTTATCATATGTTTGCAATACAAGCATCAAAGCAAATTCGATTACTCGTTTTGTAACTGATGTCTCTTTTTGTTGGTTTCGACTTTCATAATTAAGCGCCGTCTAACGTTAATGGTATCTAAACGTCATCAGTTTAGCAAGTTCGTGTAATGACCACCCATATAGACACCCAATTTATTCAGGTAAAAGTGGGGTTACAGGGGTATACAAAGTGTTCCTGATTTCCGCTCATAAAAATAGGAGGCGGATCTAACGAGCACCGATAATCTATGTTTGGACTAGAACTAAGAAAAATCATTATGAAAACAAGCCTATTCAAATACATAGATAATTTCATCACCCGAAAATGAAAATTTTAAGGTAGAAAATTCTATTATTTTTAACGGTTTTGCTCCAAACAAATTATGGGAACGTGCAAGAAACAAGTACCCTGAATATAGTTTTGTCTGTTTGAATTGAGGTTTAACGTCCCCTTCAACACTGTGTATGTCATTTTGGAGACGTTGCTTCCAATTTTGTGGGACTTTTACCCGACATTGAGATGAAATGACTTCTCAAGCCCTGTCGCCCAATGAAACCAATAGGGTTTATAAGCATGGACGGTCCGACTCGCACCGCTTCGCCTCTAAGGGGTAAATCAGTACTCGTGTGCGGTTGGGGAAGCATCATGCAGCCCATTTATTTCTTCAAGCCCCGATGGGCGGGGGCCGAACCCTGGTTATACTAAATACATGGTTAGTGCCTTTAATAATAAATATAATATGTGAGCCTTAGACAATTTAAAAGTGACGAGCTTCAGCGAGCCCCTATAAAATTGTTGCGGCGAACCAATTATATTTTATTATTAAAGACACTTATCATGTATTCAGTTTATACCGCAATTCAAAACAATCAAGGGGCTTTGCAATACTTTAGCAAATTTACCCTTAAAAGACAGCAAACAGTATGGCATAATAAAGGACAGTTGGTGCCATGATGCGCACACGTACATGTAGAATACCGTGACGTCAAAGATTGCAAAGTTTCTGACGTCACCGTGCCACGAAGACGTAAGAAACATGGGCGCTTGAATGAAAGTTTCCCAGAGCTTTACATCCTGTATATAAATCTGCAAATAAATAGTTTGTTTTAGTTTTAGAACCTATTTTCGAGGTTCAGACACAACCGCAGTAGCAGTGTGCCATTTTATACCGCAATCAGGCATTAATCGGACCTACTTTTCAGGTCCTTAATTTGCAAGCGTAAACAATTACATAAAGCCTTTTATACACGAGAAAACAACAAAACTGCAAGTTATAATCTTTACAATATTTATTCAAACAGATTTTCAGAAATTCCAGCTAAATTCTTAGTTTCTCGGGCTTTCCTGGTTTGAACGGTCCGTGGGAATGATTGCGCACTGTTAATGCGGTTCGTCACAACCTCGAAAATAATTTCTAAAACTAAATAAACTATTTATTTGCAGATTTTCATACAGACTGTAAAGCGTTGGGAAACTTTTATTCGAGCGTCCATGTTGTTTCCTGCGTCTCTGTGGCTTGGTGACGGCAGAACTTTCGGGCTATTTGACGTCAAATTATACTACGTGTGCGCGCCATGACACTGAATGTCGTTTAATATGCAACACTGTCTGCTGTCTTTTTTTGCTTAAATTTGCTATATTATTGCAAAACCGTTGATAGTTTTGAATTGCGGTATGAACTAAATATGATTAGTGTCTTTTTATTATTAAAGACACTAACCATGTATTTACTACATTCCAACAGACCATGCAAACCAGGAAAGCTGGAGAAGGTAAGAATATTGCTGAAAATATGTTTAAATAGATGTTGCAAAGATTTTAACTTGCAGTTTCGTTGTTTTCCCGTCTATAAAAGGTTACATGTTATTGTTTACATTTACAAATTATGGACCTTAAAAGTAGGGCTGGTCTATAAACGGTCACCAGACGTATTATAGGCCAGCAACAATGTTACTATAGGTCACTAAAAATTATAGCGTACAGTTATTCGACGGCCTTTATCAGGTATTGCGGTTGGCCTATATATCTGTTTTTGGGCAAATATACGAACACTATTGTATACCCCTATTAACGCTAGTTTACTAGCGGTTTAACGGGGGTAAAATTATATAGGTTTGTTTTGGCGATGACGAAAAAAGAAAGAAAGAAAACAAAACATCCTGTGAAAAATACTGGTTTCAAGATAATTATGGCAAACGCCATTTTAGCGCACGGGAATGTTACTGTAATGCTTTTAAAGCCTCTGTACCGGTCGCTTTTGTTTTCTTATATCTGCCTCTTTAACATCAATATTTAGAAGATGTTGTTGTAGTAGTAGTATTGCTGCAGTTGTTGTTTAATGTGAAATTCCCTTTATTGACATGTTCTTTAGCCTTATCTCTACTAGATCTATCAATATTTCTTTTGAAATAGGATATTATATAACAATTAATATTTCCTATTGACAGAGTATAGTTTTGCTGACATGAGCACGAAGTGCAGTAGTGAGCTATAGCTATCATCCTGTGTCCGTCGTAAGAGAGTCGTGCGTCGACCGTCGTCAACCTTTACGTTTTTCAACCGCTACAGCCTACAGTTGTGCTGGCCTCGGTAGCTTTTTTTGTGATCAGGGGGCCCGCGGGTTCGATACCTGTCATGGTCGGCAACACTCTTTCGTGGAGATTGATCATGATTTTTTCTACGGTTCATTCACTCTCTTCCGCTGATTCAAGAAGGGCAGTTGTCAGTTTCTGGTGAATGAATTTGCACTGTAGTGGTTAACCGGTAACGTACAAGCCTACCCAGGAAAAGAATGGATAAACTGATCGGCTCAAAATGACCTTAATAGTGTTAACTGGGCCGTTAAACTCTAACTCAAACAAACAAAAATAGCCTACAGCTGTACTACAGTTACCACGACACTTTGCCAGAATGTTTGTCCTGATGATATAAGGACAAGTTCGATAGGTCTTGTCCGGTTAAAAACTAGGTGAAGTTTCTGTAAAACATTGTTCACCCTCTATAGACCATACGTTTGCTTCAGTTGATATTATAAGTCATCGTAATGCTTGTCATGATGATATCTCGGTCAAATTTGAATATAAGACATGTTGGATCAGAGTGCTATAAAAGCTTGTTTACAATCTACAGGCCACAGGTTTTGAATAACTATTCATGAAACTGTACCAGAATGTGTCTTGATGCTCTATTTCGGTCTGTTAAAATTCCTAAAGAGGTTTAAATAAATTAAAACCCGGACGTTTTCCTGCAGGTAGTCTGCCAACGTATGAATTTCCAGCGCTTTAAAATACTATACCTCAACATTGTTTTCAAGAACTTACTGATTTAATTGAAATAACATTCCCTCCATCTTACATGTAAGGTAAGAAATGCATTTTTCGATGGCTTGATCAGTCGAACTTTAACTGAATACAGCTAGTTCTTCCGATACCTAAATCCCGTCTTTGTATTTACATTTCTCTACTTTCGATGGGTTTGTTTCATGCAAAATTTCCGATAAAAACGATTACAGTACACTCTCATTATCTCAAACTCTGATATCTCAAATTGGCTTAAGTCAAACTAAATTTTGTGCATTGTTATGTTAGTTTTGCTATATGCCCCTTAGATTTCCACTCCTTTTATCTCAAACTACTGTTATCGCAAACCAATTCCTGTCCCTAGGAGTTTGAGATAACGAGAGTCGATTGTATTTTGAAATAAATGTTCCGTTCGTGGATGGTGATGTTGCTCTTGTGGCATCAGATGGAGCTTAATAATCGAAATTACACTGTAATTCGGTTTGCCAAAGTGTCTAGTCTTGTAACTGACTGACATCAACACTCGCAAGAATTTTTAACTGCTTAACGTCTTAACCAGGGTAATTGATATCATAAACTTCGTAAGTCTTTTCTTAGTTTTATAGATGTCATTTCGATTTAGTTTCAGAATTCAATGTGGGACTTAAATCTTTTCTGGAACAAGGCCTGTCGGAACCAGAATTGTATGGTCTTTGAGTATATAAATTCATAAATATATAAGCTTGCAATGATTTCATGTTCGTAAATAACTGTAGAACTGAAAAGTATGGAATGTACAAGTTTTTCTGGCCAGAATAGCTAGTTTCGGCCAATAAGTTCTCATCAGCTACCCTTAGATAAGTTTGCTTCCTTTCTTTAATTGCAAGCCGGCGGGTTGGGTCTCTGATTCTATAACGGCTCATGCCTTAAGAGGCCCTAAGACTTAACTAAACTTGTATTAAATGATGTCGGTTGTTTCCTGATTCTCTGCATACCTGGTCAGGCCTATGGGGGTTAAACATTTTTTTTTTTTTTTGCTCAAGCATTGCAGTTATTATATTCTGTCGGTTTTCACCGTTGAAGAAGAAGAAGATTGTTATTTTGTTCTGGTTTATCCTTCAGACACAGATTTTTGGCACGCTATAACCGCTTGAATAGGGTTTATACTACCCGATATCAATGTTTTAAGCAGAAATAGGAACAAATATCACTTTTTAATGCATAAAATGGGATTTACTGCGGATTTAACTAGATCTACATTGATATGTTAATGTATTTTAGGTATGTATAATTCTTTGCGTAACCTCAGGTACATGTAAACATTGTTTTGCGTTATTGCTGTTTTATTTAATTGCTGGACTATTGGCAGTGTGATTTTTTTATGATTTAATCCCATCTATGTTTTTTTAGATAAAACAGGAAAATATTTCCTACCCTGCAATCAATACTTTTTTTATATAAAGAGGTTACTACCGGAAGTGGGGTTTACCGGTGTTAAAACTTCGGTGACATGTTAATGTATTATTACATTTTTTATGATTCTGTGCAGCATCTCATGTACATGTAAACATAGTCTTCCTTATTGGGCGGGGGTGGTTTTCTCCTGAGAGTTTTTTAAGGAAAATCAAGTGTTATTTTTTTTGTGATTTATATCTCAAGCAGAGATTTTTATGCAAGTTACATATGTTTTAAGCAAAAATAGGAACAATTGTATATATACCCCTATAGACATCGCTTTTTACTACATGAAGTATAATTTACCGGGGTTTTAACTACTGTGCCATGTTAATGTTAAATATGTTCATTTATGTGAAACACAATGTTATTTATGCTTACACGATTGGATATTTGTGCATGTTAAATGCGCATTAAAAAGTAACTCTAATGAGTACTCGATATCTAGGTTTTCAACAGAATTAGGAACGATATTATAAACAACAGGCAAACATCACCTTTTCCACATGAAGTGTGGTTTAATGGGGTTTAACTACATTTATATGTTAATGTTATGTTAGGTAAAAGGTATGTATATTCCTATGCTAGGTGTGGTCTCATGCACATATTATCATTGTCTGTGTTATGTGACACATTGCACAGGAGTAAAATTGATATCTTTGCGTTTCATGCTTCAAGCAGATTTTTGTGCTCTTTAGAGCCTCTAAATAAGAATGCTCTAAATAGTACCTGGTATCTATGTTTTAAGCAGAAATAGGGAAAACAATCTGTGCACATGCAAAAATAACGTGTAACATAAACAATGTGATAGCCGGGGTTTTAACTACTATTGCATGTACATGTGAATATATTGCTGAACATTTTTATTCATTGCGGAACGGGTACATGCACATTGTAATATGATCTGCATCAAGTAGACACACTTGTTAGACAAACAGCGAATCACGTGAGTGTTCGTGTATTATTTAAGTTATTAAATGCGAGGCTGTGCGAACCTTTTTATCCCTTCTCCTCAACGAGTTTAAACGGTTTAATAATACATTCACACGAATGCCAGACTCTAGTTACATATGACTTAAAACGCATTTTTACGTGTGTGTTTTTCTAAGGAACACACAAAAACAAAAAAAAAATATTCCGCACAAGTACATGTAATCGCGGCGTTGTTAAGGACGTCGTACGACATATCTGAGTAGTTTGCATATTTAGCCCACTAGTGAATAACAACCGAATTCAATACAAAGAGGTTATTATATGGTAAATGTGTGCCTCTAAGTCATATTGGCACTGGTATGTCATATTGGCCCGAGGGTTTTAGCCCGAGGGCCAATATGACTTCTGGTGCCAATATGACTTAGAGGCACACCTTCACCATGTCATAACATCTTTATTACATCATTTATATAGCATAGTTATATTCCAACGTGAAGAAATGAATACACGCGAGATCAAATGTTTTCGGTATCCGCCGAAAAAAAAGAAAAAGAAATTCCTTTTAAATTATATAATTTATTAGTAGGCCTACACTAACCATGCTCACGGTAATACAGTAACGTAGTAGTGTGCAGCAAATTACGTCACAAGTGACGTCGAAACTGTCAGTTTAAAAACAAATCGCCATTTTAAATACATAATTTCTGCAGTTCAAAGAATGCTTTTTAAGGTATTTTACAGAATGTTTTGTGCTTATTTGAAGAAAGGCTCTTAGTGTCACTCATCAAGCTACTGCATAATCGATTCCGTGTGTAGCAGTCGGTTGCGGTGGTTGTTTAGTGGTTAGGCTAAAATGCAAGACAATTTTTGGGGACATATTTCCCTAGAAACTATTTCCTCCTACAGATTTCTTCCGCACAATTTTCAGCTCTTCATAAGTGAAGGGATCTGTTCGTTTAAGGTTGTTGGCAAGACCTTATTGTTTCAAATGTTGGGACATCCCTGTTGTGCTTGAAAGCATCGTTCTTCACAATGCTTCCCAATCGTGAGTGAACTTCTTTTAAAAAGTATTTTGTTTTTCAGCCACGAACTATCAGACTTTTCTCAAAATCTATTGTTATCACTGTCTTCTATCGCTCTGTGTCGGTCCTGAAGTCGGGTTGACATTGCTTCAAGTGATTTTTCTGCGGCCATTTTGAAACTTATGGAGTACGGCATTAACGTTCTATTGCTATAGTAACAAAGTGGAGCAGTGCCAATACGGAAAGGCAGTGCCAAAAATCCATATTATATGGATTTTTGGCCCCGTCACGTGACTGTGCCATCAAAATAGCGAAAGAATGAGCATGTATTGAAAGATTTTAATGTAATTTTCCTATAGTACTAGGTATGTAATAAATGGCGTTATTACATTTTCAGACGCGACGTCATATGATAATATGCATTACTTCGTTGTTGTAAATTTTCAAGAAAAAAGTTAGTTTTATTGTTATGAGTTATGCTTCAAGCATTCTTAATGTAGTGTTCAGCCGAAGACATGTTAATGTATTGTTTAGCGTAGGGCCAATGGTAAACAAGACATTACTCGGAAAATGAAGTAAGGAGTAAACGAAGTATTTCATATATAGGTGTATTATTAGGGGTGAAAGTTCTTAGATTTTTTTACTATCCTTTAACTAATGAGGAGCTATGAACGCGATGTTATAGGAGAGCAATGGGCGCAATAATTAGTGAAACAAAACATTTCAGCTTTCTTAATTGTGGCTTCTTTAGAATCACGTACGTCTGATTCCGTAAAGGTATTGGTTACGATATCTTTCTCAGTGAATTATTTCCGTTCTGTGTTAGGTTGGTTTGAGGTTTATCGTCCCCGTCAACACTGTGTATGTCATTTTGGAGACGTTGCTTTCAATTTTGTGGGACTTTTACCCGGCATCTCAAGCCCTGTAGCCCAATGAAACCAATAGGGTTTAAAAGCATGGACGGTTTAACTCGTACCGCTTTTCCTGGGCAGCCTTAGATCCTCTAAGCGATTTTACCAGTACTCGTGTGCGGTCAGATTGCGCTCTGCGTGGAAGCATCATGCTGCCCATTTACTCCTTCAAACCCCGATGGGCGGGGGTCAGAATGGTTTTCTTAAAAGGTAAATAGCCATAGAAATCTAGCATACTATCACAAAGCCTTGTTTACCAAGTGTATATAAAGACCACGCTCAGTTGTAGAAAATCAGAACAATATGTTCTGTGGAAAGGTAAAATTTGGAAGCGAGGGCGACAACGCAGAAGTGAAAATCGTCATTAGGGACCCTAAAATTTTAAAAATTCCACAGTTGTATCAATGATCCTAATGGACTAGATAATATCGGCCCCCGCTCATCGGGTCTTGACGAAATATATGGGCTGCATGATGCTTCCACGCAGAGCTGAAACCGACCCGTACAAGAGTACTGGTAAACCGCTTAGAGGATCTAAGCCTGCCTAGGCAAAGCGGTGCGAGTCTATGCTTATAAATCCTATTGGTTTCATTGGGCGACAGGGCTTGAGATGTCATTACATCTCAATGTCTGGTAAAAGTCCCACAAAATTGGAAGCAACGTCTCCAAAATGACCTTTACATTGTTGACGGGGACGTTAAACCTAAGATCAAACAAACAAACAAAGGACTAGATAATATAACCAACCCTATGATAAAGGACAGGGAGCCTTATTACGACCGCCACACAATCCCTTTATACCATCGGTGGCGAAGTAAAATAAATTCGATTGAAAGGTAGTCCTTTGGATGAAAGACCGACAACACCGGACTGAAAACCGTCAAGTGGACAAGAATGTTCTGGGCGGGACTAGCAAGTTTCGGACTATTAGGCCTCATCAGTGACCCTCAAACCTTTCAAAATTCCACAGTGGAGATCAGAACATTAATTGACCTTAAGTAGGTAGATAAGACATTTACTCACATAATTGAAATCATGCTATTTCGTTTTTTATATAGGTGTTACCAAAGCAAAAATATTAACTCCGCATTTGGCTGTGCATATTCAAAATGTGTTTAATGATCTCCTCGTTTGTGTGTGTATCTTCATAATTCCTCGTTTCGGTGTGTGGATTCAAATTGTGCATCCCCGATTCGATAAAAGCTTTTTTTTAAATACTTTTCTTGTACGTATAGCCTTTCAGTAATGCCAATGAGTGACATGCAAGCAAAACGTTGATCAGCCTGCGCATTTGCAATCTGAAGAGAGCCCTTAAAGCGATTAATTTATATGTATAATTTGGGGCACAACATGAACTTCCAACCTATAGTCTGAGAACTAGATGGATTGCATACCCACGTACATGTCTAGCATTTTGAAGGAGGAATAATTTGATCTTGTCTGAATTTAAATTGTGTTAATAATTCTGCTCGTTTTGCTGTGTGTTCGGATTGTGTATCCCAAGATTGTATGTAGCCCGATTTGTAGTAAACATTTCACATTTGTGTATAAAAATATGTGTTTCCCCGCTTTGGTAGTAAAAAATCACATTTCAACAGTTTTTTAATATTGGAGAGTTTTAATGATAAAATTTCAAATTCTAATTGAACAAATCTATTTTATGCTAAAAATATCATTTTTTACCAAAAATACCGAAGCAAAGCTACCTCCGCGTTTGGTAGGTTGCAGGCAGACTTCCCCGATCTGTTCACTTTACAAGTATGTGTGTGTGTGTGTGTGTGTGTGTGTGTGTGTGTGTGTGTGTGTGTTGTTTTCTCTGACGAAATTTAACCTCTATTGACACCTCAAATAAGCAGGTCCACGAAACCTTCCCATAGTTTTATTTTTTTTTTCGAGAAGGCAGGCCTCATACTGACCAAGCTTTTCAAAGCCTGAAAGACCTGATTTTGCAGCCTTAACCTCATCCTGTTGTACATGACAACCATTACGTTTGCAAACAGTGAAGATCCAGATCAGATGGCTTCTCAAGAAGCCATCTGATCAGGATCTACACTGTTTGTGACTTGAAAACATTATATAAAATAATTTGATTGGTGAATTAGCAGAAATGGGTGTAGCAAAATAATTTAATTCAGAGGATAAGTGTTCAATAGTCATTTTAAACAGAATATAGGAGGAAAAATCAAAATCTAAAAAGCCTGAAATCAAGAAAAAATCAAGCCCTAAAAGCCTGAAATCCTGCATATGCCTGAAAAATATGAGGCCTGGAAGGTAACAGGGAGAAGTGTCACCATGGGGAATATGAATATCACATGCGTTAAAAAGTCCGTGAAATGAACATCACTCCCCCTCTAAACTACGGGGGTATACAGTATTTTTCTTATTCATGCTCCAATACATAGGTTGTGGGTACTCTTTACAACTGACTCAGTCAATGAGGCGGTTCTAACGAGGGCCCACAATCTATATTTTAGAGCAGAAATAAGAAAAATATCCAGTTTTACTTTATAAAAGTGGGGTTATAAGGGGACAAATTTATATAGGCGTGTTTTCGTGATGTGGGCTTCCGACTGACATCAATTGGTTACCACTTAGAAAAGGCCTGCTGTCCTTGCAGCAGGTAATGGTTGAAGGAGGTGGGGGAGAGTGTCGTTATTTCTTCATGCATATAGACCCTATTCATGTAATGGTTTCATTTGGCGGCAGCACTAGAGATGTCATTTCATCTCAATGTAGGGTTAAACTCCCACAAAATTGGAAGCAGCGACTCCAAAATGACTACATGGTGTTGTCGGGGACGTTAAATCTCATATCAAACAAACAATACTATAATGTTATTAATCAAGTAATTTTGTATTGGCCTATTTACAGGTCAAAGGTCTGCTGTATTGGCCCGAGGCCGAAGGCCGATGCCAATACAGCAGACCGAGGACCTGTAACTGGGCCAATACGGAATTACTTGATTAATGAAGATTTTATTAATTGACACCATGAAAAACATGATTATTGATTTTTGACCTCTATGTTAATATGGATGACCTCCGAACAATACGGGATAGTCAATTAATAAAATGTACTACACGTTTTACTACTCCCACTACTTCTACTACTACTGCTACTACAATAATAATAATAACTTTAATAATCCAAACGTTGATTATAATAATTATACTTACTACTATTACCAGCATTACTTCATCTGCTACTTTTATTATTATTATTGTTGTTGTTGTAATATATGTGTTGGAAAAAATGTATAAACACTTGCTTAAAATTCATCAGTAATAATAATAAATATAGAAAACGATGATCCAGTTGATAGTGGTAATAATAATAATATAAACAAGCACGGCATTCATGGACACTGTTGTTTTTGGTGTTAAAAAGGAGGGTGATAGGTACGTGTATAAAGAAGACCAGTCTCTTTGTTGATTGCGCTTGTCGGTTTATTATATTCCCAAGGCTGTGCCTATTGATCAGTCACAACTCTGTTACACTGTAACATTCAACACAGTTTTCCACAAACATGATCAAACTGGCAAGACCAACGGTCATGTTGAATGTGATACTGCAAATTCAGTGTTCATGTCGACACAGTTAAATAATTCTAGTCAATAAGTTTATAACTGAACGGTTGAATAATAAGATTTCATTGCCTGTTCCTTTTCAAAATCGTACAATGCAATCGCAATCGAGTCACTTGATATGGCACTTTGTGTCATACCTTTTCTTGTTCTTTTTAATTTACATGTAGTTACATGTATTTACATGTATTTTGACTCGAAACTCCCGTTAGCACTGTCTCATCATCAGGGTGCTTCTGACGAGTATCTTTACAGCCCCCGCCCATCGGGGCTTGAAGAAATAGATGGGCTGCATGATGCTTCCACACAGAGCTGAAACCCGACCCACACACGAGCACTGGTAAACCGCTTAGAGAATCTAAGCCTGCCCAGGCAAAGCGGTGCGAGTCGGACCGTCCATGCTTATAAACCCTATTGGTTTCATTTGACAGCTGGGCTTGAGATGTCATTTCATATCAATGTCGGGTAAAAGTCGCAAAAAAGGGAAGCAACGTCTCCAAAATAACCTTTACAGTGTTGACGGGGACGTTAAACCTCAAATCAAACAAACAAACAAAAACCTGAGTTCTCTCAATTGATGTTTGGGACAGGAATAAAAAGATAATGAACAGAGTGAGTGAGTGTTTGAGTTTTACATCCCACCAACAGCTAAGGTCATACGGAGACGGGACCTCGGTTTAACGACTCATCCGAAAGTCCGGAGAAGCCCGGGATCGATACTGCGTTCCCTGGTTTACAGTGCGAGAAGCGTAACCACTACACCACGGAGGCTTCTAAAAGATAATCATTACGTAAACACGCCTATACAAATACATTGCCACCTTTTTCGCCAAAAAAAAAAATTATGATGAAAAATTGTGATATTTTTCTTATTTCTGCTCAAAATATAGATTGTGGGCTCTCGTTAGAACCGCCTCATCGCGGCGGTTCTAACGAGTACCCACAATCTATATTTCAGAGCAGAAATAGGGAAAATAAGGTATACCCCAGGAAACACCACGGCAGTTTTACTATATAAAAGTGGGGTTCAAGGGGGTCAAAATTATAAAGGCGTGTTTTCGTGATGGAACACCCTGTACACCCATGTCTTCTCTTTAAAAGTTGGGTTTAGAGGGATAGTCATTACACGGACCAAAGGTTCCTAATTTAACCCATTTTGTACCAAATGGAATCTTCCACAATATACATGTATAGCAGGAGTCCATTTCGAAATTTAGGGGTGTCAGGTTGTGTTGTGTCTTCGATTTGGAAAATGGTTTAACTTTTTGCAAACAGTGTAGGCCCTGATCAGACGCCGCATTCTGCGGCGTCTGAGCTGGGTCTGCACTGTTTGCCAACTACCCGTTTTGGGGCTTCTGTTTTTTTTTATTTGTTTGTTTTAGTTGAGGCTTAACGTCCCCACAACACTGAAAATGTCAGTTTGGAGACGTTGCTTCCAATTTTGTAGGACTTTTTATCCGACTTTGAGATGAAATGACTCTCAAACCCTGTCGCCATATGAAACAATAGGGTTTAAAAGCATGGACCGTTTATAAGCACGATTTTGTCTGGTCAGGCTTAGATCCTCTAAGCGGTTTACCATTACTCGTAGGCGGGTCGGTTTCAGCTCTGCGTGGAAGCATCATGCAGCCCATCTATTTCTTCAAGCCCCGGCGGGCAGAGGCCGTTGTGGAACAGGAATAAAAAGATAATTAACACCCTGTACACCCATGTATTCTCTTTAAAAGTGGAGTTTAGAGGGATAGTCATTACACCGACCAAAGGTTCTTAATTTAACCCATTTTGTACCAAATGGAATCTTCCACAATATTCATGTATAGCAGGAGTCCATTTCGAAATTTAGGGGTGTCAGGTTGTGTTTTCGTCAAATTTTATTTGGAAAATGGTTTAACTTTTTGCAAACGGTGTAGGCCCTGATCAGGCGCCGCGTTCTGCGGCGTCTGATCTGGACCTGCACTGTTTGCCAACTACCCGTTTTTTTTTTTTTTTTTTTTTTTGAGAGGGTTGGGGGGGGGGGGGCTTCTGGTATAGCACTAAATGGGTAAAGGTACAGGGAACAGTGTTCATTTGCCGGTATTAGTAATCGATACATTTCCGATTAAAGGCAAATTTTCTGATATTCATTTCCATAGTTAATACCCTGAGGTAGCATAAGGATAACACGCTCATGTAAGATTATCCAATCTTCTATGAGTATGGAATTCGATATTGGCGTTTTCAGACCCGAGGGATCCGTAAGACTAGGTCATAACATCCCGAGGTTGGGAAACGTCTCTATCGAATCCAAACAAACTATGGACGACAGCACAGAATGGACAACTATCGAATGGACAATTTTTCTCTGGGCCAGACTAGCTTGTTTAGGCCATATAGGCCTCATCAGTGACCGTCGGATGTTTAAAAAAATCCGCAGTGAAATCTCTAGAAGATATAACCCACCCTATGATGAAGGGCGGGGAGACTTTTATGGTCGCCGAGACGGTCTAACCAGTAGCTACAATCTATGTTTTCCAGCGGAAATATGAAAATAACATACACCGCTGTAAACCCCATCGAGGCGGTTCTACCGAGTACCCACACTCTATATTTTAGAGCAGAAATAAGAAAAATAATGTTGACCCCTGCAAACCCCAGTTTTACTATATAAAAGTGGGGTTCAAGGGGGTCAAAGTTTTATAGGCGTGTTTTCGTGATGGATTCGGAAGTACTCGAAACAAGAAAACACTACGTGAGAAAGGGCATGAAGCCCTTTTTACGGCCCCATTGCATAACACATCCGCGCGACATAGTGCATTTTCTTTACATCTCTAAAATGACTATTTTTCTGATGAAAATCCGTGATATTTTTCTTATCTATACTGCAAACATAGGTTGTGGGCGCTCGTTAGAACTGCATCGGTGATGCGGTTCTCACGAGTACCCCCAATCTGTCTTATAGCAGAAATAAGAAAAATAATGTATAACCCCAGTTTTCTCCATATATATTTGGTTTAGGGATTGGTCATTGCACGGACCTATTCACGTAATGAACTCATCTATATAGCTTGGGTAAGCAAACTCAACACCACCCCTGTAACGATAATGGGATTTAGCTCTTTAATGGCCCTCTTTCCTCGAGCTGCCTTATTTGTTTTGTAAAAGTTTATTCATTAACTACTTTAGTGAAATGTAAACTAAACTACTGGTCGAATAAGCACTTTAAACGGTAAAATTCTAAAGCGTTTTACCAGTTAATGTTTGGTTTTATGCCAACTTTGGAGTTCATATCATCATTACAGAATAAGTGCCATGCCCCCAAAAAGTAGTTCTTACATGCATCCGTGAACAACCAAGACCTATCCGCTATTTCAACTGTTTCTGTTAGTAAACAGACGTTCTAAGGTAATAGAGACGTTCATGGTAATGAAGGAGAGACATTTCTTGCACACCAGATAAGGAAATCCATAGTTTTAGCTCGGGATAGAAATTCTGTTCTATCCCTGGTGTTCTTACCCCAAATCGAATATTTTCGCGTGTTTGATAAATGCACTGGTTGAATACGATCTCATTAAGGTTAAGGTTGACGTAGCAGCACGTAACGTAACGCCACTAAACGTCCCTGTAGTGTCATTGTTTATGAAGCGATTTCAACAGCGTAAACTATTGAAAACGTAAATGTTAGAAGACAAACAAACTGAGTTTATAGACTTGACGTTTTGTTCGCTTGGTGTTCTTTCAAAGATGACAGCTTCTAATTGAATCATCATTCCGCCGTGGCCGTTGATAAAATTCATTCTTACGCTTTCGAAATAATTCCCCAAAATAACATTTTAGTGGCGTTTTTAATATTTCGATGAAATAGTTGGAATTATAAGAAATGAATTATAATTTGTGTGTCTTTTTATCGATGTATAAACTGCGGCGAATCGCTCACAAACTTAGCATGAAGCCCTTCATGCAGTTTGTGAGTGATTCGCCGTAGTTTACACATCGATGAAGCAGTTCGTGAGTGATTCGGCGGAGTTTACACATCAATAAAGTCCACAAAAAAATAAAATCGATTCCTAAAATATTATGAACTTCTTTTACAGGCTGAAATTTTAAGAGACCTGACAACAACCACGTACAGCTCTTCTGCAAACATCAAACACTATACAACTGTTTACCTTTGTTTTCACTTGGATTCAGGCGCAGTGATCTGTAAATAAAGTGTGACCTCATCGATCAGTCGGAATACTTTGGTCTTACCTTGGTCTGTAAAGAGCAAAATGCTGGACAAGCTGTTATTCAATGTTATCTATCCGGGATTCTTCAAACTCATTGCACCAGTGGAAGTTAAAGTGGCACTCGCTGTGATTTTGATTGCTGCTGTGATGGACCGGGTGAAAAGGCACTGGAATTCCTCCCCTACAGTCCACGCTTATAACTACATTAGGAATGAACGCGATATTGGTCGATATTAGGTTTGTTGGTTTTCGTGCTTTTGATTGTTTGATTAGTGGTTTAACGCTTTTGCATGAAAATGACGAAAACACGCCTATATGTTTGACCCTCTTGAACCCCACTTTTATACAGTAAAATTGGGGTTTACAGAGTAAAACATTATTTTTCTTATTTTTGTTCAAAAACATAGATTGTGGGTACTTGTTAGAAGCGCCTCGTCGAGTACCCACAATCTATATTGTGAACAGAAATAAGATAAATATCACAATTGTTCACATTTAAATTGCGATGTTTAGGCGGTAAAGTTTACAATGCATTTGTAAAGGTGTGTTCTCGCCTGAGTCTTTGTTGGTCGTCCATAACATAACTTTAGTTTGTGTGTTGGTTGGTTGGTTGTCTGGCTGGCTGGCTGGCTGGCTGGCTGGTTGGCTGGTTGGTTGGTTGGTTTGTTGGTTGGATAGTTAGTTGTGATTGGTTGGTTGGTTGGTCGGACGTCGATCGGTCGGATGGATGGATGGATGGATGGCTTGCTAGCTGTCTGGCTGGTTGGTTGTTTGGTTGGTTGGTTGGTTAACGTCCCCGTCAACACTTTCTAGTTCATTTTTGAGACGCTGCTTCCAATTTTGAGGGACTTTTACCCGGCATTGAGATGAAATGACATCTCAATTCATGCCGCCCAATGTAACCAAAAGACTTATATGCATCGGATGGCCTGACTCCCACTACTTTGCCTGCGCAGGTTTAGACCTTCTAAAGCGGTTTACCAGAACTTATGTGTGGTCGGTTTCAGCTCTGCGTGGAAGCATCATGCTGCCTGATCTATTTCTCCAAGCCTCGTTTGATATCGGCGAATTAGTTGGTTGATGTGTTGGTTGGTTGCATAAAGGCCCTGTCAACACAATGTCATATCGAACAGATCAGTTTACCCAACAACACTGTTCCTATCGGTTAAACAGTACCGTGTATATCACACTGGTCAATACATACGCACAAGCTGCGTAGCGGTCGTATAGGCTTCGTATTTTGGACACATAGGCTTCGATAAAAAATGGCGGCTGACAGTTCGTCGCTGCAGTAAGAAATTGTTTTACGTTAATCTAACTGTTGTATAGAGTTGCCCAATACTGCAATCTGCTTTACGGACCACTTTGTTAATGTGCGGCTTCGTCTGTTGCAAGAAAAGTTTGAAAAACGGAATATGGAAACATAGACCCCAAAAGAAAATTGGCATTCAACACAGATTTACCTGTATTTTCACTTTGGTCCAGTCGTCCTATGTAACTACACGTGTTTGGCTGGTGTTCTGGCCGATAAATTGTGAATAACAATAATTAAATCAAAAAGCTAATATGCAACCTTCGTCAGATTTTTTTGCGAAAAAGAAAAATCTTGATATTTCGATACAACTCACGTAGCTTCGTTACCGATTACAACGCAGAGGTTGCGAACTAAATTAGATAGCCCTGAATTATGTAGAATAATAGGTAATGATATTAAATTAATATCGAGAAATCAGTCAACCAGCGTTAGTTGGTGATGCTAAAGACATTCTGTATCATTTATACCGAACACATTTTCAGTCTCAGCTATGCAAATACTACATTTTGATTCAAATGCACAAAATCTGTCAAGTTACAATTATTTACACCACCGTTCATAAACATGGTAAGTCTTCGTCAAATCTGTTAAGTATTTAGCCAAATAATATTTGCACTGTATGAATTTCTGTCGTGTTTTTTTTTTATTACAACGCACGTGGCTTCGGAATTTACGATGCGCAGGTTACAGGGATGGGAAGCACTCCTATTAAAATACCTCCAAAAAAGATAAAAAACTTTCAGATACAACATTCTAATAGTTTAAATATTTCTGCTCAAGATATAGTGTGTGGGAACTTGTTACAAACGCCCGGGCCATGCGTTCTAACGCGTATCCACAATCTGTGGTTCTGGGAAGAAATAAGGAAATAAGGAATGCACAAAATCGGTCAAGTTACAATTATTTACACTACGGTTCATAAACTTGGTAAGTCTACGTCAAATCTGTTACAGGAGATAGGAAAGCGATAATCTGTTACAATAACTAGGTAAACATCAATAAACCCTTTCTTCTACTGCAGGTTTCTAAGTGGTCTGACACGGATTTTATCACTGTGTAATCTCCAGCTATTTACTCTGCTACTGCACTGAACTTGATAATTCCGTTTCACTAAAGATATGCTTTCACCTCATCCATGAGAAATCTAGAAGCTTGGTGTGTAATGAATGGGCAGATTTAGCATTGTTGAAGTTTAAAAAACAGACGCTTAAAATGAAGCAAAATGAGCAAGAACTTGCCACTCTTTCAGAGGACTTTAATGTATATGTTTCAGTCCACTGAAACTTGTGATCAGGATTTTTGTGAGGGAAGCAGCAGCTCTGAAGATAGCTATCTTAGATGTCAATCACAACAGTTGTCGTCTGCTTTGTCATCTGAAGCTTACTTTAAAAGTCATTTGGACCAATCTCAGACTGCACCTCTAGTCTGATCTGGGTCCACCCTGTTTGGCTATATGCAAAAGTATTAATAAAAATTGCAGCAGACAGTATAAATGGGGAACGATTTCCAATTGAGGTTTTCTTACGGTTGAAAGTATGAATTTGCATGTCTCTGGAAAGAACATCAACCATTCAAACCTGTTTTCATTTAGGTGTTGTCACTATTTTTTTTACTGAAGCTTACTTTAAATGTTTACCCGCCCCGATAGCTCAGTGGTAGAGAGTCCGCTTCGGGAATGGGAGGTCGCGGGTTCGATCCCCGACCGCGCCATACCAAAGGCGTGAAAAATGGTACTAGGAGCCCCCTAGGCTGACGCTCGCATTATCAGGGGTGGTCCTAGGAAGATAAATGTAGGCAGGTAAGTTTTTTTAGAGGATACTTTGTTTGTCGCAATAAGAGCTCTACAGAGCTTATGTTATTTGTTTCGAATATGCGACGTTAAATAAAGCTTCCTTATCTTTATCTTGAAAAGTAAATTATATAATAATAATAATTCATAACCAGCGTCATTACTTCGAAATTTAAAGCCGCTTTTGGTGTTATGATGTGGAATTCGATATTGAACTGATGTTATTTTAATAAGCATCATGCAGCCCATCTATTTCTTCAAGCCCCGATGGGCGGGGCAGTTGTCATCTTGGAATTGAGTGATGGAGTTTCAATGCTTAATCACCAGGCTAACATGGCTATATAGTTCTAACCCCCAAAAAACCCAATTTTTGTTGTAAACTGGGTTTTACAGGGGTATATTGTTATCCATTAATTTTCATATTTCTGCTCAAATACATAGATTTTTGTGTACATCACGTGAACAAGTCCGTGAAATGAAGTCCCCCCTAAACCCCATTTTATATAGATAAAACTGGGGTTTAAGGGGATATATATTATTTTTCTTATTTCTGCTCCAAGACATAGGTTGTGGGTACTCGTTAGAACCGCCTCACTGAGGCGGTTCTAACGAGCACCCTCAACCTATGTTTTGAACATTTATAACAAAAATACCAAGGATTTTCATAAGAAAAGTAGCCATTTTGGAGATGTGAAAAATGCACTATGTCGCACGGGTGAGTTATCGTAATGACTCAAACGGGCGGTTCTAACGAGTAACCACAATCTATGTTTCGAGCAGAAATATGAAAATCTTCGGACTTTTTATCTGAAACTTTTTTTTTTGTGTGTGGTAAAATTTTCAATTTACTTGAATAGGCGTGTTTTCATAATGAAGAATACAACTGGATTAATGTCCTCAGTATAATACGGCATTATTCAGCGAAATTTGTTTACTTGAGGACTTTCACTGAATGTATTTGTTTCTCATTTGTTTCTCATTTGTTTACGTTAAATTTCATCGTGACTGAACTTCAAAACAGACCATAACCGACCCTTGTATCTGTTTGCATAAAGGATTGAACCACGCCATTGTATTTAATACATTTTTCTATTTTCAGGTTTTCAGCAAGATTGTGGTCATTGGTGATGTCATTACTAAAACGCGCCTATACAAATATATTGTAAAATTTACCGCCGAAAAAACGAAAATTTT
The DNA here is from genome assembly GCA_963580285.1 of Lucinisca nassula. Taxonomy (NCBI): domain Eukaryota; kingdom Metazoa; phylum Mollusca; class Bivalvia; order Lucinida; family Lucinidae; genus Lucinisca; species Lucinisca nassula. Next base: position 17,970,606 of record OY757026.1, read on the forward strand.
ACGATGAAAACTTGTTACATTTTTCTTATTTCTGCTCAAAATATAAATTGTGGGTACTCGTTAGAACCGCCTCATTGAGGCGGTTCTATCGAGTACCCACAATCTATATTTTAGAGCAGAAATAAGAAAAATAAGGTTTACCCATATAAACCCCAGTTTTACAGAATAAAAGTGGGGTTCAAGGGGGTCAGAATTATATAGGCGTGTTTTCGTGATGACACCATTGTATTAAATACACGTTTCTATTTTCAGCAAGATTGTGGTCGTTGGCGCTGTTACCAAATATAGTTTAGCCAATGGTAAAAATTGGTCAACATTTACATAAACTGAAAACTGAGATCGACAAAAAAAGCATCTCCTCTTCTAACAAGACTGTTGCTTCATGACTGAGCCTTTCAGGAACATTTAATGGTGTATATTTTGTGCTAATGAGTCCTTACACATTTTGGAATACTTGTCAAACACATTCTACGAGTCAAAATACGTATGTTTGAACCAGTTAATAGGCCTGCAGTGGAGTTTGCGCAGTTCAACTGACGCTGTACACGACTATGTTGTAAACGATTCAAAATTATTGGAGGAAATACGAAAAGAGTGGCTCGGTGGGAGAACAGATCACAAGTGAATATGCCAAACAGAAATATCTAGAAACGAATCCATCTTCTTCGAATTGGGGATGATGTCTGGAGAGGACGAAATGCGACTCAAATAAGAGTTTGTCTGTTCTTTACACATGTAATTGTAGCTTTCAGGAAAGCTAAATTTAGCTCTTCACAGTTGAGGAGATTATATTTATTTTGATTATCGTAAGCAACGCTCATGTTTAGAAGTTTTGATTGACATCAGCGACAAATATATTTATAGTGACGTCATTCAAAGGTACCAATCAAGATGCTGGCAAATTTGTATTATCATTACATTTATCCGGGCTTTTTCAAGGTCATTGCGCCAGCTGAGGTGAAATTGTTACTGTGTATTGTGGCTGTGGCCGCCCTGTTGGATTTGGCACACAGGTTCATAATTGCTCAGAGGCGTAGAAGAAGAGAGAGCGGCACGGAAAACACCGGACATCACAACGGAAATTTACAGCATGCATATTATAACCCTTTACAACATCGGACGGTTCCTTACAAGAATTCTGTGCATAATAAGATTTTGCCATAAGGAACACTTACTGGCACACGAATAATTTATTCTTGAAGCGCCCACCTACCAAAGCATGTATTCAACGTTGAGTCAAACTTGAGTGCTTGAAGGGACGCCTTCATGAAAGAGACGTCACATTCTTTATGTTGACGTGTTTATGCAAAATATTTTACACAGTAATTGTATTGCAATAGCAAGTTAACACACCGAGTGTCTCATTACGTACACATCATACTATAGTGCATGTATTTTATATCTAAAAAAAGGAATTTTTGATGAAACTGTGTAATATTTTAGCTCACCTGAGCAGTGCTCAAGGTGAGCTACTGTGATCACTGTCCGGCGTCCGTCGTGCGTCGCCAACAATTTACTTAAATGTCATCTCCTCCTAAACTGGTGAATGGATTGCAAAATAATTTCATATCACCCTCTACTGGTTCCGCTCCTTTGAACAAAATGGCAACCAGGGCTAAAAATAAAAAACCTTTAAACGACATCTTCTCCTAGCCCATCAGCCCGATTTCAAAATTATTTCACAGAAATGTTACTTTGGTGACCCTCTACCGAAGTTGTTAAAATGGTTGCGCTCCGTGAACAAAATGGCCACCAGAACTAAAAATAGAAAAACCTTTAAACGACATCTTCTAGCCCACTGGCCTGATTTTAAAATAGTTTCACAAATGTTCCTTGGGTGAACCTCTACCAAAATTGCTAAAATGGTTCCATTCCGCTGAACAAAATGGCTACCAGAGCTAAAAATAGAACAAAAACTTTAAACGATACCTTCTCCTACCCCCACCGGCCCGATTTCAAAATAATTTCACAGAAATATTTCTTAGGTGACCCTCTACCAAAACAGCTAAAATAGTTCCAGCTTGCTGAACAAGATTGCCCCCAGAGTTAAAAATAGAAAAACCTTTAAACGACATCTCCTCCTATCCCATTGGCCAGATTTCAAAATAATTTCACAGAAATGTTCCTTGGGTAACCCTCTACCATATTTGCTGAAATGGTTCCACTGCATTATAAGCTATGGCCGCCAAAGCTTAAAATAGAAAAACAACTTTAAACGTTTCTCCTCCTAGTTAAGGGCCTCCGTGGACTAGTGGATATAAGAGCGATGACTCTTAAACATTAGGTCTCTCCCCGCTGTGGGCTCGAGCCTCGCTAGGGTCACATGTGAGACGCTAGGTTCTGCAACGGAAGATCAGGTGGGTTTTCTCCGGGAAATCCGATTTTCGCCAACCTCTGATTTACGATCGGCTCGATTGAATCTTCTCCTAGCCATTTGGTCCGATTCGAAGACAATTTTACAGTAATGTTTTTGGGTGACCCTCTGCATTAATTGCTTAAATTGTTCCGCTCTGCTGAACAAAATGGCCACCAGAGCTAAAAATAGAAAAACAAAAACCTAAACTCCTCCTTCTAGCCCTTTGGCCCAATTTCAAATAATTTCAAAGACACTCTACCAAACTTGCTTAAATGGTTCCCCATCACTAAACAAAATGGTCACCAGAGCTAAAAAAATAAAATAAAAAATAAACAACATCTCCTCCTAGCCGTTTGGTCCAATTCCAAAATGATTATACTGAAATATTCCTTGGTTTACTCTCTACCAAAATCCCCCAAATTGTTCGGCTTCGCTAAACAAAATGGCCACTAGAGCTAAAAATAGAAAAAAAAAACACTTTTAACAACATCTCCTCTTAGGCCAGTGACCTAATTTCAAAATAATTTCGCATAAATGTTTCTTGGATGACTCTCTACCAAAATTGTTAAAATAGTTCCGCCTGCTGAATAAAATGGCCACCAGAGGTTCCTTGTGGCAAGGACTTCCCACTTATACAATATTTTGACTTGTGACCTTAAACGATGACCATTTTGTCCTTACTTCCAAACCGTTTGAGATAGAGGCTTCATATTTGACATGTAGGTATCTTGTGACACGGGCTTCACGCTCAAAATTTTGATCTGTGACCTTGACCTTTGACCATCTTTATCTTTAGAGCTATTTGAGATATAGCCTTCATAATTTGCATGTAGCTTCCATGTGACAAGGGCTTCTCATCCATGCAAATTTTTTCTTGTAACTTTGACATTGACCTGTGACCAGTTTTGAAGTAAAGATTGACTTCGGGCTGGGGCCTTGTTTCCATAATCTATGAAACATCTTGGACTCAGGGGGCTTGAAGAAATATATGGCCTGCATGATGCTTCCACGCAGAGCTGAATCCGGCCTGCACACAAGTACTGGTAAACCGCTTAGAGTATCTAAGCCTGCCCAGGCAATGCAGTGCGAGTCGGCCCGTCCATGCTAATAAACCCTATAGGTTTCATTGGGCGACAGGGCTTGAGATGTCATTGCATCTCAGTGTCGGGTAAAAGTCCCACAAAATTGGAAGCAACGTCTCCAAAATGACCTTTACAGTGTTGACGGCACGTTAAACCTCAAATCAAACAAAAACTAAATCTTGGACTCAGGTGAGCGATCCAGGGCCATCGTGGCCCTCTTGTTCTTATTTTTGTTCCAAACGGTAGTTGTATAACGAGTACCCACAACCGATGACTTGGGACAGAAAATAAGAAATAGTGTATGCTCTGTAAACCCCATTATTCTCAATAAAACGTGGGGTTATCGGGTGGTCTTCAGTTCACGGACTTGTTAACGTAATGTCTTTGCGCTTACGCACAATGCCCATCCAGTTGGCTGCCATCTGCGGCGTCTGATCTGGGCATGCCCTGTTTGCCAACTACGCATTTTGGGGTTTCTGCACAACGACTTTCTCAATGAGCTTGGGTAAATGTACTTGTACGGGCGGTTCTAACGAATACCACAATCTATAATTCGAGCATAAATATGAAAACTATCGGACTTAACTTTGGCCCCTCCAAATCATATGGGTCTACTGTTAGAGGGAATAATCTTGTTGCTCAGGATCTAATCCTAGGCTTTAGCACATCTCTTTTGACAAGGGTGGAGGGGAGGGGGGGGAGGGGGGGGGCACTGATAATTTCTACAGAAGGTGTCACTCTTTATTTTGTTTGTTTGATTTGAGGTTTAACATCCCCGTCAACACTGTATAGGTCATTTTGGAGACGTTGCTTCCAATTTATGGGACTTTTACCCGACATTGAGATGAAATAACATCTCAAGCCCAATCGCCCAATGAAACCAATAGAGTTTATAAGCATGGACGGTCCAACACGCACCGGTTTGCCTGGGCAGGCTTAGATCCTGTAAGCGGTTTACCAGTACCCGTGTGCGGTCGGTTTTCAGCTCTGCGTGGAAGCACCATGCAGCTCACCTATTTCTTAAAGCCACAATGGGCGAGGGCATGTGTCACTCTTTAAGGCGATCCATTCCGATATAAATATGTTCTATAAAAGGGTTATCCTTTGGAAGCAAGGAATACACCACAGAACTCGAAAACATGGAGTGGATATGTTTTCTGGGCCAGGCTAGCTAGTTTCAGCCAATTAGGCCTCATCAGTGACCCTATTTATTTTTAATTCCACAATGGGATGAATGATCCCACAGCACAAGAAAATATAAACTGCACTTTGATGTACTCCTCGCAACAGTTAAGTATATTTTGTGATAATTGAAGGATAGTTTTTTCATATTTCTCTATATAAACCTGTGTTGTTGATAGTCATTCGAACGGCCTCCGTGAGTTCTAATGACTATCCACAACGCAGGCTTGTATTGGACATTTACAAAAACTATTCTTCAATTATCGCAAAAAAATTACATTTCTTGTTGATATGTAATATTTGGCAGAGGTTGTGGTACATGTTTACAATATTGTAACTAAATATTCGGGCAATAAAATGTCACAAAAACAAGCATAAAAATTGTAGACGCAGGTTAGTCATAGCAAATAATGTAGACCCTGATCAGACTGCTTCTAAGGAGCAGTTTGATCAGGGTTTACACTGTTTGCATCTGGACAAAAGTGTTTGATGCCAAAATATGTAAAGAATAATTCATGATACATGTGCTAAAAGGCTCATTATAAAGTGATCGGATTTAACGATAATTACGGTATTCTGAAGGTTTTTGTTTGTTTGTTTGATTTGAGGTTAAACGTCCCCGTCAACACTGTAAAGGTCATTTTTGAGACGTTGCTTCCAATTTTGTGGGACTTTTACACGACATCGAGATGAAATGACATCTCAAGCCCTGTCGCCCAATGAAACCAATAGGGTTTATTAGCGTGGACGGGCCGACTCGCGGTTCCTGGACAGGCTTAGATCCTCTAAGCGGTTTACCAGTTCAAGTGTGCGGGCCGGATTCAGCCCTGCGTGGAAGCAGCATGCAGCCCATATATTTCTTCAAGCCCCTACGGGCGGGGGCCGTATACAAATACAGTAAAAGTACGCTATTAAGACCACCTAAAATGAAGAATGAATCTGTTGTTTTTTTTAAATTTATTGATACTGTTTCAGTTATTCTTTCTTTGTTTTTCTACACCCAGTGTGTCCTATTGACAGAGTACCTTTGAGACTGTTCAAAAGTGGTCTTTAACACCACTTTTGAACAGTCGCAAAGGTGGTCTTAATATAGGAATTTTACTATACATTGAAAACTTTACCACCGGAAAAACGAAAATGTCAAGATGAAAAATTGCGATATTTTAACTTATTTCTGCTCAAAATATAGATCGAGGTGGTTCTAACGAGTACCCACAATCTATATTTTAGAGCAGAAATAATAAAAACCCAGTTTTACTAATATAAAATTTTGGTTCAAGGGGATAAAAATTGTATAGGCGTGTTTTCTTGATGCTTTCCTGTTGCAATGTGATATTTGGCATAAGTTGTGGTACATGTACTGTATTCTATATTTACCCTAAATATTCGGACAATAGAACGTCACAAAAACAAGCCAAAAGAAAACTTGTAGACCCAGGTTAGTCATAGCAGATAATGTAGACCCAGATCAGACTGCTTCTAAGGAGCAGTCTGATGAGGGTTTACTCTGTTTGCATCTGGACCAACCGGCCCCGATAGCTCAGTTGGTAGAGTGTCCGCTCCGGGGAACGGGAGGTCTCGGGTTCGATCCCGGGCCGCGAAATACCAAAGTCGTTAAAAATGGTACTAGCTGCTCCTCGCTTGGCACTCAGATTTACGGGGTAGAGCTAGGACTGGTCGACCCAGTGTCAGGATAATGTGACTGGGTGTGGTATCATGTAATGTGTCTGGGACATGATATTTCAGTGAGGCAGCACTATAAACGTGAGCATTGAGCTCCCTGTCGCAACCAGACACCGTCGTGATATGACTGAAAAATTGTTGAAAGCGACGTTAAACCCGAATTCACACACACACACACACACACACACACACACACACACACACACACACACACACACACACACACACACACACACACACACACACACACACACACACACACACACACATCTGGACCAAAGTGTTTGCTGCCAAAATGTGTATTGAATAATTTATGATATAGGTATAGTCGTTCAAAACGCAGTGAGACGTGACAGCACTTTTAATTTTCGCCTTCAGTTGGGATTTTACATTGGGAGAAATAGTTTTACTTAGATTCGTACTGCATCATACTAACCACTTGGCTACGACTTCTACATACATGTAATGACATTATAAAAAACTTATTCATAATTTTAAAATCCTAAGTAAAAAGAAATCCGAACGGGCCTCCGTGGCATAGTGGATAAGAGCGCTGACTCTTAGTCATTAGGTCTCTCACCGCCGTAGGTTCGAGCCTCGCTCGGGCCACGTGTGAGACGCCAAGTTCTGCAACGGAAGGTCAGGTGGTTTTTCTCCGGGTACTCCGGTTTTCGCCCACCTCTGATTAACGATCGGCTCGATATGAGTGAAATAATCTTGAAAGGGCCGTAAAACCCAAACCAAAAAAAAAAAAAAAAAAAAGAAATCCGAAACCTGCTTCCCCTAAAACATGGAATATTCTTGCCACCCTTCAACGTTGAACTCTCAAAGGTCGTTGATAAACTATACTATGACTCATTATAAAGTGACCGGATGTTTACGGTAATTACGGTATTCTGAAGGTCGTGTATCCATTTCGAAAATACGCCTATACAAATACATTGTAAACTTTCGGTTCCCGCCCATCGGGGCTTGTAGAAATATATGGGTTGCATGATGCTTCCACGCAGAGCTGAAACCGACCCGCACACGAGTACTGATAAACCGCTTAGAGGATCTAAGCCTGCCCAGGCAAAGCGGTGCGAGTCGGCCCGTCCTTGCTTATAAACCCTATTGGGTTCATTGGGCGGCAGGGTTTGAGATGTCATTTCATCTCAATGCCGGGTAAAAGTCCCACAAAATTGGAAGCAACGTCTCCAAAATGACCTTTGCAGTGTTGACGGGGACGTTAAACCTAAAATCAAACAAACAAACAAACATTGTAAACTTTATCGCCGGAAAAAAACGAAAATTTTAAGATGAAAATTGCGATATTATAACTTATTTCTGCTCAAATTATAGATTGTGGGTACTCGTTAGAACCGCCTTATCATCGAGCATCTAACGAGTATCCACAATCTATATTTTAATGCAGAAATAAGAAAAATAAGTTTTACCCCTGTAAACCCCAGTTTTACTATATGAAAGTGGGGTTCAATGGGGGTCAAAATTATATAGGAGTGTTTTCGTGATGATTTTTTTTTTTTTTTTGATTTTGGTTTAACGGCACTTTCAAGACTATTTCACTCATGTCGAGCCGATCGTTAATCAGATGTGGGCGAAAACCGGAGTACCCGGAGAAAAACCACCTGACCTTCCGTTGCAGAACTTGGCGTCTCACATGTGACCCGAGCGAGGCTCGAACCACAGCGGTGAGAGACCTAATGATCAAGAGTTAGCGCTCTTAACCACTAAGTCACGGAGGCCCGTGTTTTCGTGATGATACAACACAATTGGACAAATTAATCTTATAAATGTAATATGAAATAGGTGCGACCTAATTGCAACCAACTGTTTTGATGCTTAATTTAAACCTCCCATTTTTTGTATTGTATATTAGGTGGGTCTTTTTGAAATGAAAAGATTTTCTAAATGGACATTTGCAGTAGTACTGTAAAATTCCTATATTAAGATCTCCTTTTGGACTGTATTCAAAGGTGGTCCCTGACCGAACAACGACAGCAACAAAGTTAAACTTGAACTGTGCAGTAGATAGTTAATCGAAAAAAATATAATAATAAACAAGTTGTGCTCGTGAAACACTGATGCCCCCGGACAGCGCATGTTAAATATGAAAGCAGTATCACTAAGCAGTCGAAAGGTATGGCCAATGTTCAAGACTTAAAAAAGTAGGTCAAGGTCACAAGGTCAAAAATTATGGGATCGTTTGAAAGGTCTGTGACACAGAATGCACATGTGAAATATGAAAGCCCTAACACTTACCAATCGAAAGTTATATATGGCCAATGTTAAAGTTTTTAAAAAGTAGGTCAAAGGTCAAGGTAACGAGCTCAAAAATTATGGTACCACTGGAAAGGTCTTGTGAAAAAGAATGCATGTGAAATATGAAAGCCCTATCACTTACCAATCGAAAGTTATAGACTATGTTAAAGTTTTTAAAAAGTAGGTCAAAAGTCAAGGTACGAGGTCAAAATTTATGGTACCACTAGAAAAGTCTTGTGACAAGAAACGCACATGTGAAATATGAAAGCCCTACCAATTACCAATCGAAAGTTATGGCAAATGTTAAAGCTTTTAAAAAGTAGGTCAAACGTCAAGGTCAAGAGGTCAAAAATTATGGGACCACTGGAAAGGTTTTGTGATAAGGTATACACATGTGAAATATGAAAGCTCTATCTATTACCATTCAAAAGTTATGCCAAATGTTAATGTTTTTGTAGACAGACTAACGGACAAACAGACAGACAGACAGACCAAAGACTATCTGCCTCTGAATCTCTTAGATTCCGGGGGCATAAAAATCACTCCGTCGAGAGAATGGTATCTGTATTTAGTAGAACTAGTATTATTTTTGAAAACTGCAGTTGCATTCTACCAGTTTTATTTTTGAAAACTGCAGTTGCATACATACTTTAGGGTAGGGAAGAGTTATTTTTTCTGTTCAAGTGGTAGAAATGTACCTTGTTCTATCTATCAGAATTCTATCTCCTGTCTGTCTCCCTATCTATCTATCTATCTATCTATCTATCTATCTATCTATCTATCTATCTATCTATCTATCTATCTATCTATCTATCTTCCTGTCTGTATCTACCTATCTCTCCAAAGCGGCCCCCGCCCATCGGAGCTTGAAGAAATAGATGGGCTGCATGATGCTTCCACACAGAACTGAAACCTACCACACTGGTTAACTGCTTAGAGGATCTATGCCTGCCCAGGGAAAGCGGTGCGAGTCAGATCGTCCATGCTTATAGACCGAATTGGTTTCATTGGGATACAAGGCTTGAGATGTCATTTCACGCAGAGCTGAATCCGACCGCACACGAGTACTGGTAAGTGGTGACCCACTTAGAGGATCTAAGCCTGCCCAGGGAAAGCGTTGCGACTTGGACCGTCCATGCTTATAAACCCTATTGGTTTCATTGGGCGACAGGGCTTGAGATGTCATTTCATCTCAATGTTGGGTAAAAGTCCCACAAAATTGGAAGCAATGTCTCCAAAATGACCTATATAGTGTTGACAGGGACGTCAAACATCAAATCAAACAAATAAATTGAGATGTCATTTCATCTCAATGTCGGGTAAAAGTGGCACAAAATTGGAATCAGCATCATGAAAATGACCTATACGGTGTTTAGGTTTCCATTATGGTCTGGTCGCTTAATGTTTGTATTTCTTTCCCTTTGGTGTCTTTTATGGGTGGAGTAAGTTAATTGTATCAATTCCTGATCTTTGTTTTACTTCTAATTTGATCGGGATGTTAAACATCAAATCGAACAAACAAAACTCCCATTGGGGACGTAAATGGGTCTAAAAGACGATTCTTCAGGAATCACGATTCTATTATACACCGGCCCCAGCCCATCAGGGCTTGAAGAAATATATTGGCTGCATGATGCTACCACGCAGAGCTGAATCCGACCTGCACACGAGCACTGGTAAGCCGCTTAGAGGATCTAAGCCTGCCCAGGCAAAGTGGTGCACACAAGTCGTCCCGTCCATGCTTATAAACCCTATTGGTTTCATTGGGCGACAGAGCTTGAGATGTCATTTCATCTCAATATCGGGTAAAAGTCCCTAAAAATGGGAAGAATCGTCTCCAAAATGAAATTTACAGTGTTGACGGGGAAGTTAAACCCCAAATCAAACAAACAAATCTACTTTACACAAGTTACAAGTACGTCGCATTATGTGTACATTATTACATACACTCTGAAAGCTTACACAGTAATTCTGTAACTACCGCATCTATAACCTGCACAGGCACTGAAAATTCTTTATCAGAATATAGATGTGACTAATTCAGTATCACAGGGTTTGTAGTTGGCCTGTTGATTTGCCCAGTAAACTTAGTGAATGTGTAAAAAGTCAAAATATGGGTAAAAAAATATATATACAATGCAATCCAGTAACATTGCGTACATTAAGTTTTGATAACTCTTATGTGTGACTTTGTCAAAGCCACCATTGACACTCACAAACATTGCAACACTTTCCCTACCAACTATCTGCAATGAAAATTGATTTCCGAATTTTTAACAAACAGGACAAAGGGATATCCCTTGAAATGGAACTACCAATTTTGTCGCCCAACACTGCACACTAAAAAAGTTCTTGGTTAGTTATTCTGCAATGTTATTAGAATGATGCAGTGAGTTGAGATATAAAATATTTGTGTCTTTGGCTAGTTTAAACTCAGTCTTGACTATGGAAATCTTCGGATTTTTCTTATTTTGAGAAAAATTGAAAAGTTCTGCGAAATTGGCACATCAGCATGTGCAAGCTCATGTTTTCAAGGCTTTACACAACTTAATCTGACCATCGGGGCTTGAAGAAATTGATGGGATACATGATGCTTGTACGCAGACGAGTACTCCGCTTAGAGAATCTAAGCCTGCCCTGGCCCAGGCATAGCAGTGTGTGTCAGAACATGCATGCTTATAAACCCTATTGGTTTCGTTGGGTGACAGGGCTTGAGATCTCATTTCATCTCAATCTCGGGGGTAAAAGTCCCACAATATTAGAAGCAATGTCTCTATATAGTGTTGATGGGGATGTTAAACCTCAAATCAAACAAAACAGTCCTGGTGTAAATTACATACACTCCAGGTTTGGCAGGATGGAGTTGCCTACACAGTCATCACGCTGTTGTTGATGTAATTATGGTAGGGATCACTCATATTTTTGCTTTTTACACAATCCACAAGTTTTTAGGGCAAATCAAGAGGGCCAATATAGAAACTATAGATGGGAAGATATGTGTTCTTAGGGGAGATTCTGGGTAATTGATAGTATTTTTTTTTTTTTTTGCTGTCCAAGCAATAAAGCGGCAATCATTTTGGGTCAGGCCTTGGCAAAAGATAAGAATAAGACCAGATAAAATATTATTTGATCCAACGTTATTTTTACACCAGGAGAAATATATTTGGCTGCATGGAGTTTCCCGGTAAAGCGAAATCAACAGCACCTTTACATTATGAAAACATGCCTATACAAATACAATGTAAACTTAAACGTCGAAAAAAAAAAAAACCCCTGAAAATTTCAAGATGGAACAGTGTGATGTTTTTCTTATTTTGACTCAAAATATAGATTGTGGGTACAAGTTAGAACCGCCTCATTGAGGTGGTTCTAACCAGTTCCCACAATCTATGGTGGGGGTGTGATTTTAAGATTATTTCACTCATATCAAGCCGATCGTTAATCAGAGGTGGAAGAAAACCGGAGTACCCGGAGAAAAACCACCTGACCTACATGCACCATTGCAGAACTTGGCGTCTCACATGTGACCAGAGTGAGGCTCGAACCACAGTGGTGAGAGACCTAATGATTAAGAGTGAGCGCTCTTGTCCACTAGGCCACGGAGGCCCGTCACAATCTATATTTTAGAGAGGAAAAACGAAACATAAGGTTTTCGCATTGTAAACCGAAGTTGTACTATTAGGGTTCAAGGGGCCCAGGATTATATAGGCTTGTTTTTTTTGTGATGAAACTACTTGTAAACTGCTTAGAGGATCTAAGCCTGCCCAGGCAGAGTGGTGTGAGTCTGTCCATACTTATACACTGGTTTCATTGGATGGCAGGGTTTGACACAATGATTTGTATAGACTTCTGATACACTAGATGCATGCATTGCTGTTATCTATCAAAGATGTTTTATTAGCCAGAAAAAAATGAAATGGTTAAAGTGCTAGACAGATTCTAAACTCTAGCTCAGACAAATACTTTAATGCACTTCTAAATGAGAACTTCTAATAAGCAGGGCCTGACAAATCCATTACCCAGCTGCCATGAGGGCAAGTCCAAATTTTTCAACATAGTCCTGTTTATATTCTGTCCCTAAATATTATATCTCGTGGAAAATGAAATACAATGGTCAATGGTTTTGAAAAGCTATCCATTTAATTATTCTGCTACTTTAATGGCATAAGAGTATGGCAAAATATGAGCTGTTGATAGTAAGATGGAAAAATATGGTTTTAATTTGTGGGTGCGGTAGGGCTTGAGATGGCATGTAATACAAAGATCAGTTAAAAGTCCCACAAAATGTGAATCAACATCTTCAAAATGATGTAGATAATGTAAACAGGGACGTAAAGGTAAATTCAAACAAATGAAAAGGTAGCGTTATTTGTGTGGTAATTATTAGCCTATGACCTTTGTCAAATTCACCCTGGTTTAGAAAACAAACTGGAGTGTGATAGCTCAGTGGTTAGTGCACTTGCCTCTGATGCTAGAGATCCCGGGTTGCGTCCCCGGCAGCGACTATAAAATTTCGGTGTCCTAACACGCCCCATTGGCATCTTTTGCAGGGGTGAATGTCATAAAGTGCACCGTCCTTCGGATCTGGACCATAGCTGGAGGCCCTGTGCAGGGAGAGTTATGCCCTGTGCAGGTTAACCCTTTTTGTACCAAATGGAATCTTCCTTCTTATATATTGCAGGAGTTCATTTCAAAATTTAGGGGTGTCAGGTTGTGTTTTTATCAAAATGTATTTGGAAAATGACTGTACTTTTAACAAACAGTGGAGGCCCTGATCAGTCGCCAAATTCTGCGGCGTCTCATCTGGGCCTGCACTGTTTGCCAGGGTACCCATTTTGGGGTTTTCGGTACTAAATGGGTTAAAGACCCCTACAATAATAATTACAAGATTACTGTGTAGGCTTTCATCCTGCAAACCTCGGGTGTATGTAAAGTACACCTTAGAGTAATGGTCAGATGTGACCGATCGCAGTTAAAGTAGAAAGAAAGACAAGAAACTGCTGCATACTTCAAGTATGTGAAATGAACATAAGGTGTAATTTTTGGATGCCTATTTCTGACCAGGTATTGAAGTTTTTCTGGGCAGTATGTACAATTGGATAATTATTGTAAGGAGGCGTATTGAGACAACTTGCACTTCCACATTTCACTTGTGCTGGAATTTATAATGAAAATGGTGGCCTCAATAGACTGATAGAATGTTAGGAATGAAAAAAACTTCAGCAGTTGAACAAGTTATGTGACATCCAATGCTGCTTTGTTTGAACAAGTAGTACAAACCTGGTGTGTATGTAATATACACCTGCGGTAATGGTCAAAATGTGACCGACGCAGTATCAGAAGATAGATAGATAGATAGACTTTGATTTGTTACAGGATACTTTGTTTGTCGCAATAAAAGCTCTACAGAGCTTATGTTATTTGTTTCGGATATGCGACGTTAAATAAAGCTTCTTTATCTTTATAGACAACAACAACAACAAGTGGTATGAAACACCAAAATTTGAACAAGATGTCTGCATCACAATTCACCTATTTCTGTGATTCTGGCCATCAAGGTGTAGAGTTTTGTTGTTGTTGTTTTCTTCTGGAGGTAGGAGATGCATGCTTATATTGATCGGTCCTGATTTTCTTCGACTGCAGTGGAAAATCCTCAATGAGCATTGTTGGCTGTATTGTATTAACAACAGGTACATTGAACTGAAATACCAATTTTTAAGCAAGATGTTTCAAGAAAAATGTACCTACTGTATTATTTTATTCACTCATTTCACAGCAGAAAAACTTTTGTTTACTTCCTCTCGCCAACACTAACGGCTATTAGTTTTGACACGGTCTGTGACACTGTGTGTGTAGTACTACCTCATGCAGTGGAATACGATACCAGCGAAAGGTTAAAGAAGACACGTTTTTATCGTTGAATTAGATGCAGCTGTTAAACTGGAAAAAGCTGCATTGTGAGTTGATATAGCCATGATAGCGCAGCCAAGTTTGTTTATTTCGAAAAGATGAACGTGTGTCCATGGTAACAAGGAAGTTCAAAATTAGCCAATCAGGTGCCTAATGTAACCGGAACCAATATTTTTAAACCGGAAGGACCATCAAATTTTCAGCCCAACAGCTGTTGGCTATTGAGGTTTTGAATGGGTGGGGTATGTTCCAATAAACAAATACACGTGTTACCGTTAAGCAACCAACTCTCGTTATTTGCCGCCTTCGGCGGCAAACAACTCGTTGGTTGGTTGCTATTAGTTATGGATGTGGCGCTGTGCTTGCTTTAGTGTGTGCGTGCGTGAATTCGTGCGTGCGTGAGTGCCAATTTTGTACAATTGTGTGAAGCTCGAATTCTTGTAACAATATTCAGATCTATTAAACCATGTAAACATTTTGCAAGAGTGTTCATATTAAACATCTTAGTTTGCTTGCATAGTTTAAACATAGGCTCATGATGAAAGAGACAGGGACTAACAGAAAATGGATGACATTTCTCACGACCTTGTGCATGCGCAGAAATTCCTTGGTATTAAGTTTTGCACGGGCTTAAAGATCTCACGCTACACCTGCCTCGATTGCTCAGCCGGATGCACGTCGGATCTCTCCTTTAGCTGAGATTGATTATGGCTACGTTCATACTCTCTCGGCAGATTCAAGAAGGTTAGTTGTCAGTTTCTAGCGGAAGAATGTGCCCTGTCCGGGTAAATCGCGTATGTACATGTATAAGCTTGTGTTACGTAAACTGGCCGACTCGATATGATCTAAAATGTTGGGTTGTTAAAAATCAACAGTAAGTAAAAACAAAACAAAAACAGGCTTGGCCACCTTCCAAAAATAAATAGATAAATTAAAGAATAAATACCGCGTTTGCAGAACACTTTCGCAGGAAGGTTTGAGATACAACCGAGTTGGTCATCATATTTAGCCTGCTTACTTCAGAGGTGAGATCCTATGTCAGATTCAGATTTTTGGGTCGAATGGCTTATCGATCGGTTTATCAGCCGACTGGGTTATTTAGTTGTCAGTTGACTACAGAAGCGTTCCGCCTGCTCTTGTCCATGACATGATAAAGTTTATGCAGTATATAAAGTAGTTGATACGTAACACGATAAGCTTTATGCTACACACAATGTAGTTGAAACGTAACAACATAAGCTTTATGCACCACATAATGTAGTTGATAAATCATATAATGAATATCATGCAGGATATAATAAAATATGAGCAAGACTAACGAGTTTTATGCAACACATAATGTAGTTGAAACGTAACAGCATAAGCTTTAAGTAACACATAATGTAGTTGATACATCATATAATGAATACCATGCAGGATATGATAAAATATGAGCAGGACTTAACGAGTTTTATGCAACGCATAATGTAGTTAATACGTAAACACCGTAAGCTTTATGCAACACATAATGTTGTTGATACATCATTTACTGAATATCATGCAGGGTATAATAAAATATGAGCAGGACATAACGAGTTTGCACCATATAAGCATATCAGGTCAGGACATAGCGATGTTATTGCAGAGGATAGGAAATAACGATGTTTTTGCACTATGTAAGCATATTAGGGGGTCACATGGATTTTTTCTTACCATCAAATAGCTATGGCGTTCCATACAAAATTCCTAAATTCGAGGAGCTCTTGCTTACAGGGTATCACATGGATTTTTTCTTACCATCAGACAGCTATGGCTTTCCATACAAAATTCCTAAATTCGAGAAGCTTTCTTGCGACGAAATGCTCTTTATGGCCTGCTTTCGATGTTTCGATCCACTGTTGATGATTTGCACTGGCCTCAATTAAAAATGGTCTTAGAAAACCTTTCTTATTATGGAACAGTCGTTTACGTATAAACCTGCCCAGGAAAAGTGTGGGTAGGTAAAACTGACCGTCTCAAAATGACCTTAAATTGTTGACTAGACCGTTAAACTCTTATACAAATAAACAGATTATGAAATAGTAAGAAAAGGGTCATCGTTATCATGCATGAGATCCCAAGACTCGTACAAACACATTGTAAACTTTACCACCGAAAAAAAAGAAAATGTTAAGATGAAAAAATGTGATATTTTTCTTATTTTTGCTAAAAATATGGATTTGGGGTACTCGTTAGAACCGCCTCGATTTAGAACCGCCTCATCGAGGTGGTTCTAAGGAATACACACAATCTTTATTTAAGAGCAGAAATAAGAAAAATTAGGTTTATCCCAGTAAACCCCAGTTTTACTGTATAAAAATTGGGTTCAAAGGGTCAAAATTGTATAGGCGTGTTTTCGTGTTGAAAGACAAGCAAAATTATGAAATCTTTTCATGATATTATAGGTAACCAAAGTTGTTTTCCGCAGCGCTTCCTCTTTTAATATTTTTTAAAAATTTCATAATTTTGCTTGCCTTTAATGGTCAGATATCATGCATGGGAAGGATGAGCCTTTTCGTACTGTTTCATAATAATGTAAGAATCTTATATAGGGGGAAATGTGTCCCGAGGGTCACTGTCTGGCATCACGAGGCTTGCCGAGTGATGCCGGACAGTGATCCTGAGGAACGGATTTTCCTATCCACCCCTCTCACCCATGTAGGATTCTTTTTCTTGCATACCTTCCATTTCTAGTGTGGATTTTTAATACTCCAGTCACGTCGGTTCCCGACGTCCGCCATATTGAGATGGCATTACAGGAATTTTAATAACGTCACGTAAGGTGTTGTGACGTCAGCCTTAACGACGGTGCATATGAGGTCGTATTCAACCATTGCATTTATCAAACACGCGAGAATATTCGATTTTGGGTACTAGCACCAGGGTAAGAACAGCCATTCTATCTCAAGCTAAAACCATGGATTTCCTTAACTGGTGTGCAAGAAGAAAGGTTTTCTAAGGCCATTCTAAATTCAGGTCAGTGCAAATCATCAACAAAGAAGGTGGAACAAGAGTACGAAATTGAAAGCAGGTCATAAAGAGCATTTCGCCGCACCTCGAATATAATTTTGTATGGAACGCCATGGCTGTCTGATGGTAAGAAATAATCCATTGGATGCTTTTTGAATGTTTGTTTGATTTGAGGTTCAACATCCCCGTCAACACTGTATAGGTCATTTTGGAGACGTTGCTTCCAATTTTGTGGGACTTTTACACGACATTGAGATGAAATGACATCTCAAGCCCTGTCGGCCAATGAAACCAAAAGGGTTTATAAGCATGGACGGTTCTACTCGCACCGCTTTGCCTGGGCAGGCTTAGATCCTCTAAGTGATTTACCAGTACTCGTGTGAGGGGCGGGATTAGCTCTGCGTGGAAGCCATCGGTTGCCCTAATATGCTTATATAGCGCAACAACATCGTTATGTCCTGTCCTGATATGCTTAAAGAGTGCAACAAACTCGTTATTTGCTGATTATATTTTATTATGGCCTGCATGATATTCATTATATGATGTATCAACTATACTATATGCTGTACAAAGCTTATGGTGTCATGTGTCAACTACATTATATGCTGCATAAACTTTATCATGCCATGAGAATGTTTTATTATATTCTGCACAAAACGCATTATATAATGTCTTTATTACTTTATGTATTACACAAACCATTACGAAAACACGCCTATACAAATACATAATGTAACCTATATTGCCGAAAAAAATGAAAATTTTAAGATGAAATTATTTCTGCTCAAAATATAGATTGTTGGTACTCGTTAGAACCGCCTGATTTTTCCTATTTCTGCTCAAAATATAGATTGTTGGTACCGCCTAATAAAGAATGACAGTACGAGCAGAGAGAGAGAGAAGAGAAGGGGATAATGAAACGTTTCAAAAAGGTATTGTAAACATGAAGAAATACAGAAAGAAAACAGTAAAAGAACAGAGAGTGAACACGTCAGGACCTCATCGAGGCGGTTCTAACGAGTACCCACAATCTATATTTTAGAGCAGAGGTAAGAAAAATAAGGTTTACCCCTGTAAACCCCAGTTTTACTATATAAAAGCGGGGTTCAAGGTGACCATTTTACCCCTGTAAACCCCAGTTTTACTATATAAAAGCGGGGTTCAATGGGGCCATCATTGTATAGGCGTGTTTTCCTATGTGTCCGTTTTATAAAACATTCTGTCTCACATGAAATGGGGAATAAGAGCTGTTATAGGAAACAAGAGGGCCCAATGGCCCTATATCGCTCACCTGTGTACCAGAAAATCATTAGTGTAGGAGAACACTTGACATTGCTACATATCAACTATCTAAGTTCTGAGCCTTATGGTTTCGGAGAAGAAGATTTTTGAAGTATAAGTCTATAGCAGCTAATGAGCCGTGAGGCGTGGTCAATTTTGACTCAAAGGGCATGGTTGGCAGGATTTATGAAGGGGACCTTTTTATGTTGCAATATACTAAACATCTAAGATCTGTACTTCATGGTTTTAGAGAAGATTTTTTGAAGCCTTTTTTTTCCATTTTAAGTTTAATGGAGTTAAGGGGCCGTATGATTTGGCCAATTTTGGGCCCATGGGCGTGGCCAATTTTGGCCAAAGTGGCATGGTTGGCAGGATTTCTTAAGATGACAATTTCATGTTGCTACATATTAAATATCTAAGCTCTTCGACTTATGGTTTCAGAGGAGAAGATTCTTGAAGTTTTTTTTTTTTTCATTATAAGTCTATGGTAGCTAATGGGCCCATTGGCGTGACCCATTTGGACCCCAGGGGCATGATTGGCAGGATTTATGTAGGTGGCCGCTAGCTGTTGCTGCATGCAAAATATCTAAGCTCTGGGTCCTGTGGTTTCAGAGAAGACGATTTTTGAAGCATTTTTCCATTATGAGTCTATGGGAGCTAAGGGGCCCCGGGGCGTGGCCAATTTGGACCCCGGGGGCATGATTGGCAAGATTTATATAGGTGACCACTTGCCGTTGCTACATGCTAAATATCTATGCTCTGGGCCCTGTGGTTTCAGAGAAGGATAGTTTTGAAGCTTTTTTTCTATTATGAGTCTATGGGAGCTAAGGGGCACCTGGGTTTGGCCTATGTGGACCCGAGGGGCATGAGTGGCAGAATTTATGTAGGTGACCAGACAGAGAAAAGCTGGAGATACCATTTTTCACTTATATTTATGCTCAAGGGCAGGTAACTCCAAAGCTGTTTGTCCCGTGCAGCCCAAATTCGAACTCGACGTAGACTGTAAGCCCCTCCAGGTTATCTGCAAGTTTGATGAAGATCGGATCAGAGATGGCTGAGTAAAAGTGGAGACGTCGTTTTCCCCATTATAAGTCTATGGGAAAAGTGTTCACCCTCAAGGGGAAGTAACCGGTAAACCGCTGGTCAGATTCAAACCAAATTCGAACTCATCCGAGATTTTATGCTTGTCCTCCTTTATGAAAAGTTACAATTTTTTTTTTTTTTTTTTTAATTTATTTTTTTTTTCCTGACACAAATACAAATACATTATTTCGTATGAATACATGTGTACAAATACATTTTGATTGTGTAACTACTAGCCTAGAATTATCGTCGCCTATTACCAAACTAAAGTAGAACTAACCATTTAACCTTTCATACATAATGTCTACACAGTCATAATAATATTTTTGCACAATAACTGTACATTGTCGACAAATACGCTTCACTGAATTTCAGTTATATACATAGATGAACCACGTCAACTACAGCTATCGTGCACCTTTGTAAGTTTGTTTGTTTGTACTGGGGTTTAACGGCCCAGTCAACCCTATTTTAGGTCATTTTTGAGCAGGTCGGTTTATCTATTCACACTTTTCCTGGGCAAGCTTATACGTAAGCAGTTAATAACAAGTACAGTGCA
Source organism: Lucinisca nassula (assembly GCA_963580285.1). Classification (NCBI taxonomy): domain Eukaryota; kingdom Metazoa; phylum Mollusca; class Bivalvia; order Lucinida; family Lucinidae; genus Lucinisca; species Lucinisca nassula. Next base: position 17,990,992 of record OY757026.1, read on the forward strand.
AATTGTTTCGCCAGAAACTGACATTTTCCCTTCCTGAATCGGCGGAAGGGAGAGAATGACCGCATAAAAAGATTTCATGACCAGTCTCTGCGAAAGCATGTATTATCTTCATAAGTGGTTGGAGACTTGCATACAGACTAAAAGTTCTTGTTTTGTTTCTTTGTTTGATTTTAGGTTTAACGACCCCATCAACACTGTAAAGGTCATTTTGGAGTCGTTGCTTCCAATTTTGTGGGACTTTTACCCGACAATGAGATGAAATGACATCTCAAGCCCCGCCGCACAACGAAACCAATAGGGCCCCACAAGCATGAACGGGCCGACTCGCGCCGCTTTGCCTAGGTAGGCGGTGCGGGTCGGCACGTCCATGCCCACTAACCCCATCGGCCCCGACGGGCGGCAGGACCCGAGATGTCGTTACGTAGGAAAGAACGTTTTTCAAGTTAAAATATTCAATGTATACCTGAAACTAAACCTTGTCTCATCAGACATATAGGTTGCTATTTGAAATGATTGGGAGTGGGTTGCCATTCCGCCTGGTCACAAGCCTGGGTCCTAAACGCCCCCCCCCCACACACACACACCCTCTAGATACAGAACAATTATGGTACACAGGAGTATATATTATCTTCCTTTTCATCCGTCCCAACACACAATCCACGGATATTCATTAGAACAGCCTAAGTAGGACAGTTCTAACGAGCACCCACAACCCGTGTACGCAGCAAAACTAGTAAAATAACCTAATTTTCATGGAAATGGATACGGTTAATACAGATGTTTTATTAAACTAGGTCATGTTTAGAGGCTGGAGTGGGGTTATCGAAACGTTACAAAATGATCAGATCATAAACGGCTGATAAAAGCTGGAGACACCATATTTCACTTACAATGTATATTTATGCTCAAGGGCAGGTAACTCCAAATCTGTTTGTTCCATGCAGCCCAAATTCGAACTCGACGTAGACTGTAAGCCCCTCCTGCTTACCTGCAAGTTTGATGAAGATCGGATCAGAAATGGCTGAGAAAAAGTGGAGACGTCGTTTTCCTCAATATAAGTCTATGGGAAAATTTTTCACGCTCAAGGGGGAAAACCGCTTGTCAGATTTAAGCCAAATTCGAACTCGTCCGAGGTTTTATGCTTGTCCTCGTTTATGAAAAGTTACAAAAAGATCAGATCATAAACGGCTGAGAAAAGCTGGAGACACCATTTTTCACTTATATTTATGCAATGTCTATGGGAAACATTTTCACGCTCAAGGGGTATTTAACTGGAAAACCGCTGGTCAGATTCAAACCAAATTCGAGCTCGTCCGAGATTGTATACTTGTCCTCATTTATGAAAAGTTACAAAAAGATCAGATCGTCAATGGCTGAGAAAAGCTTGAGACACCATTTTTCACTTATATTTATTCTCAAGGGCAGTTAACTCCAAAGCTGTTTGTCCCGTGCAGCCCAAATTCAAAATCGACGTAAACTGTAAGCCCCTCCTGGTTATCTGCAAGTTTGATGAAGATAGGATCAGAAATGGCTGAGCAAAAGTGGAGACGTTGTTTTCTCCATTATAAGTCTATGGGAAAATTGTTCGCCCTCAAGGGGATGTAACTGGTAAACGGCTGGTCAGATTCAAATCAAAGGGGGGGTTCCAGCCTATAGTAAATTTCCATAGGGTTCTGCCCACGCACAGATTTTCATGATATTGTGCATAAATACTGCTTGGTAAATGACTATTCATTATTTAGCTATTTCACTCTTATATATGTTTTCATTATAAATCTACAATGTTTTGTTTATGTCCACATCTGAAAGTAGGGGTACCCCCAAACTAGTGTATATATACATTCCACCTTTTGATGTTTTGGAGTTATTTTGTTCTCAGGCATCACTGTAGTCATCTGTGATTATCTTTGTATCACATTTAGCATTGTTTAGGCAAAGTTAGATACACCATGCTCAATTTCATATGGAGCAGACCCCAGAATTCACATCCATAAAATCTTTTGGAGTATGTTTGACGTTTGATTTCACACTGTTGCAGTTCTTGTCACCCCATCATTTTAATATGAAAATTGACCCTATATATGGAGAACATTTTATCAAACTTTCTTGAAAATCTGAGACCGGTAACATACCACACTCGAACATTGAATAGTAATGGTCAGAGTTTTGAATTGTTTCAAACCATTTGTAGATATCATATGGTGCAACATTTTCAATCGAAAAATTGCTCGCCAATATATAATAAACATGCATATATGTATGTTTATATGATGGTGTATAGTATGAGCTCATATATAATCAGCTTTTGTATCATTTACGATGCCCTGATGAACACCAAAAACACAATTCATTTCGAGCTTTCGTTAACAATTCAATCAGATCTTATTTAAAAAATACTTCATTTTAGAACAAGAGTTTTTGCATTAATGTAATTCTGAATAGAAGTGGAGGCAATGCTGAAGCTTAGTAAGACAAAGATTGTTGAAATGGCAAGTAAACTGGATGGTTCTGTAAACCAGACAATTTTACTTGATTATAATAAGTATGTATTTAACTGATGCAGTGATCTTAAAAAGTTTGAAAAGTCTGATTGTCATACTGGAATGACACAGGTTGCTTGAATGGCCAAGAATAATAATGTTTGATCTTTTGGCCCACTGTATACACAGATTACTGTAGACAAAATGGTACTGTTGGTTTTGGCTCACTCTGACAATGCCCCTTCAGTCTACTTCAATCGCACTAACTGTCACCTTGTAAGAAAGTTATATTCTTAAATATGATCATCTATGTTCTAAAATATGATCCAGAAAACAAGCAGTTATTTTTGGAAAGCATTACTTAATATAATAGAGAAGACTTAATTCAACTTTCAAACACTTTCACAATTTAAAATAGCAAACAGTACATTTGCTAGCAGTACTTTAGAAAAGTGTGGAGCCAGCTGCACTGATTTTGATTCAGCCAATGTGTTAGTGGTACAGCAAACAAGTGATTCATGCCATTTGTAAATCTTCGCCCCCGTCCATTGAGGCTTGAAGGAATTGATTTGGCTGCATGTTGCTTCCACACAGTGTTAAAACTAACCAAACATGAGTACTGGTAAACCCGCTTAGAAGGAGTAAGCTTGCCCAGGCAAAGTGGTGTGAGTCAGGCCGTCCAATGTATATAAGCCTTGTAGTTTCATAGGGTGGCAGGGCTTGAGATATCATTTCATCTTAATGTCGGGAACAAGTCCCATAAAATTGGAAGCAGCATCTCCAAAATGACCTAAATAGTGTTAACAGGGATGTTAAACCTCAATACAAACAAACAAACAAACCATTTGTAAAACCGATGAATACAGAGCCAGAAAACTTAACATAGATGACAAGTATTGCATACATAAGACTACATATGCAAATGGTATTTAAGGCTTTTTTTAAGCATCTAAATACAATATCAGCTATCAAATAAATGTTTTACAATAACATGCTTTCTATCTATGTCAGTTCGGGAAGTGTATGCAAGATGATAAATGTGCAAATAGTTTCAGTGTGAATAGTTATGCATTTATTTTGAAGACTAAAACATTGCAGCAAACACTTTTGCCTATGTTATAATGAACCTAGAAAAAATGCAGAAAATGCTTTTAATGGTCTCACAAAACCTTTGATGTGCTTGTGTGTGGGGGGTGCGGGGGTGGGGGTGGGGGTGGGGGGGGGAGCGACATGCGAGTCTCTTTGACCAAGTGATGTAAGAAAAAATATCAATACATGGACTGATCAATAATAAGAACAAATGAGAAAATCAGCGTGTCCTTTCACAGATGGCAAATTATTGACTGCTGTTTTATTTTAAAGAGGGAATTGTCAACAATAAAAACAATTAAGGATTATGAAAGTAATTTATTAAGCAAACTCAATACACCATTGTGTATTACTGACATTAATATCTTTGTATTGCGGGTTTAAAAAAAAAAGACCAAATAAAATAGGGTAAAAATATCCACCTTGTCTTATTCCTATTGTGTCATAATACATTTTTTCAGCATAACCGCTTTTGCAATGCTGTAAACAGTAACACTCATCGTGATCACTGCATGAGTGCATTATATTTTTCTCACTGCTAATGTATGTTCTCATCTACTATTTAAAACCCAAACTAAAAATCATTCTCTGTCGAACAGTGTATTTTTGTTTGTGTGTGTGTGTGTGGGGGGGGGGGGGGGAGGGGAGGGTGCAGGAGCGGAATTCCTAAATGCATATGCTAAGCTTTGCATGATAAGGTGACACTATATGGTCATAAAAATACAATAAAAATATACTTAAAGAAAATATGGTCCCCTGATATTGCAAATGACTTCATCACTGAAATATACCTAAACACATATCTGGCAATCAAAAACAATGTTACCGGTTTCTGATTTTTTTAAAATTTGTTTGCTATATAGAGGATATATGTGGCCAATTTTATGTGTAATATCTTGGGGTGACAAGATCAGTAACACATCTAACACTTGGGATAAACATTTTACTTTTTATAAATTTTCATGAAAAATTTAAGAAATTTTGTAAATAAATTCATCAGAAAAATTAAAAGACCTAGACACATTTATGTTTTTGGTATTATATGAATCCTTATAGAGTTCTGTTGCCAATCAAAGCAACAAAATTTGAAAACCATCGAGCTTGTTGATTTAAGAATGAAAAGTTCGCAGGGGTGTATGACCTCTACAAGGGATTACCTCAGGGAGCTCTCCTGAGAACTATAGTAATTAATCAAATAAAACAAAGTTACATATATAGTTGACAGACCTAAAGTAAACAACAACTGAAGTTTCAAGAAAATCTGTGCGTGGGCAGATTTGGAACTCCCCCTTTGAACTTGTCTGAGATTTTATGCTTGTCCTCGTTTACGAAAAGTTCCAAATAGATCAGATGATAAACGGCTGAGAAAAGCTGGAGACACCATTTTTCATTTATATTTATGCTCAAGGGCAAGTAAATCCTAAGCTGTTTGTCCCGTGCAGCCCAATTCGAATTCAACGTAGACTGTAAGCCGCTCCTGCTTATCTGGAAGTTTAATGAAGATCGGATCAGAAATGGCTGAGAAAAAATTGGAGACGTCGTTTTCTCCATTATAAGTCTATGGGAAAAATTTTCACGCTCAAGGGGATGTAACTGGAAAACCGCTGGTCAGATTCAAACCAAATTCGAACACATCCGAGATTTTATACTTGTCCTTTTTTATGAAAAGTTACAAAATGATCAGATCATAAACAGCTGAGAAAAGCTGAAGACACCATTTTTCACTTATATTTATGCTCAAGGGCAGGTAACTCCAAAGCTGTTTGTCCCATGCAGCCCAAAATCTAGCTCTACGTATTTTGTAAGCCCCTCCTGGTTATCTGCAAGTTTAATGAAGTTCGGATCAGAAATGGCTGAGAAAAAGTGTAGACGTCGTTTTCTCCATTATAAGTCTATGGGAAAATTGTTCACCCTCAAGGGAAAACCGGAAAACCGCTGGTCATATTCAAACCAAATTCGAATTCGTCTCAGATTTTATGCGTTTCCTCGTTTATGAAAAGTTACAAAAAGATCAGACAATAAAAAGCTGAGAAAAGCTGGAGACACATTTTTTCACTTATATTTATGCTCAAGGACAGGTAACTCAATAACTGTTTGTCCCGTGCAGCCAAAATTCAAATTCGACGTAGACTGTAAGCCCCTCCTGATTATCTGCAAGTTTGATGAAGATCGGATCAGAAATGGCTGAGAAAAAGTGGAGACGTTTTCCCAATTATAAGTCTATGGGAACTTTCTGTTTCCATGGCAACCAGAATTCCAATCTGATCAGCCCTAAAAACCTTATGGAGCCCTTCTCCCTACCTGATGATGCTTCTCATAAAATTTGATCAAGATTGGCCGTGGGGTATTACAGATATATTTATTTGAAATTGTTTACGGACGCACGCACGCACGGACGCACGCACGACGGACGACGGACAAAATGTTTTCACAAAAGCTAACCTTGTCACATAAACGGCTGAGAAAAGCTGGAGACACCATTTTTCACTTATATTTATGCTCAAGGGCAGGTAATTCCAAAGCTGTTTGTCCCGTGCAGCCCAAATTCAAACTCGACGTGGATTGTAAGCCCCTCCTGTTTATCTGCAAGTTTGATGAATATTGGACCAGAAATGGCTGAGAAAGTGGAGACGTCGTTTTCCCCAATATAAGTCTTTTGGACAATTTTTCACGCTCAATGAGTATTTAACTGGAAAACCGCTCGTCAGATTCAAACCAAATTCGAACTCGTCCGAGATTTTATGCTTCTCCTTGTCTATGAAAAGTTACAAAAAGACCAGATAATAAACGGCTGAGAAAAGCTGCAGATACCATTTTCACTTATATTTATGCTCAAGGGCAGGTAACTCCAAAGTTGTTTGTCCCTTTTAGCCCAAATTCGAACTCGACGTAGACTGTAAGCCCCACCTGGTTATCTGCAAGTTTGATGAAGATCGGATCAGAAATGGTCGAGACAAAGTGGAGACGTCGTTTTCCCCATTGTAAGTCTATGGAACCTTTTTGTTTCCATGGCAATCAGAATTCCAATCTGATTATCCCAAAAACCTTATGGAGTCTTCCCCCTACCTGATGATGCTTCTCATGAAATTTGATCAAGGTTGGCCATGGGGTATTAGATGTATACTTATTTGAAATTGTTTACGGACGCACGCCCGCATTGACGCACGCATGACGGACGACGGACAAAATATGATCACAAAAGCTCACCTTATCACTATGTGACAGGAGAGCTAAAACACGGAAACGATGTCAGTTGCCATGGTTAAAGGTGCTAAGATCACACACGTCAGATCACAAACCGATATTTTTTTTTTTTTTTTTTTTTTTTTTTTTTGGTTTTTGTTTTTTTAAGTCTGCACTTCCTTGAAAAAGTGGATGCTGTTTTAGGCAGAAATATTGCGTTCACCTCGTAATACCAATCTAGTAATATAAATGGCAGGCGGTGTATACTCACGAATTTTGGTTAACATTTCTGCACGAGTCATACTGAATCGTTCCCACTCTAACAGAAAATGGTTATTACTTTCTACTTTGCCGCATGTACAATCGGGACGGGGTACTGTAGCCCGTCCTTTTTTTTTTTGTAAGTGCCGATTTAATACGCTACACTCTGTTTGAAGACGTGTGTGAAGGATTTGGAAAATTCTGTAGCCCGTCCTTTTTTTTTTTGTAAGTGCCGATTTAATGCGCTACTCTCTGTTTGAAGACGTGTGTGAAGGATTTGGAATATTCTGTAGCCCGTCCTTTTTTGTAAGTGCCGATTTAATGCGCTACACTCTGTTTTAAGACGTGTGTGAAGGATTTGGAATATTCTGTAGCCGATGAAAATGTGCTCGGAAATCTTCGGCGTGATGTGGGTCAGCAGTCGTTTGAACGATGCCTGCGAGTCGTCATTGGAGAGTGTTCCATGTCTTGATAGTTGATGGAAGAAATGATTAAGCACAGGAGCTTGTATGAGCATTGATAGACGGGTAGTGATCAGAGTTTGGAAGTGTATAGACAGAAACGTCTCCTATACGAGGATGAATTTACTCCGTGAGATACAAAGGCGTTAGATTATTTTCCATCTTTAAAGTTACAAATGCAATTCGGGTAAATTTCTTCGCCCAAAACAAAGTTCTGCATACAGTTTGTCAACCTGCACAAGTGTAGTGGTACCGGAGACCATTCGGCCAGCTTCGGGTTATATTTTCTCAAGAGCATTGCTTTATTGTAGGGTACAGGATTTCAAGTGAAGTATAATGTTACGGAAGTGTGTGTGCTATATATTTTACATTACCGCGGCATTTACATATCATTTACCTACATCCTTGCTGTCGTGTAAGAGTTTACGTTTCACAATGAATGGTATATCATTTGTTTGTCTTCACTTTTGCTTTATACTTTTCTGCCTGCGGGTTTCGATCAGCGGATGCATCCTGAAAACGGTCGACAGTGTCCGGGCTGAATTCACTGATTTGCTTGCGAAAGGCAACGCCGAATTGATTCGTATCGATTTTGTAACTATAAAGGAGAATCGACCTAATTTCGATGCATGGAACAAGTATCTTCACGAAGAATGGCATATCGTGACGAAAGATTTTGGACGATACATTCTGACGTCACATCCGGACATAGAATTGTTCTCCCTGGGATATTTTAGCCTGGGAATTACACATTTTGCGGTACCGATCAAAAGTGATCCGAGTGACTGCTTGTCAAACATTACGGAAGACCAGTTCAAAAATTCAGTTATAAACTTACTCTTTTCGAGTCTGATGACCTCAGAAATAGGAAATATTTCTGCCTTACCCGCTGGCTCAGAAGTGTGTTTCGAAGAGGCGGTAGTAGATGGACGTTCACTTAGTTTTAGAACGCAGTGTTGTCGTCAGCAAGTGAATTGTGAACATGTTAGCACAGACTTGTGGCAGGAATTTTTGTTCTATCTCATCACTATTTTGAGTTTCATTGTGTTTCTGTACATTGCCAACCTTGTTCCGGAATTTTTATATAGAGATAAATATGGTTACATTAATTTCTACAACAAACTCGATAATAGCTCAACTTTTCGCGTAGCGGATAAATCAGCAGACGACATTGAAGCGGACGCTGAACTTGAAATCGATGTTTTGCAGAAAACATCGCCATCTCAACGCACGGCAAGTTTACAGGATGTAGTCAAAGGGGATAGATACAGCATAAAAGGGATATGGTTCAAAACTCCAAAGAACAGACTTGTGACAAAATCATACTTGCCAGTAGGTTTAGGTATATATCTGTATCAGAGATTAGTTATGTGCATGTGTTACACGCACAGGGGCCACGCCACGCCGCCATTAAAGCTCAGGAATATAACATCCATGCGAGACTATGCTGATCATAGTTTAATGACAGATGATGCACAAAACGATTTTAGTGTTCGAATTTGCTGCGATTTTCCCGTGTGTAATGCAGATAATAGACTCTTCAAGCCCCGTTTTCCAAAATGGAGTACTGTTCTGCGCCTGATGATGACAATATTTTCTGCTGTCATTCTCGCAATACCATGGGTAATTATATACGTTTGGGATGCACATACAACTGAAGGTAAAAGAGGAGAGTTTGCTCAACACAGGCATTTGAAATATAGTCCACCATACTGGGCCTTCAATTTACTGCGATTTGTTAAAGTAAACGCACCTGGATTGAACACAGCTTTCATGATTATATATGTCGTTGGCGTTGCAACTATTTCTCTCATATTGCAACTTGACGAAGAGGAGAAAACGCATGTGAGTATTGGGGTTCGAACAACGCTTCGCAATGCCAAAGACAGATGGGACAAAGGTATTATTAATGCTACGAACCTCGTAGTTACTCTACTCCTCCCATTTAAACTTTTAAGGAACTATGGACTGATAGCTCTACTAGTGTGGCCAGTTTGGATAGTGTTGGTATGTCCGTTAACCATTTTGATTGCAGTTATTGGAAACGGTCCAACGGTGAACATATTTCTCAGGCTTTTGATAGTGTTTGTCAAAGACATTTTAAATATTTTCAGGTCACGTCGGAATCGAAACGACACCTTGGAATCTGTGAAAAGATATATTTTATACATAGCTTTGATCTTCACATTATTCATTAGTCACTTGTTGGTCTTTGCTCTTGTTACCCTGATTGTAAACATACTGGCATATACCCTTGTCGCCATTCTTGTCACTGCCAAAACAACAATGAGATACACTGCATTTGTTGGGCTGATTTTCCTGAACGCCCGTGACTGTTTCCAAGCTGTTGAACAGAGATACGCTGTATTCAATGAAAAACTTCAGGCGGAAATTCTCTCACAAACTTTTAACGAAATTAAGAAGCTTGCAAAGTGCCAGAAAGATGATCAGATAAACAAAGCCTTCAAACTTCAGATTCAGGAATCTGCCGAATCACCCATTTGTTCCCCTCATACGTTGTGGGAAGACGTGGCTATATCTGGAAAAAATAATGTGCTGTGGGACGCAAAAAGTATCATACAGTTTCTGGATAATGAAGATAAAGTTTACCTTTCGGAAAAGTTTTTCTTCGATGCCTGCTATATGGATTACTATGGTTGTCCTGGAGACTTTTCTTCAAGTCTATTTTTAGCAGTCCGACATTTGTGTCTTGTCACAGCTTTTCTAGCATTTGTTGTGTTCACACTAAACGCTTATGGTGGACTAGGAGCAAACAATGCAAATGGTTTATTGTTGACCCTGGTTACTGGTCTTTTGCCTCTGTTTATTAGAAGGTTTTTATCAGCACCAATCCCTGAACTTTCATTGGACACAAGTGATTTTAACTTTCAGAACCATCTTGAGAGATTAATCAACAATTTCTCTGAGTACTGGGAGGTAGTAGATCTAGATGTTGAAAAACTAGACTCGGATACTGAAAACATACAATTTGAGCCTGGCAATGAAACCAAGTTTTGGTTGAAGCTTGGTGCCAGTAACTGCATACAGGTAGCTGTCAACAAGACAGACCTTGGCGAAGAAGACAAACTGGACGACGTCAATACAGATGGTATAGAAATGAAAGTGGTTGACTCTGCTGCTAATTTAGTTACTGGAGATGACGTTGTAGGTAAGACAGAACATTTTGCACACCAGATAAGGAAATCCGTAGTTTTAGCCTGGGATGGATTTTTTTCCGACCCTGGTCTTTATACCCAAACAAACTACATAAGTATAGCGCGCGAAAAAATAAAAACGTTGAATAAACTGAAAAAAAATCCATGGTGTTGTGCAAGAAAAATAGTCTAACATGGTGTTCTGTTGTAGATGGACGTATCCAACCCTCCGGATGACCTTGCTGAGTGCAACCGAGGCTTCGCACGGTCATCCCTCGGTTTGGAAAAGTCCATCTACAAAAAAAAAACATGTTGGATTTTCATTTTCTCGTCATATGCAAAACCTGAAAGAGATGCGCTTTTTGAGGCGTCTGATATGGGTCAGCACGGTTGACAAGACACCAGTTAGCACTATATAATGGATATCCAGTTCGGTATTCTAAAATAAATTATCCGGTTAACCATTCAGCAAACAATACCGTTCAGGATATCTACGTGGATTTTTATAGGAGTGTGTATTATGTCAACACTGCCCGTCGCGCACATAAATGATTGTTCCCGCTTCCTTAGCCTCCATTTTATGTTTAACGTTTTTTTTTTTTTTTTTTTTAACTTCCTATACGCACTATAACTCAGTTACGCTAAGAACTTTATATGTATGACGACGTCTCGCGTACAAGAATGATAGCCCCTCCCCACTTCTTAGTTTCGAAGTTATGCCCCGTTTGATTTTCGTAACATTTTGTACATAGACATTCGTGTACCCTCCATAACTCACATACCGTTCAGGGTATCGTCAAATATGAACTTATTATCCGCTCGCAAAACGAAGTGTTGATGGGGTGTAGGTCTTTTTTCTGTACGTGAGAATGTATGAGTATGTACGAGTATGTGCGTACATACGTGCATTCATACGTACATACATACATTGTCATGGCTCAAGCACCTACAATCATTGATGTATTTTAAATATAAATTCTCACAAATGTTTGGTATGATAATATCTTGAGTTCGACTTTCAGGGTCCTAGGCTCAAGGTCAAGGTCACTAGCTATTTCTTAGAAAAACTTTGGTGTCCCTTTAGCCCCTACATTTATTGATGGACTTTAATCTAACTTCACACAAATGTTGTGTATGATAAAATTTGGAGTGAAGTCGACTTTTAGGATCTTGGGCTGAAGGTCAAGGTCACTGTGACTGTTTTGAGAAACACTTTGTCAGAACTCTTATGCATACAATTATTGATGGATTACACAAATGTTGAATATGATTATATCTCGAGCAAGATCGACTTTCAGCGTGCTTGGTTCAAAGTCAAGGTCACTGCAGCTGGTTTTAGAAGAAAATCTTCGCTATGGCTTTAGTGCCTTCATTTATGTAACCACATAAATGTCTGATATGATAATTTATTGAGCAAGTTCGACTTCGAGTGTCCTGGACTCAATGTCAAGGTCATTGTGGCTAATTTTAAAAACACTTTGGCATCACTCTGGCACATACATTTATTGATGGATTATTCAAGTGTTGAGTATGATAATATCTCGAACAAGACTGACTTTTAGGTTGCTAGGCTGAAGTTCAAGGACATTGTTGCTATCTTGAGAAAGTTTAGTCATTGCTCTAGTGTCTTCATTTATTGATGGATTTTATTAAACTTCGCACAAATAATCATGCTGATATCTCAAGCATCTCGGACTTAGGGCTATTTTTTAAACAAAAACTTTGTCACTACTGTAGCCCTTACAGGTATTGATGGATTTTAATTTAACTTCACACAAATGTTGGATATGATAATATCTCCAGCAATTAGACTTCCATTCACTTCTATTTCAGGGTCCTGGGGGATTTGGCTATTTTTATAAAAACTGTGTCATCACCTTAGCGCCTACATGTATCAAAGGAGTTTTAAGTAACTTTACACAAATGTTTGTAATGATAATATCTCAAGCAAGTTTGACTTTCAGTGTTCTGGTCGCAAGATCAAGGTCACAGTGGCTGTTTTAAGAGAGAAAAAAACTTTATCGCTCTAGCGCTTACATTTATTGATGGATTGAAGTGGAGGCAATGGTCAGGAATCGATACAATTAACCTACAGCTCCCATCAGAGACAACAAAGGGAAAGAAACACAAACATGAAACAACAGACCCCAATGGAAACCGGAAACCCTAACAGACCCTAATGGAAACCTAGCGGAAAGCCAAAAGGACAGTTGCTTTCCCAAAAAATGGCCAAAAGGCTATCCAAAATAAAATAATATAAGCGACACAAACACCCAAAGACCAACCATAACAAAAATAAACCGCGACAGAAGAACCAGTTCGAAAAGCCAGTTCGACTTTCAGGGTCCTGAGCTTAAGTCAATGTCATTGCGACTGTTGTTAGAAGGAAAAAAAAACTTTTTTCATGGCTCTAGCTAGCACCTAGATGTATTTTTATGTATCTTCACACAATTGTTAGGTATGATAATATTCTCAAGCGAGAACAACATTCAAGGTTCGGTGCTGAAGGTCAAGGTCATTGTGGCTGTCTTAAGAAAAACCTTGTTATTGCTCTACTGCCTACATTTAGGATGGATATTGCTCATATGAACTTGATAGTTACCAGAGCTAAAAATATCCAAACCTTAAAATACCTACTCAAAAAAACCCAGCTAGATTGATTTTGATAGAATTTCAAAGAAATGTTCTAGGGTCACTGTCAATCAAAATTGCTCAAACCCTCCACTCCACCTTACTATATTACCTACCATTTAATTGGAACAGTGTGGATCAGGTGAGCAATCCAGTGCCACCATGGCCCTCTTGTTTTCTCATCAGGAAAATGCCCCCTTTCCTGGGTATTGGCCCTTTTAATTTTTTGACAAAATATTATCATCAAAATATCTCAAAAAACTGTTAAAGCTAGAGCCTTGGAAGTTGATAAATGGATTAATAGTGATGATTAGGTGACCTGCTTAACTTTTGAATAAATTTTGAAAAAAATTTCATTCGTTATGGCCCTTTGTAAATAATGAGCTTTCTATCTTGTCAGCAAAGTATTCCAAACAGTATTAAGTCTTTCGTCTTGAACTTTTTTTATACATTCATGATGATATTTTTTTAAACAACATCTTTAATTGTATTAATTTATTTATTCATTTATTTTTTATTGTTATTATTATTTTTGTGTATTTCTCTTTTTTTTCGTTTTGGATTTAGCTCTTCAAGTCAAATAGTTCATTATGAACACACGCCTATATGATTTTGACCTCCTTGAACCCCACTTCTATGTAAAAAACTGGGGTTTACAGGGGTAAACATGGTTCTTCTTATTTCTGCTCTAAAATATAAATTGTGGGTACTCGTTAGAACCGCCTCAAGGAGGCGGTTCTAGCGAGTATCCACAATCTATATTTTGCGCAGAAATAAGTAAAATATCAGAATTTTTCTTTTGAAAATGTTCGTGTTTTCGGCGGTAAAACTTACAATGTATTAGTATAGGCGTGTTTTCGTAATGTGGGTATTTAAACCTTGCAGGCATGATTCATGTATCTCATCAACTGTGTAGACAGTTGCCTTGATAATGTAAATGATGATTAATTTCTTATTTATTTGCTTTTTTATTATTTTATTTTATTTATTTATTTATTTATTTATTTTTTTTTTGTTTTACGGGCCTCCGTCGATACACATGGTATAGAAATGAAAATGGTTGACTCTGCTGCTAATTTAGTTACTGGAGATGACGTTGTAGGTAAGATGGAACATTTTGCACACAGATAAGGAAATCTGTAGTTTTAGCCTGGGATGGAATTTTTTTCCGACCCTGGTGTTTATACCCAAACAAACTACATAAGTAAAGCGCGCGAAAAAATAAAAACGTTGAATAAAACTGAAAAAAAAATCCCTGGTGTTGTGCAAGAAAAATAGTCTAACATGGTGTTCTGTTGTAGATGGACGTATCAAACTCCTACCGGATGACCGTGCTGAGTGCAACCGTGGCTTCGCACGGTCATCCCTCGGTTTGGAAACGTCCATCTAGAAAAAAAAACATGTTGGATTCTTATATTCTCGCTATGTAAAAAAAACTGAAAGAGATACGCTTTTTGAGGCGTCTGGTCTGGGTCAGCACGGTTGACACGACACCAGTTTTGGACTAAGCACTATATAAGGGATATCCAGTTCAGTATTGAAATAAATTATACGGTTTACCAGCCAACAAAGAATGTCGTTCAGGATATCTAAGAACTTTATATGTATGACGACGTCTCGCGTACAAGAATGATAGCCCCTCCACACTTCTTAGTTTCGAAGTTATACCCCTTTTGATTTCCATAACATTTTGTACGTAGACATTCCTGTACGCTCCATTACTTAGATACCGTTCAGGCTATCGTCAAATATGAACTTATTATCCGCTCGCAAAACGAAGTGTTGATGAGGTTTAGCTTTTTTTCCTGTACGTGTGAATGTATGAGTATGTATGTGGCACTATGTGCGTACATATGTGCATTCATACGTGCATACATACTTTGCCATGGCTCAAGCACTTACACTTATTGGTGTACTTTAATATAAATTCACACAAATGTTTGGAATGAAACTATCTAGGGTCCTAGGCTCAAGGTCAAGGTCACTGTAGCTATTTCTCAGAAACCATTTGGTGTCCCTTTAGTCACTACATTTATTGATGGACTTTAATCTAACTTCACACAAATGTCGTGTATGATAATATCTGGAGTGAGGTCGACTTTTAGGATCTTGAGCTGAAGGTAAAGGTCACTGTGACTGTTTTGAGAAACACTTTGTCAGAACTCTTACGCATACAATTATTGATGGATTACACAAATGTTGTATATGATTATATCTCGAGCAAGATCAACTTTCAGCGTGCTTTGTTCAAAGTCGAGGTCACTGCAGCTGTTTTTAGAAACAAACTTCGTTATGGCTTTAGTGCCTTCATTTATGTAACCACATAAATGTCCGATATGATAATTTATTGAGCAAGTTCGACTTCCAGTGTCCTGGACTCAATGTCAAGGTCATTGTGGCTAATTTTATAAAAACTTTGTCATCACTCTGGCACAAACAATTATTGATGGATTACTCAAGTGTTGTGTATGATAATATATCAAGCAAGACTGACTTTTAGGTTGCTAGGACATTATAGCTATCTTCAGAAAGTTTAGTCATTGCTCTAGTGTCTTCATTTATTGATGGATTTTATTAAACTTCACACAAATATTCAACATGCTGATATCTCAAGCATCTCGGACTTAGGTCTATTTTTAGAAACCAAAACTTTGTCACCACTGTAGCCCTTACAGGTATGGATGGATTTTAATTTAACTTCACACAAATGTTTGATATGATTATCTTTCCAGCAAGTTAGACTTCCCTTCACTTCTATTTCAGGGTCCTAGGGGCATTGGCTATTTTTATAAAAACTGTGTCATCACCTTAGCGCCTTCATGTATCAAAGGAGTTTTATGTAACTTTACACAAATGTTGGGTATGATGATATCTCAAGCAAGTTTGACTTTCAGTGTTCTGGTCTCAAGATCAAGGTCACAGTGGCTGTTATTAGAGACAAAAAAAAACTTTGTCATCGCTCTAGCGCTTACATTTATTGATGGATTTTAATTATCTTCACACAAATGTTGGCTTCGATAATATATAAAAATAGAAGTGGAGAGAATGGTCAGGAATAGATACAATTAACCCACAGCTCCCATCAGAGACACCACAGGGAAAGAAGCACA
The DNA here is from genome assembly GCA_963580285.1 of Lucinisca nassula. Lineage (NCBI taxonomy): Eukaryota > Metazoa > Mollusca > Bivalvia > Lucinida > Lucinidae > Lucinisca > Lucinisca nassula. The sequence continues at coordinate 18,007,362 of OY757026.1, forward strand.
AACATGAAACAACAGACCCTAATGGAAACATCACTAGCGGAAAGCCAAAAGGACAGTTACTTTCCCAAAAAATCGCCAATAGTCTATCCAAAATAAAATAAGGTAAGCGACACAAACACCCAAAGACAAACCATAACAAAAATAAACGGCCACAGAGGAATCAGTTCGAAAAGCCAGTTCGACTTTCAGGGTCCTGAGCTTAAGTCAATGTCACTGCGACTGTTTTTAGAAAAAAAAAACCTGTTTCCATGGCTCTAGATGTATTTTGATGTATCTTCACACAAATGTTAGGTATGATAATATTTTCAAGCGAGTTCAACATTCAAGGCTCTGTGCTCAAGATCAAGGTCACTGCGGCTGTCTTAAGAAAAACCTTGTTATGGCTGTACTGCCTACGTTTAGGATGGATATTGCTCATATGAACTTAATAGTAACCAGAGCTAAAAATATCCAAACCTTAAAATACCTACTCAAAACAACAGCTAGATTGATTTTGTTACTTTCAAAGAAATGTTCTAGGGTCACTGTCAATTAAAATTGCTCAAACCCTCCACTCCACCGTACTATATTTCCAACCATCTCATTGGTACAGTGTGGTTCAGGTGAGCAATCCAGTGCCACCATGGCCCTCTTGTTTTCTCATCAGGATTATGCCCACCTTTCCTGAGTATTGGCCCTTTGAATTTTTTTTGACAAAATATTGTCATCAAAATATCTCAAAAGCTGTTAAAGCTAGAGCCTTGGAAGTTGACAAATGGATTAATAGTGATGATTAGATGACCTGCTTAACTTTTGAATAAATTCTGAAAAAATCTTCATGGGTTATGGCCCTTTGTAAATCATTACGATAAGACACCCGTGCGACAAAGTGCATTTTTCACATCTCCAAAATGGCTATTTTTCTGAAGAAAATCCGGGATTTTTTTCTTATTTATACTAAAAACAAAGGTTGTGGGTGCTCGTTAGAACCGCCGCATTGAGGCGGTTCTAACGAGTACCCACAACCTATGTCTAGGAGCAAAAATTAAGAAAATAATGTATACCCCAGTAAACCCCTGTTTTCTCTATATAAAGTGGTGTGTAAGGGGATGTTCATTTCACGGACTTGTTCGCGTAATGTTATGAGATTTCTATCTTGTCAGCAAAGTATTCCAAACAGTATTAAGTCTTTAGTCTTGAACTTTTTTATACATTCATGATGATAACTTTTTAAACAAATTCTTTATTTATATTAATTTATTTTATTTTATTTTTTTTTATTTATTTATTTTATTTTATTTTTTTATTTTTTTTTTTTTTTTTTTGTTATTTTTATTTAAAAAAAAAAAGTTTTTGTGTTTCTCTTTTTTTTCGTTTTGGATTTAGCTCTTCAAATGGTTCATCATTAAAACACGCCTATAACATTTCACCCCATTGGACCCCACTTCCATGTAGTAAAACTGGGGTTTGTAGGGGTAAACCTTCTTCTTCTTATTTCTGCTCTAAAATATAGATTGTGGGTACTCGTTAGAACCGCCTCGATGAGGCGGTTCTAACGTGTACCCACAATCTATATTTTTCGCAGAAATAAGTAAAATATCACAATTTTTCCTTTGAACATTTTCTATTTTTTCGGCGGTTAAGCTTACAATGTATTAGTATAGGCGTGTTTTCGTAATGTGGGTATTTAAACCTTGCAGGCATGATACATGTGTCTCATCAACTGTGTAGACTGTTGCCTTGAAAATATAAAGGCTGCTGATTAATTTCTTATTTATTTGCTTTTTGTTTTATTTTATTTTTTTATTTATTTATTTTTTTTTTTTTTCATGCGTTATGGCCTTCTGAAAATTTAAGCATTTCAACCATGTAAAAATTTACCATATCAGCTATAAGGAGCAAGCAGTGTTGGGGCTGTTTCATTAACACCAGCTCTAGTTAATATGTAAATGGTGCAATCATTAATTAGCGAGTTACTATATCTGTTCGGCTTGAAGAAATATATGGGCTGCATGATGCTTCCACGCAGAGCTGAATCCGGCCCGCACACTTGTACTGGTAACCCGCTTAGAGGATCTAAGCTTGTCCCGGAACCGCGGTGCGAGGCGGACCGTCCATGCTAATAAACCCTATTGGTTTCTTTGGGCGACAGGGCTTGAGATGTCATTTCATCTCAATGTCGGGTAAAAGTCCCACAAAATCGGAAGCAACGTCACCAAAATGGCCTATACGGTGTTGACGGGGACGTTTAGCCTCAAATCAAACAAACAAACAAACTTTAATTACAGAGTTACTATATATCTGTTTGGCTACCTGTCCATCTTTAACACATAGAGGATCTTACATTAGTGTTCATGTATTATTGAATTTACGAAACGTGTAGAGGAAAAAGGATAAAATGCGGGGCTTTGCCCAGCTCCCTAACGAGTTAAATAAATTATTCATTGAGAGGATCTTACATGAGTGTTCATGTATTATTGAATTTACAAACAAGTTGGGGAAAAGGATAAAATGCGAGGTTTAACCTAGCATTTTATCCTTTTTCCTCAACGAGTTTAATAAATTCAATAATACATGAGCACGAATGCAAGATTATATTTATCATATGACATTTAAAACGCATTTTATTCACATTTATTTTACAAAAATGTCAATATTCCGCCATAAGTAAACGCGACGTCGTTAAGGACGTCGTACGTGTAACGTAACAGGACGCATCTAACTAATTTGCATATTTAATCCACTTACGTGTACCGAATTAATTACATGGCGTTATTACATTCTAAGACGCGACGTCATATGATTAACACGCATATTGTACATTGGTTACAATTGTTTAAAAAATGTTGGCCCTGATGTCTTAGCAAACGGCCGTATAAAGAATGCACCGTTTTCGCGGCTCGCGTGTTCGGGACAGTCACGTGGATTTCTTTAGTAACTTTGGGTCGATTGTTGAATAATCGTCCCGAAAATTTGACTCTTTTTAATACTAATCGCATAAATTGAAGCCTCCGTGGTGTGGGGTTTAAAGGCATTTATTTTGTAACAGTAGGATACACCGTGTGTTCATAATTGTTTTATTACCCCTTGTGATATACTGACTATAGCAGATCAACGGCGGCCCTTAATAAGGTGATAAGTTGCTCTTGCTGTATCCCCTGACTGAGGTACTTAAGGGAAAAGTAATAATGTACACCAATCAACAGTTAGTAGAGTATTATTTTTTTTTTTTTTTTCAAAGGAGGCCTCTTACCTGTTGGAGACGGAGGACTTCTCTTCAGTCAGCTCTTAGGGCTACATAATATTATGTAATGAAATGATAGTCCTCAATAATCAAGAATAATTGCCTTTAAGCTATATGTACTCGCCTGATAAACCTGGAGTCGTTTGTTCCATTCCGGGCTTCTCCATACCTTTAAGTCTCCGTATTATCTTAGCTGTTGGTAGTATTTAAAACACGCACGCACGCACGCACGTAAATCCTTTAAAGTCAACTGCAAGAAAATTAGCCTATATCAATTCCGGCCATAGCAGTCGAAATCGACTTATACTCCAAACTCAACTAAAACAGCCTGGCCACGGAAGACCTCATCAAATTTGCTGACCAACCAACCCATCCCCAAACCCCAAAACGCACCCCACCCACATAGAAACTGAATAATTAGAACTTAATGGCTCAAACCCAGATGGCTCGTTTACCATGGATGATTCGAACACATTCTTAAGTCTGCCGGGAATTCCTCGACATACGAAAAGGGAATAATTTAGGGCGATTTTCTTCTTTTACCTTGCAAATGCATGATGTGTGTACTCGATGAGTCGATTCTAATGAGTACACACAAGATACATTCATAATTTAGAACACCGAAAAGATATTCAAAAGGTTTCTTCATTATGCCTTCTTGAATGGCACTTATACATGAAGTAAACCCCCGCATTAGGAAACCATGTCCGTAAGAAATAATGGCGTCCAACATGGTGTCAGAAAATGATAAACATTAGGTAAAAATTATAACATCTTAATTATTTCTGCTTTCAACATAGATTGTTGGTGCTCGTTAGAACCGCCTCAATGAGGCGGTTCTAACGAGTACCAACAACCTATGTCTTGGAGTAAAAATAAGAAAAATAATGTTTACCCCCGTAAACCCCAGTTTTCTCTATACAAAGTGGGGTGTAAGGGGGGGGGTTCATTTCACGGACTTTTTCACGTGCTGCGTGGCTCAAACTAACGTTGTCTCAAACTACCGTGGTCTTCCTGGTTCCGAATGGGTTCCAGCCATCGAAATTCGACTGTATATGGATATTTGAAGGTATGAAAATAATTCAGGACCCTTTTGCGAGTTCGAATTTGCCCTAAATTTGGAATCTCTTTTGAATCTTATAAATAGAAGCCTTGGTGGGTTTGTTTGTTTGAGTTTTAAGTCCCACCAACAGCTGAGGTCATACGTGATGGGACTTTAGTCCAAAGACTCATCCGAAAGTCTGGAGAAGCCCAGGACCGAAACGGGCCTCCGTGACCTAGTGGATAAGAGCGCTGACTCTTACATGTAATCATTAGGTGTCTCACCGCTGTGGTTCGAGTCTGGCTGGGGTCACATGTTCTGCAACGGACGGCCAGGTGGTTTTTCTCCGTGTACTCCTGTTTTCGCCCACCTCTGATTAACGATCGGCTCGATATTAGTGAAATAATATTGAAAGGGCCGTAACAAATACACCATGGAGGCTTCGAAGATGCCTCCATGATGTAGTGCTTAAGTTACTCTCCTTAAAACCAGGGATCCTGGGGTTAACAGACTTTCGGGTGAGTCTTTAAACCGAGGTTCTGTCTCCATACGACCTTAGTGGTTCATTAAATGTAACACACACAGAGGCCCACACGCACGCACAGTTGCTAGATACATGTATAAGTGAGTGTGAGTGAGTGAGTGTTTCGGTTTTACGTCCCACCAACAGCTAAGGTCATACGGAGACGGGACCTCGGTTTAAAGACTCATCCGAAAGTGTAGAGAAGCCCGGGATCGGGCCACTCGACCACAGAGGCTTCTAGATACATGTATAAGGTAGATACCCTGGTCAAGATATCTCGGCCGCAATATTAAGTTACCTGACCTGTCAAAAACCAAACTGTTTTTCATGTGTCATTATGATACTTATTATGGTACGAGCCGGGGCACAGCATATCCTACCATTTGCAAGTGCGCCCAGCGAAGACTCGGATCAGCCTGCGCATCCGCGCAGGCTGATCCGAGTCTTCGTTGTGCACTCTAAGGCTAGCTTAGGGCCCAATGTTCCTTCATGCAGAAAGAGACGCTTCTGTTCTGATTATATGGATGCACAGGCTGATCTGATTCTTCGCTGGGTGTTCATGTAAATTGTAGGAAACGCCGTGCCCCGGCTCATATATCAGATTTTTTTTAGTTTTTCCACGAGTCATTATGCAAACGTTTCAAATTTTTTGTCTCGGCTGTTGCTTCTTGCATTTCGTTGCATATGCATAGAGTTACATATGGGCAATAATTGTTTTACTGTCTGAATTGTACCTCACCGGCCCCGATAGCTCATTTGGTAGAGTGTCCGCTCCGGGGAACGGGAGGTCATGGGTTCGATCCCGGGCCGCGACATACCAAAGTCGATAAAAATGGTACCAGCTGCTCCTCGCTTTGCACTCAGAATAACGGGAAAGAGCTGAGACTGGTCGACCCAGTGTCAGGATAAGGTATCATGTAATGTGTCTGGGACATGATACTTCAGTGAGGTTGCACTATAAAAGTGAGCATTGAGCTCCCTGTCGCAACCAGACACCGTCGTGATATGACTGAAAAATTGTTGAAAGCGACGTTAAACCCGCATTTACACACACACACATACACACACACACACACTGTCTGAATTGTACTTAAATACAGTTAACCCTCTTTATACCGACATTCGTTATAACGGCAAAACTCGTTATAACGGCAATTTGAATGGAATGACTACCTAGCTAAAGGCTTAGCCTCGGTTCCGAGCGACGTGGGCTCCCCTAGGGTTGGAAATGCACACATCGAGTCCGTAGTCATGAAAGGGTCTTGTAATCCAATACTCCAAGAAACAAACCATTGCGTTAACACGCCCCCCCCCCCCCCCACGCCCATATGGGCTTGAAGAAATATATGGGCTGCATGATGCTTCCACGCAGAGCTGAATCCGGCCCGCACACAAGTACTGGTAAACTGCTTAGGGGATCTCAGCCTGTCCAGGAACCGCGGTGCGAGGCGGACCGTCAATGCTAATAAACCCTATTGGTTTCATTGGGCGACAGGGCTTGAGATCTCATTTTATCTCAGTGTCGGGTAAAAGTCCCACAAAATTGAAGCAACGTCTCCAAAATGACCTTTACAGTGTTGACAGGGACGTTAAACCTCAAATCAAACTCATAGATTGTGGGAACTCGTTAGAACCGCCTCGATGAGGCGGTTCTAACAAGTATCTACAATCTATGTTTTGGGCAGAAATAGGAAAAATATTGAATCTGTTCATCTTAAAATTTTCAGTTTTCGGTGATGAAATTTTCCGTGAATATATTTGTACAGAGGTGTTTTCTTAATTGGAAGCAACGTCTCCGAAATGACCTTTAGTGTTAATGGGAGCGTTGTTTGTTTGTATTGGAGTTTTACGGCCCAGTCAACACTATTTAGGTCATTTTTGAGCCGGTCAGTTTACCTATCAACACTTTCCTGGGCAGGCTTATACGTAAGCGGTTAACCAGTTCAGTGCACATTCTTTCGCCAGAAACTGACAACTGCCCTTCTTGAATCAGCGGAAGGGAGAGAATGACCGTAGAAAAGATTTCATGATCAATCTCCACGAAAGAATGTTGCCGACCCCGGCGGGAGTCGAACCCGCGACCTCCTGATCACCAGTCAGACGCGCATCCGACTGAGCCACTGAGGCCGGCTCAATGATGGGAGCGTTGAGCATCAATCAAAAAATTAAATAAATAAATCAGAATGATAATTCCTTATTCCTGAAAACTCATTATAACTGATTGACAAGTATTAAAGCCATCAGATCTCAGGGGCCACTTTTTAAAAAAAACGACGTCGTTAGTTAACGTATCATTAAAACTTTGATCATTAAATATGGCAAATATGCTGAAATTTTTGCTGTAAAAATGTAAGCAGCTTTTGCGGACGCAAAAGCTGCTCACATTTTTTCAGCAAAAATTCCAAAATTAACGATATTGCACTTGTTAGAAGTGTTAACAATATGACCACTAACGAGCTCGTTAAGCTAACGATGCTTTGAACAACTGGGCCCTGAACTCTACAGAGCATATCCTGGCTCAGCAGGACAGGGGTGAATGAAACTTTTTTTTTATTTTTTCTTTCAGAGCCCGGTACCATTTAAAGAATAATGAAATTCCACGGAAAGGGAAAAAGAGACCAAGCAGCCATCGTCTTCAAGTGAAAAATGGCATATTCGTGAATGGAATAAAATTTCTTCGGAAACGTACCCATGCACCACATAATTTCAGACCAACGTCGGACCGACGTTGTCGATGCTTTAACCCGTATTTTGTTGGTAACAACAGCCGTTTCATTACTTGTAACAAACAGTGAAGATCCGGACAGATGCCATCAAATCTACATTGAGGATTTTACATGAGTGTTAATGTATTATTGAATTTATTAAATTAGTTGAGGAAAAGGGATAAAATGCGAGGCTTTGCCGAGCATTTTATCCCTTTTCCTCAACGAGTTTAATAAATTCAATAATACATGACCACGAAGTAAGATTCTATTTATCATATGACATTTAAAGCGCATTTTATTCACGATTGTTTACAAAAATGTCAATATTCCGCCGTTAGTAACTGCGACGTCGTTAAGGACGTCGTACATGTAACGTTACGGGACGTATCTAGCTTATTTGCATATTTAATCCACTAGTGGATTATCGAAAATATTACATGGCGTTATTACACTCTCAGACGCGACGTCATATGATAAACTGATTTTCATGCCGTTTGAGAATTGAAGGAATATAATATACCAAGTACTCTGATTGGCTGATACCTGGTAATGGATTTGGCTTTATTAATATATTCAGCAGGATAAAGGTTAACGTACAATGTTGTAGGCTTTTTCTGCTTATTCTTGTGCTTTTGTTTGATCCATTCCAGTGAGCCAGAACCCTAGGGACTCAAGGAGCGTGTTTGAGTTTTACGTCCCACCAACAGTTAAGGTCACACGGAGACAGCTCCTCGGTTTAAAGACTCATCCAAAAGTGCGAAGAAGCCCAGGATCGAACCACGACGCCTGGTTTAGGAGGCGAGTAGCTTATCCACTGCACCAAGGGGGCTTCTATAGAAAGGAGGGGTTCGACTCAACCCAAATGTGATCTCTTTGTATGTGACACGGGGAAGCGAAACACCTACAGAAAGAATGATTTAAACCTTTTAAATGGGTTTTGGTCTTACATGTAATTTTAGGTGATCTTTGTTTGATTTGAGGTTTAACGTCCCCGTCAACACCGTAAAGTCATTTTGGAGACGTTGCTTCCCATTTTGTGGGTGTTTTACCCGACATCGAGATGAAATGACATCTCAAACCCTACCGCCCAATGAAACAAATAGGGTTTATAAGCATGGACGGTCCGACACTCGCACCGCTTTGCCTAGGCAAGCTTAGATCCCCTAAGCAGTTTACCAGTACTCGTGTGCGGGTCGGTTTCAGCTCTTTGTGGAAGCATCACGCAGCCCATCTATTTCTTCATGCCCCGATGGGCGGGGGCCGCTAAGGTGATCTAAACCAATATATGACAATGGAATCTCCCACTTAATAAGTGGGGAGTGATCCATTTCTAATTATAGGGGTTCCGGGTTTGCTTTGTTATTAGAATAAATTTTGCAAAAATGTATATATGCACTTTCAGAACACAGTGTAGACCAAGATCAGACGCCGCATTTTGCGGTATCTGATCTTGGTCTGCACTGAACACCAGACGCCTCATTTCGCGGTGTCTGATCTGGGGATGCACTGTTTGCCAATATTCCAAAAAAGCGCCGCTAAGCATACATGTACAGTAGAACTTCGATGGCTCGAACAACGATGGCTCGTTTACCATGGATGAGCCGAACCCGTTCTTGAGTCCCTAGCGAAATCCTCTATATAAGAAATAGTTGGGGATAATTAAGGAGATTTTAGTCTTTTATCTTGCAAATGTATGCTGTGTGTGCTCATTAGAATCGCCTCGATGAGGCGATTCTAATGAGTACACACAGCATTCATTTTCATTATAGAACACTGAAAGGATGTTTAATTTTTGTTTGTTTGATTTGAAGTTTTTCGTCCCCGTCAACACTGTAAAGGTCATTTTGGAGACATTGCTTCCAATTGTGTGGGACTTTTACCCGACATTGAGATGAAATGACATTTCAAGCCCTGTCGCCCAATGAAACCAATAGGGTTAATTAGCATGGATGGTCCGCCTCGCACCGAGGTTCCAGGACAGACTTAGATCCTCTAAGCGGTTTACCAGTACTAGTGTGCTGGCCGGATTCAGCTCTGCGTGGAAGCATCATGCAGCCCATGTATTTATTCAAGCCCCTATGGACGGGGGCCAAAATGGATGTTTAAAAGTATCTCGTTATGCCTCCTGGCAGTAATCCTCAGTGGCTCGAACTATCCCTGTCTCGAACATATTTTCGAGGTCCCAAAGGTGTTCGAGCCATTGAAGTTCGACTTATATGGGTTAATATCGGACTTTCACTATTTCTTGTGATTGGCCGTATTCAATAAAAACTTCGACTTTTTGAACACTGATGGCCCTTTTACCATAACTGAGTCGAACCCCTTCTTGAGTCATTTGGGACTTCTTTCTGTAGATCAACAGATTCGAAGGTCTATAAGGCCTGAAAATAGTTGCATTTCCGCTAACATGCCGAAAAAAGATAGGGTCGGTAAAGATCGAAAAATAAATCTTTATTTCTTTCAACGTTTTATTTGATGAAAAAAGAACAAATCTTGAAAAGGGATAAATTCTATATTTTTCCGTGGGGGAGTGGGGGGGGGGGGGGGTATTGTTTATCAATCGGCGCAAAGTTAGAAAGCGTTGTAGCCTCTCAGTGCTGACGTCCACGTGTCTACGGATCACTTGTCGGAAATCCAGGTAACGGTTATTCATAGCAAGTAGCCACGTGTGAGGACAGAGTGCTGGGTAAGAGGGTTATCTATTGAATCTGGACTGGAATCCTGTGTTTAGTTTTGCAAATGGTGTATACTCAGATCAGAACGCGGCGTCTGGTCTGGGTCTACAATGTTTGCTTAAAGTAGAAAACATAAGCGTCAGATGCGGCTTCCGGTCAGGGTCTACACTGCTTGCTTAGAGAACAGGAATGTAAGGAATTAAACGAAATTTTAACAGCCTGAGTCACCCATCACGAAATCACACCTATATAATTTTGACTCCCTTGAACCCCAATTTTACAAAGTAAAACTGGGGTTTACAGGGGTAAACCATATTTTTCTTATTTTCATATTTTTCTTATTTCTGCTCTAAAATAGAGATTGTTTGTACTCGTTAGAACCGCCTCGATGAGGCGGTTCTGACGAGTACCAACAATCTAAATTTTGAGCAGCAATAAGGTAAATATCACAATTTTTATCTTAAAAGCGTCGTTTTATTTCGACGGTTTACAATGCATTTGTATAGGCGTGTTTCGTAATGGTTCCTAATTATTTTCTAAGCTAACACTCAGAGACATAGAAGTCTCCGGGGTGTAGTGGTTACGCTACTCGCCTTGTAAATCAGGGCTCGCAGTACTGATCCCGGGCTTCCCAGACGTTCGGATGAGTCTTTAAACCAAGATCCCCCGTCTCCGTATGACCTTAGCTGTTGGTGGGACGTAAAACTCTCTCTCTCTCTCTCTCTCTCTCTCTCTCTCTCTCTCTCTCTCTCTCTCTCTCTCTCTCTCTCTCTCTCTCTCAGAGACAATCCATCCACCATGCACTGCTGTAAGTGCTTTGAATATATTGTGTTTGGTTATGGTTTATCGTCCCCATTAACACTGTGTATGTCATTTTGGAGACGCTACTTTTACCCGCCATTGAGATGAAATGACATCTCAAGCCCTGTCACCAAATGAAACCAATAGGGTTTACAAGCATGGACGGACAGACTCGAACCGTTTGCCTTTGCAGGCTTAGATCCTCTAAACGGTTTACCAGTAATCTTGTGCGGTCGGTTTCAGCTCTGCGTGGAAGCATCCTGTAACCCATTTATTTCTTCAAGCCCCAATGGGCGGGGGCCAATATTGTGTTTCGGTTTAACGACACGACAACCCTTGTGGGTCATTTTGTTTCGTCTGCCAGAGTAAAGGGAGAAAAGAGATAGAAGACACAGAAGAGAAAAATGAATGTAAATGTTTGAACAGAAGAAATAACAACACCACCCCCCCCCCCCCCCCCTCTACGCGTACCTGCTGCGGGACAGCAGGCCTTGCCAAACTGTAAGTTAACATCAGTTGAACTCCCTATTGATCACCTTTGCCTCACCCAACCACCCCGGGTTATATATGCAGCTGACACAATGTTCATACGTAGAGGATGGCGATTAATGAATCAAGAAGAGAGCGCTGTTGTCATTACTTACCTACATGTAAATACAGTCGAACTTCGATGGCTCGAACCTCCTTTGGGACCATGAAAATTTGTTCGAGACAGTGGTAGTTCGAGCCATTGGGGTTACTATTAGTGCCATACCAGGAGGCATAATCATAGAAACAATTATGGGATATCTTTTCGGTGTTCTATTTGATAAATGTTTGTTGTGCGTACTCATTAGAATCGCCTCATCGAGGCGATTCTAATGAGTAAACACAGCAAACATTTGCAAGAGAAAAGAAATAAATTTCCCCACAGTATCCCTATATCGTATTTGGCGGAATTCCCTGCGAATTCAAGAGCGGGTTCGACTCATTCATGGTAAACGAGCCATTGGGGTTTGAGACATTGAAGTTCTACTGTAAAAAGGGAACCCATGAATACATGGTGAAAACACTTTGTGTGGATTCCTCTCCTATTCCCGTGCGAAGAAATGGGTTGCCAAATTCAAGAGAGGCTTTGCGAGCACTGCTGACACTCCATGGCCAGGTGGCCGAAATTCTGCGACCACAGACCATCAGACTGAGGCAATTTACCGCTATATGATGAATGATAGGCGTGTAACATATTGCACTCACTAGATGATTTGTTTTGTTTGATTTGAGGTTTAACGTCCCCGTCAACACTGTAAAGGTCATTTTGGAGACGTTGCTTCCAGTTTTGTGGGACTTTTACCCGACATTGAGGTGAAATGACATCTCAAGTCCTGTCGCCCAATGAAACCAATAGGGTTTATTAGCATGGACGGTCCGCCTCGCACCGCGGTTCCTGGACAGGCTTAGATCCCCCAAGCGGTTTACCAGTACTAGTGTGCGGGCCGGATTCAGCTCTGCGTGGAAGCATCCTGCAGCCCATATATTTCTTCAAGCCCCTATGGGCGGGGGCCGAACTCACTAGATGAGTGAGTGAGTGTTTGATTTTTACGTCCCACCAACAGCTAAGGTCAAACGGAGAGGGGACCTCGGTTTACAGACACATCCGAAAGTCTGGAGAAGCCCGGGATCGATTCTGCGAACCCTAGTTTACAAGGCGAGTAGCGTAACCACACAAAGGAGGCTTCTACAGTCACCACAGGTACAGGTCCCGAGTTTATGAAACATTTTTATGCTCAAACTTTCTTCTGCTGATTTGTTTGTTTGTTTGTTTGTTTGTTTGTTTGTTTTGGAGTTTAACAGCCCAGTCAACAGTATTTAGGTCATTTTTGACCCGGTCAGTTCACCTATCCATACTTTCCTGGGCAAGCTTATACATAAGCGGTAAACCAGTACAGTGCACAATCTTTCGCCAGAAACTGACAAGTGGCCTTCTTGAATCAGCGGAAGGGAGAGAATGACCGTTGAAAAGATTTCATGATCAATCTCTGCGAAAGAATGTTGCCGACCCCGGCAGGTATCGAACCCGCGTCTTCCTGAGCACCAGTCAGACGCGCATCCTACTGAGCTACTGAGGCCGGTCCCTATTTTATACGGGTAAGTGAGATTTACAAAAGTTAATAATCATTTTCTTATTTCTGTCCTATAACATAGTTAGCGGGTACTCGAACTAAAACACTCCACAAGCTCGCAGGTCCAATACACAGACCGTCGGTAACATGGGTCGTCGAGATCGACCATGAAATCTTTTCTGCTGTCATTCTCTCCTTTCCGCTGGTTCAAAAAGGGCAAGTGTCAGTTTCTGGCGAAAGATTCTGTTCTGTTTCCTACTGTTTAGCCGATTACGTATATTAAGCATGGTTATGTGAACGGACGACCTCGATATGACATAAATACTATCGACTGGGGCTTGTACAGCCCCGCCCATTGGGGCTTGGAGAAATAGATTGGGCTGCATGATGCTTTCACGCAGAGCTGAATCCGGCCGCACACGAGAACTGGTAAACCGCTTACAGGATCTAAGCTTGCCCAGGCAAAGCGGTGCGTGTCGGACCGCCCATGCTTATAAACCCTGTCATTTCATTCAATGTCGTGTAAAAGTCCCACAAAATTGGAAGCAACGTCTCCAAAATGACCTTTATAGTGTTGACGGGGACGCTAAACATCAAATCAAACAAACAAACAAACAAATACTGCAAACATAGGTTGTGGGGATAACCGGTCATTTCGTACCAAAGTCATTTCGCACTTCAGTCATTTCGTACCATTCTGGTCATTTCGTACCCTCTTTTATTTTCAATTTGGTCATTTCGTAACAATTTTAGCCATTTCGTACCCGGTTTGGTCATTTCGTATACTCACTTTAAGTTGTTGTTTTTTTCCTACAAAACGTTTTTGGTCATTTCGTATCCAAGTTTGATCATTTTGTACATGGAGCAAAAAAAAAATAAATAAATAAATAAATAAGTTTTACCCTTTACGGTTACCTGCCAGCTGGTTTGTCAATATAGTCAATATAATGGTATTGGATGCCAGAATGTACAGTTTACTGAAACAAATGGGCCCCGTCAAGCGATTTTGGTACTTATCGCCTATCACCGGCCCCGATAGCTCAATTGGTAGAGTGTCCGCTCCGGGGAACGGGAGGTCACGGGTTCGATCCCGGGCCGCGACATACCAAAGTCGTTAAGAATGGTACTAGCTGCTGCTCGCTTGGCACTCAGATTTACGGGGTAGAGCTAGGACTGGTCGACCCAGTGTCAGGATAATGTGACTGGGTGTGATATCATGGAATGTGTCTGGGATATGATACTTCAGTGAGTGTGTGTGTGAATTCGGGTTTAACGTCGCTTTCAACAATTTTTTCAGTCATATCACGACGGTGTCTGGTTGCGACAGGGAGCTCAATGCTCACGTTTATAGTGCTGCCTCACTGAAGTATCATGTCCCAGACACATTACATGATACCACACCCAGTCACATTATCCTGACACTGGATCGACCAGTCCTAGCTCTACCCCGTAAATCTGAGTGCCAAACGAGGAGTAGCTAGTACCATTTTTAACGACTTTGGTATGTCGCGGCCCGGGATCGAACCCGAGACCTCCCGTTCCCCGGAGCGGACACTCTACCAACTGAGCTATCGGGGCCGGTTATACTTCAGTGAGACAGCACTATAAAAGTGAGCATTGAGCTCCCTGTCGCAACCAGGCACCGTCGTGATATGACTGAAAAAGTGTTGAAAGCGACGTTAAACCGAATTCACACACACACACACACACACACACACACACACACACACACACACACACTTATCGCCTATGCGAGCAGCGAAGGTTCATGCGAGCCTGCGCATCCGCGCAGTCTCGCCAGAACATTCGCTGCTCGCTCATACAAGCAGTGAATCAAGAGGAACCTTCAGACAGAAAGCCATATCCCTGGCCCCTCTGATTGGCTGAGCATGCGCAGTTAAAATTTGTCATGACGGAATGCTCGAAGACACAAATTCGCTTGGCGGGGTCAAATATTATAAGTCGTCTTTCTAAGGCTTCCTCATAGCATCGCATAGACTGTGTTTATGTTTAAAGTAAGACTTTACATACATGTGTGTGAGTTGTCGTGTCGCGGAGTTATCGTTGTCGATCAGTTGGATTGTCGATGAATGGGGACTTGTTTAAAATTACGCAAACACGCCTATACAAATACTCGTACATTGCCACCTTTATCGCCGAAAAAATGAAAATTTTATGATGAAAAATTGTTATATTTTTCTTATTTCTGCTCAAAATATAGATTGTGGGTACTCGTGAGAACCGCCTCATGGAGACGATTCTAACGAGTACCCACAATCTATATTTTAGATCAAAAATAAGAAAAATAAGGTATACCCAGGAAACCCCAGTTTTACTATATTAAAGTGGGGTTCAAGGGGGTCAAAACTACATAGAGATGTTTTCGTGATGAGCAGTGCCGTCGAGTTGTCTGTCGGTGAGTTGTCGTGCGACGCCGGAAATACCCTAAATGGCATTTTAAAAATAATATTGCTTATATATACATGTATTTTATACTGATTTTCAAGAAATTATGTTCTGGTCGCTATTCATTTAAGGAATGTTGATACTACGCATCTGAAACGTCGTTTATAATTATGAACTGTTGTTCATTATTCATACACGCCAAAAATATATACACTCTTGTACTGCTTTACGCTGCTCTCATAACCTACATCGGTTGACAAGGAATTTCTCATCTCATTATACCACCGGCATACGAAGTATGCTATGGGGGTATATAGTTTTCGTCCTGCCGTTCGTCCGTTCGTCCGTCCGTCCGTGTTTCCGTCTGTCCGTCCGTCCGTTAACATTTTGGTTAAAGTTTTGCGTTAAAGTTTCTAAGAGGTTTTATCTTCTGAACCCTTTCATAGATTTAGTTGATACTTACACTGAAGTTACATACTGGTCTTAAGATTTCATTGATGCATGTCCCACCCCCCACTTTGACCTTGAGGTCAAGGTCACAGACTTAGAGATTTTACATCTTGGTTAAAGTTTTGCGTTAAAGTTTCTAAGAGGTTGTATTTTCTAAACCCTTTGGTAGATTTAGTTGATACTTACACTGAAGTTACATACTGGTCTAAAGATTTCATTGATGCATGTCCAACCCCCCACAATGACCTTGAGGTCAAGGTCACAGACTTAGAAATTTTATGTTTGGTTAAAGTTTTATGACAAAGTTTATAGAGGCCTGTATGTTCTAAACTCTAAGACAAATTCAATTGATACTTGCATCAATGTTGCGAACCAGTTCAAAGATTTCATTGATGCATACCCCACCCTGCTGCTTCAGTAACATTGATGCCCCCACTGCTCTAGTAACTTTGATGCTCTCACTCCCTTGGTCCATTTAGAAAGATTATGATTGGTTTAGATTTTATAAGCACATTAAAGATTCTTCTAGCTTCTTGACTTCTTTATTCATGTTACGTACAAGCTCTAAAGATATATCAGAGGGTGGCACTGGCCGGGGGTATACGTGACCGACAGGTCGCTTTCTCTAGTTCTTATCAGCAATAAATATGACAATGTATATCAGTTTCTGGAAAAGTTCTACGGCTTAGTACACTAAAGTCTTACAACTTGAAAATTTTCGTCAGGTTCCCCTTGCTTTCCATTTTTTATATTTATTTATTATTATTATTTTTCTTTTTTTTTTTTTTTTTTTTTTGCAAGGAGTAGTATTCATAACAGGAGTTCTGGGATAACCCCCACCCACTCCCCAGGTCGGCCAGAGGACAAAAAAAATTTTCATCCCCGCAACACTGTGGGCCCCACCCCCACCCCCGGGTCGGTCCCACCGAGAGGGTATGCAATAGAATAAAATATTTGTTTGCCTGCCGTATCGCGGGGGAATCCCCTGGTGTAAAATGATTTACAACGTAAAAAAAATAATGTAAGGATTAATAAAGAAACAGGGGTCTATCCTTAAAGGAAAGAATTCGCTCCTTATTGTTTTCATAAAATTAATGCATTCATTTTGTAGATTAATGTAAACAAACCTTGAATATAAATACGTACCTTCATATGTATGTGTTAACTATCCGAAAAAATCATGATACTTTCACATTAACTTTAGACAAAATCGATACGATATACCGACTAAGCCAAACACATATGCTATCAATTTTCTCTAGCGGTAATAACATTACGTCAGCCGACTAAATCTTTTCAATCTCGAAGTTTTTTTATTTTAATTTATTGCTATAATGATAATGAAAGCAATCTCCCGGTCTTTCTGGTCGTCACTCGGTTGGTAAAGTCGGAAAGCTGGGGTTCGGGCCCCAGGTCAGCAAGGCTGACATTTTTCCCGGTGACCTGCGCATACAGGCGCATCGCGTCATCGACGTCTTTGAAAGTTCGAACGGCGTGCCCCTGGCGGCGGAGTTCCTCAGTGATGAAATCAATACGCTCGGTCCGTTTTCGAGACCATTCTGCCTGTGCAGCCTGCAATTCTTCGGCGGTTTTATCGTGACGCTTGCGCTCTTCGTCGACGCCAGAGCTTTTCAAACTGGAGAACATGTAGTTCGATCCCGAGAACACCAGAGCGTTCACCAGGGCACCGCCAACGAGCATAGTAATTCTTGCCATTACTTCATGATATCAGCAGGTATCAGCCCCTGTTTAATTAGCTTGTCTTTAGTTGCCATGGCCACATCGCGGGGTATGAAGTCTAGTTTCGGGGGGCTACCCCTAATCGCCATCTTGCCAAGCCGGGCGTATCCCACAGCGATGCCACAGACGACTGCGCTATGGTAGAGCGCGTTGACAAGCATTTTACCATCAGCTGCCGGGGTTGTCATTATTGCTACGCAGCGGGCTTCACTCCATATAGAATGGGTCAGGGATTGTCTTTAATTGTGGTTGCTGCGAAACAACAAGCCGCTTGGGCATCGACGCTGTCGATGAGTCAACGGCGGGGTGCCACTTCTGGCGTTTGTACCGCCTGAGTGGCGCGCAAGCACAGAAGAAACATGAGTGCACCGCCCGTATGACATGCCCCAATGATTCATGGGGTCCATTCGGTTAGTCCATGGTTGTGCGCTGCACCACTGCGTGACGGTTCCTTTGAGACCGCTTCCTTTGGAGGAATACTGACATCAGCTGCGCTGACTGGTGGACGAAATGAGTCTTTGGCCGTCCGAAGCTGTTCGAGCAGCCGTTCCTGTTTGGCCTTTCTGGCAGCAGCTCCAGCACACCCGGCCGCCACTTTTTTCGGATCATTAATCGTGTTGCTTCGCAAAGGCTTAGGGGTCGTAACTCTGTCTGCCGGACTCTGTGCTGGCTCTCGGTTCTCCTGTTGCTCCGCAACAATCTGCTCGTTCTCCGACATCGTTTATGTCATAGATGGTAATAGGGCATTGATGTCCAAATCGACAGTGCTTCACTGTAGTAAGCGCGGCAGTTAGCGGCGCCAAGTACATGCCATAGCGATGGTAGAGCTCGCAGGTAGCACTGCTCAGTGCGTGTCCGACAAACGGGTCGCCCTCGAGGTCAGCAATAAGATCAGGTTGGTTTTCGGCCGGTATCGGGAGAAACATAGATGCCAGCCCATAAAGCTGTAGCGCTGTAGACCCCAGCGTTTTCGACATCGCTGCCCTAAGCCTTGTTTCATAGCGGGCGTTAAGCTTTTCGATTTCGTTATTGTCCAGAGCGTCGATCTGTTCTGCGGTGAGAACCTTCCCATGCACAACTAGTCCATACTGCTTGGCTTGACCTCCCACTACCAATGCGGCGAGCCTTTCACGGTATTTTTGCACCCGGTCCTCGAGGAGCGGCTCCTCATGGCCGTCTGAGTCGCTGCCGTTCCTTCCGCGGTTGGGGCTTCAGCGTTCTGCCTTTGCTCTGTCGTTCCTATCAGCTCATCGATCAGTTCGTCAAAGTCCATAACTATTGCTTTGCGATTCATTGCGAGTTGGCGGACCAGTCTAATATAGTGTCGAAAGCGCTGGCAGAAGCGTGCGTGTGTGTTAACACACATCAGAGTAATGTAAACATACTGCCTAGCAATAAAGAACAGCAGTACCAGCTGCGCGCCAAGCAGTGTGATTAGCAGTCCTTCTGTTACTTCGTACATTTCTTAACACCATATAAGCAGCTGGTTGGTCTGTCTTTAATAAAAGCTTAGCATGCTTTGTCTCGGCTAACTGCTGCCTCACCGACGCCCGCTGTTCTCGTGTGGAGATCACATCATTCTCGCGCAAGCAGTCTTCGAATGAATCACGATCCTTACAGTGAAACGAACAGACCCAGCGCGTCTGCTCGCTTAAGTCCTTCAAGACGGAGTTGTACTTTTGGGTGAGAACCCAGACGCTCTGGTCGGCGTGGCGGCCCGCGAACGCTAGCTCTGACAGCATGTCTTTCTCTTTCGTCAAAGCCTTCGTGGCCGAGCAGTCATCGATGATATATAAGGTAGGCTCGCCCATAATCAGAATCAGAATCAGAATTGTTACTGGTGACACGTCAAATGACATTCATACACCAGGACCTGTGATATTGGAAGTTAGTCCCAAGCTCTAACCATAGATGTAAACTTAGCTACAGAATCCTCAGCACTTCCAGCCGTCATAATAATAGAATCGGGAAGGGCAATCCAATCTCTAATGGTTCGGGGTAAGAACGATTCTTTATAAATATCCGTTCTTGCAGTAAGGGTCTGAAACGTCATTGAATGGTGCTTTCTACAGTGCCTAGCTGGGGGGACAAGGTCATCTGTTGGAATGCAGGCAGCACCCTTTAGACCTTTGTATAAGAGTATGAGCCTACTGTCTCTTCTCCTTTTCTTGAGAGACTCCCATCTTAATTTTCCTAGAATTCAAGTCATGCTCCCAGTTTCAAAGCAATAATTTCCAGTTACAAATCTAGCAGCTCTATTCTGAACTTTTTCAATTTCTTCATTAAGGACCACTCCGTTTGGGTCCCAGATGCAACTACCATATTCCAAGATTGGGTGAACAAGTCCCCTGTTTGCTGTCTCTTTCACATCCCGAGGACACTGATGAAAATTTCGCCTCAGGAAACCAAGTGTTCTATTCGCCTTTGTACACATATTGCTAATGTGTGTATTCCATCTCAAATCGTGATTGTCCCACCAAGGTATTTAATGTAATTCACATTTTCGAGGACCGTTCCCTCGAAGGTGTAAGAAGCCTCAACTTTATTAGATCTCTTCCTTGTTATCTGCATAATATTGCATTTAACTGGTTGATATATCATGCCCCATTTTCTGGCCCAACATCTTAATCTATCTATGTCAGCCTGAAGTTTCAGTGAGTCATCTGTGTCTCTAACTTCCCGGTAACAAACACAGTCATCTGCGAACAGTCTTATTTCCGAGTCAATGTCAGTGGAAATATCATTGATGTACAGGGAGAACAATAGAGGACCAAGAACAGTCCCTTGTGGGACTCCAGACAAAACTGGCGCCCATTCTGAAGTTTATGTTCATCCAAGTGGGCCATGATGGTTGAGCAGGCTATGTGTTCAAGCAATTTACATAGAACACAGGTCAGTGACACCGGGCGATACTTACGAGCATGAGCCCTGTCCCCTTTTTTGAAAAGTGGACAGATGTTCGCTAGGAGCCATTCTTTGGGAATTTCACCCGTATCTAGAGATTGTTGGAAAAGATGAGCAAAAACTTGACCTGACTCGTTTGCTAGTTCCTTCAGGACTCTAGGATGAAGTTCATCAGGCCCTAAAGCTTTAGAAGGGTTCAAGCCTTTAAGTAACTTGATCACTCCCGCAGGGGATACAACAATATTTTCCATGAAAGGGGCCGATCTTCCAGTCAATGGAACCTCGTTGAACTCAGTTTTATTAAATGCATCATTGAATTGACCAACCAATTCCTCTGCCCTTTCGGAGTCCGATTCAGCGACCTCGTTCCCTCCTCTTTTATTAAGGAGTGGGATACCTTGCCTATCTTTCTTCTGACTAGTGATATATCTGTAGAAGTCTCTGGGATTTGCCTTTACATCACCTACCAAAGTATTTACATACTGATCATGCTGATTTTTGATGTCATTTTTAATTTCTCGTCTCAAGTTTTCAAATTTTGCTCTGAGTTTACCACTTCCCAACTGTTTTGCCTTAGCATGAATCTTATTTCTCCTCCGAATTTTTCTTCTTATTTCTGGTGTGATCCAAGGATTTAAAGATACAGACCTGCTAGTTTTGGAGGGGATATGATTTTCGGACGAAGCTTGAATGAAAGACTTTATCAAATCAAAGTTCTCCTGGACAGACCGAGCGTCTGAATGACCATTAAAGTATTTCTCTCTTGCAAATTTTAGGGCATCCTTCCTCATAGTTTCATAGTCACCCTTTTGATATAAGTACACCTTTCTACGAGGTTTTATAGGTGGTATGAAGATTTTCAAAAATCCAGAGACAATATCATGATCACTTAGTTTGTCCGGGGATTGAATATCCTCAAACTGTCCTGGCAAAGTTGTAAGAATCAAATCCAAAGTGTTTCTATCTCGAGTAGGAAAGTCAACAACCTGTTCCAAGCCATGATCATTCATGATGTCAACCAACACCTGTCCCTCTGACGGACACAGCATCGTGCCTTGTTTGCTGAGCTTATCTGGCCAAACAATCTCTCTGAAGTTGAAGTCACCTAAGACATGTACTGCAGGAAGTTTTTTACCCTTATTCTGAGACTTAATGCGATCAAGCTGATCTTTAAATAACTGCAAGTTTTCGACAGTGTCGTTAGGTGGTCGATACCAACTTGCAATGAAGTTGGAAGTTTTGTTTGCAAAAACCTTAACCCAAACAGATTCTGAATCGTTTTCCAGTTCCATGAATGGCATATGAGGGATATCTCTGTGAACGAGCAACATCACCCCCCCCCCCCCACCATGAGTATTTCTATCTTTTCTGTAGACACTGTATTCGCAATTTTCAGGGAAAAGCGCCGAAGTCATAATTGAACATAAACACCTGGTAAAACGCTCGCAGGTAATCGTGAAGGCGCTCGCCGGGGTCTAGAACGTATACCTCAGGGTCGGTCCAGATCCAGGGGCCCTGGTATGTTTTATTATACTTTATGGTGGGGCAGAGGACCACGATGTGCCGAAAGAACTCCCGGTAGGGGCCTTCGAGCAGATCGAGGATAAAAACGGTTTTCCGCATCCCGTTTGCCCGCATATTGTCGCCGAATGGGCCGTGCGCGGTAGGAGATTTATTAATCGTTCCTCAGGAATATTAATAGACAGCTGAGACGAACCGGCCATTTTCGATGTTAAGCTGTGCATCCATGATGACGTAGAGGTAGATGTTCAATGCACCAGCAGCCTCGGCTCTTTTCGTTATCTGGATGGTCACACCTTCGCTGGCATTCTCTATCCGCCTGCCGGAGCCGTGGAGCCGGTCGTCGTCGCTTGTCCTGAGGTCAAGCCACAGCGTGTACTTGCTGGTGAGGTATTCCGCAAGGCTGACGTCGGCTAGGGCAAGGTCTTTTTCGACCGTTGCCACTTCAGGGTGTCGCCTGCTACCGGCTGCAAAGAGCTTCCTCGCTTCATCAAACATCTGGTAAGAGCGCATCCCATGGCTGAAGAGTTGGTTGGGGTTCCCCTCGATGGTGACCTCGGCCTTGGCGATTTTCGGGTTATAGAAGGACTCTGTGTCGCGAGCTAAGGGCTGTTGCGCGGCTTCATCCTCAAAGAGCATCAGGATGCCCTTCATGCTGCGGGTGGGCACGTTGAGATTGATATTCCAGAGGGTGTCGCTCTTGTCTTTACCGATTTTGCATTGCCGCAGTACCCTGTCGTACAGGATCGAAATGCGGCTTCTGTACTGGTTGTTGATCATTTGGGCCAGCTCCGGCAGGGTGACCATGTCATACTCAAGACAGATGTTTCCAATGTCGAAAGAGGCACCTGTGGCCTGGATCACACGGTTGTAGTCGTTGAACGTGAGCTCATACTCGAGTCGGTCGCCCAGCGCGCTCTCGTAGAATGGCATGTGGCTCTCGAGTAGCTCGAAGTCCAGTGGGATGTAGAAACGATAGCCGAAAGCATCGTCGACGGCTTCGTCCGCTAGAACGGACTCATCTTTGTTCCTAGCATTGATTCGGATCCTCATCGTATTTTGGTTTTCCGACGTATCAATGCCTTGGTACTGGCCATTTTTCATCTCTGAAGCCGTCCTCCAGAGATCGCGGTAGCAGTGGTACACATCATTATCGTCGATACTAAGGACCTCATTTCCCGAAATTTTAATGACGGTCTTTTTCACGAGGGCGCGGCCTAGGTTTTGAACCAAGGTCCGATTGGCATCATCTTCGCTGTGTAGTGTGATAGTGAAGGCCAACCTCGCGATCCCGGGGACGATGACATCAAGTTGGCCGAGGTTGGGGAATCGAACGAGAAGCTGCTGGTTCGGGCCGATCGTGCTGGGGTTGTTAGTTATCGACACCGATTGCCTCACCCCTTTTACCCCAAGGGGTTCGCGGAGGCACGGTAGGGGTCAAGCTTTCGTCCGTACTTACTTGATGACATGGTGTCAGCTTCGTTGACACTCGACAAAGTCTGTTTTGAAGATGCGCGACAACCTTCAAATGCATATACTTATTACATAAATATGGCTGACTTTGAAAACCCCACGTTCGAAGACTGGCCCGACCCTTATGATGACGCCGACTATGATGACGCCGACTTTGATGTGTCCAACCTGCCAGACGCTGTTATGGACCCACCGCCGGACGTCGAGCAAGGACTACGCGCGGCCGGGGACAATTTTCAGAACCTGCGAGTTGAGTTGAAACAGGCAGAACTTAAGGCTCAGAAAAAGTGCCTACAAAGACGTGAGCCGTGCCTATAAGGGGTTGCGCCTCGAAGGTAGTGTCGACAATGACCAGTTTGGGATTGATGACGATGGTAAAACACTCTACTGGACCCCCGGCGACAAAAAGATTCCTATCGCTGTGACAAGGGGAGGATTCCGGTTTCTGGCTCTGTCCAAACTAGCCTCGAGATATGGAACAGGGGGTGTAAATGCAATTCGGCAATCACTGACTATAAATCGAATATGCCGCGTCTCAACAAAGAGGCTGTGGATACACTCCAAAAAGCAGAGCAAACCCTCCTAAAAACATTGAATCCGTCGAGATGACAGAGCTCCCCGGCGTAGCCGACGACGTTATTCAAACAACAGGAGATGTCAAGACCGCATTGAAGAAAATTGATGATCAGCCTATCGACACCGCGTGGGTCACCCAGGCCAAAAGAAGGCTCGCTGGGCTTGAAAAGGCCATGAATCGAACCCGAGATGAGTTGGCGAACAACCTGGCGAAGCTGTCAAAGGTCGACGAGGGAAAAATACCAAGTTGAAAAACGCTTGGCCAGGGAGCGGCGGAAACTGACGGAAACGGACGACCCCGAGATGCAGCAGGAGATTCAAGACCGAATCAGAAAACTGGAGGGCGAGCTCTCTGACATCGAAATCGAAAGACAGTCGAGGCTCGAAGCCCTTTCTACGAACAGAGAAGTTCTCTGGTCCCACATTAACAGAATCCGTGAGACATTCAGGCGGCTCCTTCATGAAGACAAGATGCTGGCTGAGCGAATAAGGACACTCTTCCGCGAGCAGGGAATTACCATCGTGAGCATTCTTAAAGCGATTGGGATGGCAATCTCGACCCTAGTGCCTGCGCTAACCGGCGGCGGGGGATTGTACCGGCTCCGGCTCCAAAGCCACCCGGCAAGGGCGGGGTCAAGGAGTGGGTAAAAAAGCACCTACAGTCCCTCGGGCGTGCCCTGGCCAATTTGGCCGGCAAGGCCGCGGTTGCCCTGCCCGGAATCATCGGGTCCATCGTCTCTTGGCTCTTGAGCACGCTAGGGAAGGCCGCTTCATGGCTCGCAGATAATTTGTGGGCCTTGGTCAACGGCGTGGGGGCCCTTCTTCTCGTGGCTGCACGGGACTGGTTAACACGACCGCTCAACCAACCAAAGCGCCACTACGCCGAGTGCAATCCCTGCGACTATGAGAGCTGTTTTTTCTTCTTCATGGTCGAGACCGGATTTCCAGTCTGCTGGCGGAGCAACCGCGGCAGACGTAGGCGACCCTTCGGGCGGTGGCCCTGCGAGTACTCGCGGATCGGTCCCGGCTGGGGAGGCAGTTTTCCCCTGGACTATCCTATCGACTTTAGAGGCAGGATTGATCAGTGTTGCCTTGTTTATTCCTGAGTTGTGGCCGATGGCAGTGTCTGACCCCGCTATTTGGATTTGGTTATTATAACCTTGGACATTGCCGGGGTGGAGTGCCATATCGTTCGGCATCAAGTAGAGCGTTCTCCCGCAGACGTAATCCAGTGGTGTGGATGCATATTGCAACGTCTTTTGATAGCGATCGATGCTGCTGGGGATGTCGACGGGTGAGGTGAAGGCGTCTTCGAGATTCGCCGTAAACTGCTTTTGGGCGTCGAACCCCGACCCGACTTTGAGAATGTTGGAACGGGTCTGAGCTTGCGCTCCCAAGATTGCCCAAACGTAATTCCGAATCGAGTCGTTGAGGCGCTCGACACCCGCTTACGTGAACCCTTCTGATTTATCTAGAATGAACATCGTCCACGCCTTTGAAATATCCCGGTTATGACGTACGGAGTCCTTCGGGTGAAATAAGGGGTATTTCCCCGGGGTTATGAAGGTACTAAGAAAAGATCCGAGGCCTTGATACCCGTGATCCAGCTTTTGCCTCCAATCTGTATCAGGCGAAACGGCGAACTCCTCGCAAAGCCGCTTGTAGGCCCTGGCATACTGGTGATCGAACAATGAATTGGACTTGTCCCCAGGAAGGGCGACTTTTAGCTCCTCAAGCAGACGCCTCGTCGTATAATAAACATGAAAGCAATACAGGCTTGCCAGAAGGGGCTCATCCGATTGGAGATGGTCCTGGAATGAAACACCACATCCGGCGGTTGCGCAACAAAACGCAAAGTTCAGCTGGCACTGCCACCAGCTGAAGGGAGTATCCACCCAGCTGTCCCACGCCGTGTTTGCCTTAGTGACATCCCCGGTAAGCGGAGGGTTTTGATAATCGGCGAAGACGTCCGGGTTCTTGAAAAGGAACTTACTTCCCTTATCGTCGACCATTATGACTTGGATGGACTCTTTATATTTGAAATGGCCGTCTGCCTGATATTTTGCCGAGCTATTAAACGTAAACGCCTTTGTATCCATACCCATTTTGGTGATTATCATGTACATCACACTCACTGATGTTCAAAACGATGTGCCAATCAATCTTGCCAGGACCCTGTCTGCGGGTGAGCGAGAGATTGCTCTCTGCGAGTTGACGTATTATCACTGGTGGCACAACATATGCACGGTGAAAAAGAACAATAAGGTCTCAAATAAAAAGACTGAAAAAACAATACCTGATGGGTATTATAACGTCTGTGAGTTGAGGTGTTTCAGCGGTTGAACGCCGAACTCACTCTAGATGAACCGTCTGGTCTACAGCAATTAACGGTAAAGCCCGGAGAAGTTATAGAAATGGATCGCGAATTAGCTAATATCTTAGGCTTTTCCGACAATATTTTCAAACCCCCTCCCGTGGCGCTGATCAATGGCAATGGCCATCACTTGGAAGGAGGCTGCACCAAGACGTTCACTGCAAAGAAGCCACACAAGCTGACGGTCCATCGTGAGGTCTACTTCGATCTTGCTCAATTAAGTACTTCAGACAATCTGCATAACGGTCACCCCTCTACACTGCTTAGATCTGTCCCTGTCGAGAACGAAAAGTGTGGATCTGGTAAAACTGAATAATTTCCTGTCTTACAGTACAAAAGGTTGTCGTCAGGACCTATTTCAAAGCTAACTATCTCACTTAGAGACACCAACGGGCAGATGTTACCATTCGAGTAGATGAGCGCAACCCTACATATAAGGAATGGTTGACGCAAGCGGCCCCGGTGGGGTCGGAAAATGCCCTGGGGTGGCTTTGGCTGATCTTGGTGACACTGAGGGGTTCGATAAGGACGGGAAAGAAGATCGATTGTATGCATTCAAGCTCTCTGAAGAAGTCTACAAAAGAAAAGAAGTCGCCCAACCGGGGTCATTGAAATTCGGTGACGTAGATACCTCACATGCCGTTACAAAGCGGGTTCATACGCTGGCCTTCACTGGGAGCAAGTGGGTTGCTTTTGCGGACCCCGTCCAACAAACAGGGTGGCTTATTGACATACAAATCTCGTCTCCGTACGTTGTGACTGGAAAGCAGCACAAAGTTAGGAAGGTAGTTAATGGTGGAACTCGACTGTGCTCGTATATCCCCGGGACGAAGAACATTGTCGTTTCCGAAGATAACGTGCTGAAGACAAGCAACAACCGGCAGGGAATCCTGAAAATAGTCTTCGAATTCCCCCCGGCGGGAATCATTGGTATGAACATGCCAACATCATCGATCATCCTTGATCTAATTCTCGGAGATAGACCCGACGACTTTGTTGATGCGTTACCCGGCTTTAAGCGGAGTCAAGCAAATGCTCATAAAGAAGTTGGGATTTATATACAAGTTCAAGAAACGCCTCAAGTGCAGTTCACTCTTGAAGGAATCCTACACCAAGTTGAATACCGTAATTTAGACCTACATAATATTTTTATAGGCCAGGTGTCTCTCAAAAGGCTGCGATTCACGCCCGGTGCGCTCACAGCAGACCAAGCTATAGTCATTATTAGCCAATAGTCTATTTAAACCCACCCAGCTCGAGGGGTAGTACACGACGGGCCTCTACCCAGGACTTGAAACCGGAGACAAACTGCGCCTTCAGCACGTGGCCAAGGTCAAATTCCGTCTCGAAAAAGAACGAGACTTTAGAGCCTCGCTGTACAAGAAGTACCGGTGCGAGGCTAATGTTGTTGATGGGATTGATACCACGCTTTCTGCGACTAGCGTAGGGTTGGCTGCTTCTGGCGTCGGGCTCTTGTCAACTATCATCGCGACGCCTGTCGCCATTGGCCTTGGAGCTGGGGCGATTGTGTGGGTTGCTGGGCGTTGGCGGGAAATGTATTGGACGAAAACTCAAAACAAAAGCCAAAAAACACGACGAGATTCGTATAATGGCTGAGTCAAAGCTAAACTCAATCGCCGACCGCATTTCTATCGCGCTGAACGACGATAGTATATCTGAAACGGAATTTCGCCTGATTCTGTGTGAAATCGACAAGTTCAATCAGATGAAAGAAGAATTTCTGCAGCGCCAGAAACAAACTGTTGGTTTGTCGGAGGAGGAAAAAAAGAAGTTGTTTCAACGTGCGAGAGACGAGGCGTTAATGACGGTCCGTACCAAGCTGTTGGAAGAGTTGGACAAAGCTGGTCACAGTGGCACCTGAATATTTCTTGCTTGCGAGCTTAAAAGAGTGCAGGCTGCCTAGACAAGTAGTTGTTTCCGTTAAAGACTAAATGCTAACAAAGCAACAATAAATACATGGATCGGCGCCTTGCGGATATTTATTACAGCCCTAAGGGTTACTAGAGGGGTCTTGAGGCCATAAAGAAACTGGCTTCTGCGGCTAAGACCTCAGAAGATGTGGCCCGACCCTGGTTGAAGAAGCAGGCCATCTGGTAGATCTACCTCGCCGCCCCGCAGCACGTTCCACGACCCAAATTCGACATCACCAAGCCGAACGAGGTCCATCAAGCTGACCTGCTCTTTCTGCCACACGACCGTGTGCGTGTTCGCAAAGCGAACAAGCACACGTTCAAATACGCCCTTACCGTGGTTGATGTAGCCTCACGCTTCAAAGAAGCTGAGCCTCTGGCCACTAAAGAAGCCAAAGAGGCTGCTGAAGCTTTGTCTCGCATCTACAGGCGAGGCCCGTTGAGGCGGCCCAAATTGCTCCAGGTCGACCCCGGTCGTGAGTTCATGGGCTCTGTCAGCCAGCTGTTGGCAAAGCACTCTATCCAGATTCGGCGCGGTCGGGTTGACATCCATCGGGACCAGGGCATTGTTGAGCGCTTCAATCGTATCTTGGCTGAGCGGCTCTTTGGGCACCAGTACGCTCAGGAGATGCCACTCACTTCTGGTCAGCGGTCTACAGAGAGGGTGAAAATGTTGCTTGCCGTTGTGACAGCCTTGAATGGTGAGGTCACCCGACTGACCGGCAAAAAGCCCTCTGAGGCCATAAGGGCGCGATCGGTGGCACAAAAGCCCTCCTCTGTAGTTCCTGGTCGTCCTGTTGGTCTCGAGGAGACAATAATCCCCTCCGGCGTCGGCGTTCGTTATTTGTACCAGTCTAGCGAACTTGAAGGGGGGAGCGCCGGCGAGCGACTAATCCCATATGGTCCCTGGATGTTCACCGGCTCGGGCGCACAGTCACCAAGTCTGATGAGCCCGTGGTGTATTACTTGCAGGATGGACCTCAGCGCGGTTTTGTGCGCGAAGAACTTCTTGTTGTGCCACCGGACACTCAGCTTCCTCCGGATGGGGTTCTCAAGCGCTGAGCTCGAATCCAACCACCGGGTGACAATTCATCCGTTTGGTTTACGTCCTACTTCAGTGGTCCTTGGTCTCGGAACTTTCGCCTGCAATATCTCGAGGTTCTGGGGGGTCTGTAGTTGCCGGCTCCTGGGTTAGAACTCTCTTGGGAGCCATCGTTTATGCTATGATTTCAGAGTTCTTTGGATGGACCGCCCCAGTTCCTCAACGAACGCGTCAATCTCTTGTTGTGTGATGTAATCTTTGTAACCATAAGCCTGTGTGTCAACTCCGTTTTCTGCGATCCAACGCTTGGAATCGAAGGGCGACAGCGACACCTTGTTGAGATGCTGCCCGTAGATGCGGTGACGCTCCGACCTAAGAACATACATGCCATGGCGGAAGGTTTGCTTCTCAAAGAGAGCCTCTTTGAACTACTCATGCCTGATGCGCTTCTTGATAGTTGTTTTTCTCACACCCTTGGCCGTCTTGATGTTCTTTCCAAATGCCTCGAGGATGGAGTACATCTTCGGCCGCAGGCCCACATATTCGGCGATTGGCTGCCCGGCGCACTCGTCCTTCATCTAACCCAACACCTTCTTGTTCTCTGTGCTGTGCAGCGGGTGGTCTTTCGGGTAGTCGGACGTGTCGTAGAGGTTCTGATGTTTGGCCATATCCTCGTAGACGCCATCTGTCTGGATTTCCAGGAATTGGCTGTCGGTGTCTGTGTAGAGCAGCTGGCAGCGGTCCCCGTACTGCCTCTGGAGCTGGTTGTAATAGAAATCATACATCAGGGTCTTCGAGAGGTCTAGGATACTCATCCCCACGTAAACCGGGCGAATGAGCACAAGACGACTCCTATGCATTTGGACAGCTGCCAGGTCGTCGTCGAAGATGGTGGCTCTAGCAAAGGCGGGGCTTGCGATAAGGCGTCTGAGTTTATCTTCCTCGTTGGCGCGGACCAGCTTGACGACGACACGCCTGCGGAGGTTCTCCATCGTCTTGCCGAAGACCGAATTGTTCATTAGCTTGTAGAGATCCTTCTCGAAGTCGCTGGTGGCCTTCTTCCGGAGCTCAGTATTCATCCGGATGTAGAACTTCATCCAGGGGCTCTGCTGGAACCGAAGGCCGCGATGAATCTTGGTCAGACGCATGCCCAGAGAGAGGTAAAGCTGGAGATTCCGATAGTGAAGCACGTAACGGTCTTTGTTGCGAAGGTTGGGTACCAACTTCTCAACCTCTGTAGGTGCTCCCCACAATGCTCCATTGAGAAGTTCGAGCTGGTACTCTGACATCCACTCCTTCTTGACCACTAGGCGCTCTGGTGCTAGCGGATAGGTGTTGTGTGCCTTGTGCAGCTCTGCTGTATATTCCATATCTACCTCTAGGATATAGCCCACTTCACTGTCTGCGGGTAGTTTTGCAATGGCTTCTGCGAGTCCCGATACATCAACCCACTGGAAGCCGCCGTTGGGGAGTGCCTGGCTCATAGCCCACCCGTAGAGATTGTTTGCGTCGAGGTATAGGATGTGGCTACTAGGCTATTCTGGGTCATGATCCCCAACCTGAGGGTTGTTGGCCTTAGCAAAGCGCTTTGAGACCATTGAAATACCTCCACGCATCCCCTTCTCGATGAATAGATGTTGGTCGTAATCTGTGAGTAGCTCGAGCTCCACTCCTGTCTTCTTGAGAAGGGCGTCCCTAGAAAGCCCCGGGCTGGTGTAGTAGTGCGCTCGGTCTAACCGTACTGCGTCAGGCAGGTCTTTCGGAATTCCTCGAAGACATCAGCCAGCAGGAGAACATCTGTGCGATTGTATAGGTCGTGGTCCCCCAGGGTCTTACACCCACACATCTCCCATACTCTATGCGCGTGGGCGTAGTCGTCGTCGCTGATGTGCTCGTCGGCGAGCTTGCTGTAGAATACCTCTTTCGGAGGGAGCTTGGTCTCAACGAAGTGATCCCAGGAGTCCATATACTCATATGGGTAGATACCTTTTCGGGTTAATAGCTCAAACCTCTGCTTGTCTGGCTCGTAGAACGATGTGATCTTGAAACTTCTGGTTTATTTGCCGCCACCAGTTTATCAAGGGAAGCTAGCAGGAACTGGGCGCTGTCGATAAAGCGAAGCTGTCCGAGAGAAAAGGAAATGTATTTTTCTGTGTTGCTGGAGATGCTGGAAACTCTACCTTCGACCCTCGAGATGGCCTGCATGAGCAGGTGGGAGTCGTACCCTCTGAGGTTGTGGAACACCACAGGAATAACGGTGGTCTTAGGGCTTAGCCTCAGCTTAAGGTTACCAGGCGTTGTGAGCTGTCCCTCGATACTTACCCGTGATATGACAGTGGCCGCGGACAGTCACCGTTTAGCGGTTTATTTTGCATATATAGCCATTCGCGGCATTGTTATGGGCCTGATAGTCCTTTCGTGTCATCCTTCTGTTTTAAGGGTTGGCTAGCACGCTCTTAATCTTGCGCTCCACCTCCTGGAGTGATTTTAAGAAGTGCTCTGTTGCTTTTGGGCCGCGAATCTCGACAGGCGGCTTTGTTGTCCCATCACACCGCACCAGGATATAGCAGTAGCTGCAAGCCTCATGTTGTTGCGTTCGTTGGTTGTTACTTTTTGTAGGATCGCGTTCGGGGCCCTCGATCTTGGTGATGAGAGCCTCAAAGTCTGCATAGATGACGAATGGGGTTGGTTGCTGCTTGTGGTGGTTCTGGAAGGTGAGCTTGTTCTTACCCTCCTCTGGCATCTCCACCCGCACAGCCGTCTGGTCGATGCCTTCGCACTCAAGTTTGTGGGCCTCCAGCAGATCTTCTCTCGAGTAGCCATGAAGACAGCGCTCACAGAAGTGCTTCTTTTTATGGTACTTGCTCTGGTTGTAGAGGAGGCGGTTGAAGTTTTTTATTCAGGTGCAGTGGAAGTGATTTTTATTTGCACTGATCAGCAGCATATTGATTCTGGGTATCTCTTGTGGTTGTTTGCTGAGACGAAGGACAGTGATGCCCTTGTCCCAGCCAAAGACATTGATGGCTAGGTTGTTCTGCCGCTCAAAGTTTGGTATCTGTGAGATGGGTGTGGGGCTATCAATCCCTTCAAAGTTCAGACCATCATTGGTAGGATACCAACTTGGTCTCTCTGGATGATGTGGTGGTGGCGGATTTGGCAGAGCCGCTCGGAGCGTCCGACGAAAGCAGTATTGGTCCTTGTTTTTTATGTTAACCAGTGCCTTCTTATATCCTACTTCTGCTGGGAGTGGAATGTTTGACCTACCCCGAAGAGGCTGATATCTGGCAATGTCCAGCCAAAGGGTCTGTACGTGATCTACAACCCAGCCAGACCCTCTCTGTGTCCACTTTTCGAGTGTTTCTTGGATCTGTGGGAAGGTTTTATCGAGAGCCCCCTTGATTTCGCTGGCCTGGAGAAGGGCCTCTTGTTTGTGGCGCAGCACGGGGGTTGTGTACTCCTCACTACCGTCTGGGTTGTCCTTCCGAAGCTGAATCTTGAGAGCCAACTGGAACTTCACACCACCTAGCGCTTCGATCTCTTCCTGAGCTTGTTACTGATTTGGCTGATATCTGGCAATGTCCAGCCAAAGGGTCTGTACGTGATCTACAACCCAGCCAGACCCTCTCTGTGTCCACTTTTCGAGTGTTTCTTGGATCTGTGGGAAGGTTTTATCGAGAGCCCCCTTGATTTCGCTGGCCTGGAGAAGGGCCTCTTGTTTGTGGCGCAGCACGGGGGTTGTGTACTCCTCACTACCGTCTGGGTTGTCCTTCCGAAGCTGAATCTTGAGAGCCAACTGGAACTTCACACCACCTAGCGCTTCGATCTCTTCCTGAGCTTGTTACTGATTTGGGGCACCACATCCTCGAGGAAAGTCCTGGGGTCTGCACTATGAGGATTATTGGTAGGCACGTCCACCTGCCAGCCCCTCAAGAAGTCGCCAATAACTCATGGGGTCTGACTGAAGACTAGCTTTTCTTTTATCTGCTCAGCAGATGTAAACAAGTTCAGGATCTCATCCTGATACTCCTTCACAGAACTTAGGACTTTCTTACGGGAGATAGGGTCTTCTTTTTTGCGTGGTGGTGGGGTAGGTCGATATTTTTCAGGCTGTAAGGGTTTTAACAAGCGCCCTTTGACAGAATCTGGGATACGCTCATCCAAGATGTTTTGAACCACATGATGGAGAGTCGAATTATTATCAGGTATTTCTGCCAGTAACTGCTCTATGTATTCATCCATAGTAGCCATGTAACTGTATCTTTAACTTTACCTATATACTAACAATTCTCTAATAGGAAATACAGTAGAAAATCTTTCCGCATTTTTGTTGGACTTTACCTATATACTAACAATTCTCTAATAGGAAATACATTAGAATATAACCATCTAAACTCTTTTTAACCATACTAGATAGATATGGCAGATAGTCGTCTAAACTCTTTTTGAGTCCTTCGATTCCTGTTTATGTAATTTATGGTAATAACTGATTTAACACCACATTGCATACAAAGTATATGGTGTGTTTTAAACGGCACTCCACAGTTGTGCATAGTAGTGGTTTTGTTCTTCCTACCCTCTTACTGATACTATTGTGTCGCCCACAGAATTCTCCGCGGCAATTATTGTTGCAGGGTTCTCTCTTCCCCACAGGAATCCAAGTACACTTGTTCATTTTTGTGCTGTATGTTTAGGTACTATATTTCTCTAATACAAACACACCCTGCCCGGTGGGGCTGTTGGCGAGCGCAGGCTGGTCACGTGTTGGCCATGCGATTTGGCAGGCAAACAAATATTTTATTCTATTGCATCCGCTCTCGGTTGGGCCTACCCGGGGGTGGGGTGGGCCCCATAGTATTGCGGGGATGAAAAAAAAAATTGTCCTCGGCATCCCCACTCGGTGGGGCCGACCTGGGGGTTGGGTGGCCCAACAGTGTGGGGTGGGGGTTGTCCCAGAACTCCTGTTTTGTATACTACTCAAGGTCCTGGTGCCTAAACGAACGAATTTTATGTACAATGAGGGAATGTTCTTGCATGCATTTTGATTTTAAATTATTCTGGCGAGCCTATTTACATCTTCTTGACCGTCTGTTTTATTCATTCATTCATTCATTCATGCCGCGCACTACGGTTTTTGCCCACCTCCGATTAACGATGGGTCTGAAATTATCTTGTTAGGACCGCAGAACCAAACCCAATAAAAAAAAGTTATCCCTGGAGTGGGCGTCCGTACGCCCAACCAACCACCCATACAACTGCCGTCTACAATAACCTAAGTACTGAAGAAGGAAATAAACAAAATAGTACTTAATGACCACAAAAGTACGAAATGACTATGCTTAAGTCATTTCGTAACAATTTTCCTGGATACGAAATGACCAAAATGGTTACGAAATGACTTGGGTACCAAATGGTTGTTAGTGGGTACGAAATAACCAAACAAAAATGTTACAAAATTACCAAAATGGTACCAAAATGACTTGGGTACGGAATGACTGGAAACCGTTGTGGGTGCTGGTCAGAACCGCCTCAACAAAACCGCCTCATTGAGGCGGTTCAAAACGAGTACCTACAAACTATGTCTTGGAGCAGAAATAAGAAAAATAATGTAAACCCCCGTAAAACCAGTTTTCTTTATATACAGTGGGATTTTGCGGGGTGTTCATTTCATGGACTTGTTCACGTGATGCTCATGAGTCGTCGAGGTCGACCATGAAATCTTTTCTGCTGTCATTCGTTCATTACCGCTGATTCAAGAAGGGCACTTGTCTGTTTCTGGCGAAAGATTCTTCTCTGTTGCCTACTGGTAAGCCGATTGCGTATAAGCATGGGTTAGTTCGTTTAATCTTGTCCAGGAAAGTGTGGTTAGGTGAACGGACCGGCTCGATTTGAGAGAAAACCTGTAACTCTAATGAAAATCAAAGTACTGAAAGTACTAAGGAAAGTTGATTTATGCGGAATATTTACCTTGAGCACAATGTCAGCAGTAGATCAAGAAGTTCTCTAGATATGTTGTTGACAAGGTACCAGAGTGTTGAAAAAGGAGTTATACCAGATTCGACGAAGAAACACCAAAAAGAAGAAAGAAAGATTAACGTATCTGCTCATTTTTCATGGTTATAAATTTCAAAATAAGCCGTGTACATTCTGTGCTTTCCTATCTGCTTAAAATCTTACAGACCAGATCTCAAAGCGGGCACATGACGTAAAAACAACGTCGCATCAACATCGCGTTGAAACGACGTTGCATATACGCTGTGTGCCCGCTGGGAGCTATGTTCCTACTTCGAGAGTGTGTGTGTGTGTGTGGGGGGGGGGGGGGGGGGGGGGCGCATAAAAATGAGAATTACTAGTCGAAAAAAATATATCACTTTTTAAACCATTTAATTTCGACATTATAACCCTGATCAGACGCCGCGTTTAGCGAACTTCGCTTTACGAAAACATGCCTATACAAATGAATTATCTTTTTTTTTTTTTGGCCAAAATATGGAAATTTTAAGATGAAAACGTGTGATAATTTTCTTAATTTTGCTCAAAACATAGATTGCGTGGACTCGATAGAACCGCCTCGACGAGGCGGTTCTATCGAGTACCCACAATCTAGCTTTTTGAGCAGAAATAAGAAAAATAATGTTTATCCCGACAAGCCCGAGTTTGACTATATAAAAGTGGGGGTTTAGAGGGTCAAATTCGCATAGGCATGTTTTAATGATGGACTGTCTTCATCTTTTAGTTTATTCCAACCATTACGGTATTGAAACATACGAATCCTAAAAATATTTACCCTTAAATGCCAATTGCGCCAATACTTGGACGTTCGGAAACAGTTAAGACTCTGATTAGATGTCACAGAATTCAGCGTCTGATCGGTGTCTCCACTATTTGCTTAAAGTACGGAACTTGATTTAAAACACAAAGAAACTAAATGTGACAACATTTATATTTTGTAATAAGAGCTCTAGAAAGCGTTCGATGTCGTTCAGTAAAGTTTTGTGTTGTCACAAAGAAGCATACTAACGCTATTTAACCCTTTAAAACCCTGTAGACCAGTGCAGATCCCGAGGTGGAAATACATTGTACCTATGCGAACCTTGCAGATCCAGATAAGATGGCACGTAACAAACAGACTCGTTAGGATCTACATGCAGGCCTACGCTGTTAGCCAACATGTCAACGAACTAGTTAGAAATCCAGTTCTATAAAATATGCATTTAAAGCTTGAAGACTCAGTGATGAAAGAGTAAAATCTGAAACCAGCTTTATAAATATCTCTGGAAAGCGCGTAGAAAAATAGTCCCTGAGTATTGTTTTCTTTTCAGAGCGTGTATGTCTGCGCCAATTTATTTGTAAAAGTTAATAAGCAAGTTAAGCTCTTCGAACGTTTCCGAAGTTCCATGCTCATCCCAGTACTGTAAAGTTGTGTCTTAAGATCTTAAGGATTATATTTGTTAAGTGTATGTTCGAAGATGCGGAAGCGCTGTGGTTGGTGTCCAGTACCGGATATAGAATTGCGTTGACATAGAAACTTGATACAAGTATCAACATTAAAAAAAAATCACGACGTGCCTCAAATGTATTTAACATTCATCATCAAATTTAAGGTAAACAAGGTAAACAAATTTTGCAAACATAAGAAAAGAAAAACAGAAAAGATTGTCTCCCGTATCGGACTACACAAAATAGTTCAGATATCGGTTGCTTTGAGCTTCGATAACTCGAACACGGATCGTTTACCGTGGCTAATTCGAACTTGTTCTGAAGTTCTTAGAGATTCTTCCCATATCTCTAGATGCATGTATCCTAATTAAGAAAAATTAAGAAACACACATACACCAGGGTAATGAAGTACAATTTCTCCTTTTCTCGCATACCTGATAAGTATGTCGGTACGATTCGAGATCGCTCACATGCCTAATGGTTGGAACCAATCATATGATAGAATTTTGTATGGGCGGCTGTGGTTGGTGGAAAGCGCTCGTTCTTAAACGGTATCGCGATTTATTTCTCGGTAATTTCCGCCGCATGTATATGTGACCCGTCACGCGAAAAGGGACCTTCTGGGAATTTTTGGCGAAAATGAGTTATAACTGATTTCAGATATATTGGTATTTGCGAAACAATTTGACACCAAATTGAATAAAATATTCCTAAAGGTTTAAGATTTACAGTATTTTAAACATAGGTACCCTAAACGTAATAATGTCACAGAAAACCGATTCGACGTCATGGGTTATTCGACGTCATAGGTTTCGTCAACAAACTGTTTAAGGTAAAATCCCAGGTTATAATGCAAGGAAACATCCGAAAGGCATTTTAAAACACTAAATATTTATTTCCTAAACACTGTTTAATTATTAAGCATTTTGAGAAATTTGGCATATTGCCGTCGTCTGAAACTGTATAGTTTTAGTGATAGCCATGGGAAGATCAAATTTTTTTTTACACATTATATGAGCAAGGAAACCTGCCATTTGCAGCCTGTGCATCAGTATAGACTGATCAGCGCATATAATACAAGTTTTTGTGATCGTGTTATGACTTAGGAGGTTCTGTGCCAATATTCAGGTCACCTAAGGCCTCTCATCGCCGTGGGTTTGAGCCTGGCTGGGGTCAGTTGTGAGACGCCAAGTTTTGCAACGGAAGGTCAGGTGTTTTTACGGGTACTCCGGTTTTCACGCACCTATGATTAACGATCGGCTTGCTATGAGTGAAATAATCTTGAAAGGGCCGTAACACCAAAACCAACTTAAAAAAAAATAATAATAAAAAAATGTCAACTAAGGCTTCTGAGACTGAGCAGACTGGTATGTTGGCTCATCTGGCTGGAAATACCAAAGACCGATTTCCTCATGAGATACGAAAAAACAAAACAAACAAACAAAAAATAATAATAAATTAACAGAACAAAATATTCACCGCTATGGTTCGAACCTTGCTCTGGTAAAAGTGAGATGCCATGTTCTGCAACGGAAGGTCATGTTTTTCTCGGTACTCTGGTTTTCGCCCACATTTGATTAACGATCGGCTTGAAATAAGTGAAAAAAATATTGAAAACAAAACCCTTATACTCGTGTAGTCTATCTATCTATCTATCTATCTATCTATCTATCTATCTATCTATCTTTCCTGCGACTGCCCCCGCCCATCGGGGCTTGGAGAAATAGATTGGGCTGCGTGATGCTTCCTCGCAGAGCTGAAACCAACCGCACACGAGTACTGGTAAACCGCTTAGAAGGTCTAAAACAGCCCGGGCAAAGTGGTGCAAGTCGACCCGTCCATGCATATAAACCCTATTGGTTTCATTGGGCGGCAGGCTTTGAGATGTCATTTCATCTCAGTGTCGGTCCAACAAAATTGGGAACAACGTCTCCAAAATGACCTAAATAGTGTTGACGGGACGTAAAACCTCAAATCAAACACACGAAACTGGTATTGCGATCGGTCAAGTTTGACATTTCTCCACTTTTGTATGATGAAAGCCTACACGGTATTCATGTTATTTCGGTAGGGATTTTAACCTGCATGCGCAGGAGAAGATTCTGCATGCACATCGGGTCTCCAGTTAAAGTCCCAATTGAAAGGACGGTGTACATTGATGCTTCATCTCTGCAAATGATGCCAGTGGCGCATGTTCTGACAGCGCAAATTCATTACCGCTACCAGGAATTGAACCGGAGGCCTCTTACATCAGAGGCAACTAACCACTGATCTACCTGCACCGGGAAAAATTGGTACCGTCTGACGTAAACCACACCGGCAGGTTCTGATGCTGTCAAATTATAAGTTTTCGTGAAATACTTCTGCAAAGTCTTCCATTTTTTTAACTGTCAGAAATTCAGAATAGAGTTTCTCAGGCTGGTGTGGTCCGCTAACCGACAAATAGAACTATTAAATACAACCAAAATGGACCTCATCTCAAAACATTTGGATGAGTCTTTAGACCGAGATCCCGTCGTCGTATGACCTTAAATGTTCGTGGTACGTTGACGCCCCCCCCCCCCCCCCCACCCCACAGCTAGCTTTCTTTTATTTGTTTTTCTTTTCTTTTTGCCCCGTCAGTTGTCACAGTGGAGATTCAAATCATTGAATTTGAAAAAAAATATTTGGATGAGTCTTTAGACCGAGATCCCGTCGTCGTATGACCTTAAATGTTGGTGGTACATTAACGACCCCCCCCCCCACCCCACCCCACAGCTAGCTTTTTTTTTCTTTCTTTTTGCCCCGTCAGTTGTCACAGTGGAGATTCAAATCATTGAATTTTACTGAGTTATCAGAATTGATTACTCAGTCTCATTTGTCGGTAAGCTCAGCCTCATCAAATTGATATACAAGATACAAGATACAATAATTTTATTGCGAATTTTCGGCCCACGTAGGAGCACATAAAGAGGCATATTATAATAATGATGGATAAACCATGATATAATCTGGTTGGGGGTAATTGTTGGCAGCTGGCCCCCGCCCATCGGGGCTTGAAGAAATAGATTGGGCTGCAAGATGCTTCCACGCACAGCTGAAACCGACCACACTTGAGTACTGGTAGAGGTTCTAAAGCCTGTCCAGGAAAAGTGGTGCGAGTCGGACCATCCATGCATATAAACCCTATTGGTTTAATTGGGTGGCAGGGCTTGAGATTTCATTTCATCTCAATGTTGGTTGAAAATCCCACAAAATTGGAAGCAACATTTCCAAAATGTTGGCGGGGACGTTTAACCTCAAATCAAACAAACAAATAATTTTTGGAGCAAATCAAACAGATGACATTATGTGGGGAGCTTACTGTGCTATAAATCCTATACTGAGTAATGCCTGTTCTAATAATTTATTGATTAACTTATGACGTAGCAGTTAGACGTCACCAACACCCACTGTCTGTGAACTGGTTGACCTTATCGCCAGGGTTGAATATCGAAAATTATATCTCATGGGCCCCTGACCTTACCCAGATGAAAAATATTCGTTGCCCGGAGCAGACATGTAACCTGTAAACGCTGTTAAATTCAAGAGAATAATTTTTTAGGTAACAGCTTCACTTGGTGCGGAAGTCAACTGTGAGGTTTACTGTTTATATTTTATTTTTACTAAAACAAGGGACGATACTCGAATAGGAACAGTGAAAGGACTTGAAAAAATCCCATTTCGCCATATGTAAGGTGAATTGTGAGTCCAATTAGACACGGCGTAATCAAATTATCAGTATCAATTATGACGTTAACGTGAACATTTTTTTCTAACGTCATTTACGCTAAATGACGTAACTTCCCAGAAGGTCCCTTATCGCGTGACGGGTCACATATAATTATCTCCCTTGTTCTTCCTGTGCTGATGGCGGGGAAAGAATATTTTGAGGCTTGCAAAAAAGCAGTTTATAGACGCCGTTGCAAAGACGGTGTAGAAAAAGAGAAAGAAGATGACTCCGCTGAGGTAATTATTATCCCTTACGTGCTCATTTTATCTTATTGTCGCGGATGCAGCTTGCCGTATTCATTTCCCAGCGAAATTTTACCGGTTTCGTGGTGTACATTATATCGTAATGTTTAGGAAAACTGCAGCCCTTCTTTCTTTCTGCTACTACTGCGATCGGTCATATTTGACCATTACTCGCAGGTGTACATTACATACACTCCTGGCTTGCAGGTTGAAAGCCTTCAATTGTAATTACGGTAGGGATTCTTAATCTGCACAGTGGGTGGTTCTCCCTGCACAGGGGGCCTCTAGTCCAACAAGTTAGACGTACACATGCACCCATTTATAGATTTGTTTTTTATAGTTGTGCATGTGACGTCTAACACGGGTTCTATACATGTTCATATAGCACTTTCAAATTTTCGCAAAACTAGTAAACCCATTGTAGTGTAGGTCTATTTCATGTCTAGGATTGTAAAAAGTCAAAATC
The DNA here is from genome assembly GCA_963580285.1 of Lucinisca nassula. Lineage (NCBI taxonomy): Eukaryota > Metazoa > Mollusca > Bivalvia > Lucinida > Lucinidae > Lucinisca > Lucinisca nassula. The sequence continues at coordinate 18,048,746 of OY757026.1, forward strand.
TTTGATAAAAATGCCATCTTACCTTCTGGATATCAAAATATTCCTTATCAATACGAACCATCACTCGGCTGACAGAAGTCCGCTGCCATGTTGTTTTTATCCTATTTAAATAATTGTCATGTGACCTATGGTTACTACGAAAAGTTGGATTTCGATTTTTTCTTTAACGGTTCGTTTATACATGCGACGCAGCAACCGTGGGGGACACCACAGCGAGGGAAAGTTTTGTAAAGAGGAAAATTTAATTAAATAAATAAAAAAAAACAGAAGTGAAGCATTAAATACAACTGGCATACCAAACAAATAAAAAAAAAAAAAAAAAAAAGAAGAAGTGAAGCAGTAAAATAGAAGTGGCATCTAAATCTGCCAGGTACTCCAAACACCTTCTGTAGAGTAATATATGGAGTGCAGAGAATGCGAAAATGACCAGAAACAAAACTTTTGGACAAACAATTCTCAATATCAAAGATTTATGTGGAATTTAGAATTTATTTGGACTGTGAAATCAGCATAACAGTACGTGATTTGAGGTAAGGAGATGATGAGGATGATAAAGATGAAGTATGAAAATGATTTTATAAGGTGCTACTATTAGGTTTTGAGGAGCCCTGCTTGGAATGAACCGAGATCTGGGCCGTTGCTTATGGCTGGAGGGCGATTGTTCCAGAGTCTGGCAGTGCGGGGGGAAAATGGGTACTTATGAGGGTTAATCCTAGAGAATGGAATCGTGACTCTATTTCTCAAAGATGGCTGTATATATGACGGGGGTTGGATTTTGACTAAGTTGTTTTGTATTTTATAAAACATGACCAAAGATGAAATCTTGTCTTCGTTTTTCAAGAGTTGGGAGTTTTAGTTTTGAAAGCATGGCGCTAACGCTGCTGAAGAAACTGTAGTCATTACATATATATCTTAAAGCACGATGTTGAATCATTTCTATTTGATGGATATATTTTTTCTGCCAGGGTTCCCAGATAGGTGCAGCGTATTCAAGCAGAGGGCGGATATATGTTTTACAAGCCATTTCTTTGAGTTTCTGGTTTGTATTTTGAATGTTTCTTTTTATAAACTTCAATGTGTTGTTTGTTTTTGTTGTGATCAGGTTAATGTGTGTTGTCCATGACAAGTTCTGAGAGATTGTGATACCCAAATACTTTGCCGAAGTTGCTGAATTTAACAATTTGCCATGGAGTTTGTATTCAAATATGGTACTGTAGGCTGTTTCTTTTTAGTGATCCTGATCACCACACACTTGTCAGGATTAAACATCATTAACCATTCACTTTCCCATTTTTCGAAGTTTGAGAGATCGGTTTGGAGGAGTTGGCAGTCAGTTTGGTCATAGATTGTCAAGTACATGATGGTGTCGTCTGCGAACAGCCTGATGTTACTATGTATGGTATCTGGCATATCATTTATATAGATTAGAAACAAACAGGGGCCAAGAACAGAGCCCTGTGGGACACAAAATTGAACGGGACATGATTGGGACTCTTCGCCATCTAGGACCACACACTGGGTTCTATTTGATAGGAAGGAAGCTATCCATTTAGTGACTTGATTATTGAGGCCTATGCGACGGAGCTTCAGCAAGAGCCTTTGATTATCAACCTTGTCAAAGGCTTGCTGAAGTCCATCACGATCACATCCGATTGACCACCATCGTTAAGGGATACCGGACGGTTTGGTCAACAAACACTAAGAATAGCATACACATAATTAAAAATGACCCACAGAAGAGCTGCTAGTTAGGTGGAAGAAAATTAACTACTCCCCATATGACAGTGTATCTCACACGTTGCGCGAGTTTTGATAGAAATCATTGCCACGGATTGCCTACGAAAAGATTTTCGTTTGATTAAAAAATATAATAATAATGCATGTTGCCATAAAAAATTCACCATGCTTTTGAAAATCATAAGACACACCCGCCATATGTTTCCTTTTTTCGACTGATGCATACTAGTGCAAAATATCATCGCAAGTCTTTTTATCCACTATCAATAGAGTTTTATCTTTGGGTCAGACTATTTTTTCTCCATAATCTTTTTTTTCTCCTATTACTGCTACACGCTCACATCTGAGCATTACGAGCAAGACTTCCTCGTTGATAACCAGTACTTTATTTTATTGTATTATTTTTTAAGCAATGTGGATGAAGTGTCTTGCTCAAGGACACAACACTTTGGCCAACGCGAGGATCGAACCCGGAACCTCTCGATTACAAATCCGATGCTCAAAGCGCTCCACTTTGATGTCTCTGATGGAAGGTCAAAGTTAATTGTGTCGACTTCTGAACATTGCTTATCTGCTATTTTAGGTGATTTACTAGCTTGGAAAATACATACTTATCGACAAGAAAATTTTAATAAACTTTCTTTTTATAATTGAGAGATTTTCGCAAATAATGATATAACCTGGCTTTTTTTTTGCTTTTAAATACCTATTAAATTCCAAAACATTATGGACAAGTAGAAACTACAGGTTTTCTCAATCACTTTTGTTTCGTTGCCAAATTTCACACCCCCTAAATTTAAAATCAAATTTTAACATAGTAAAAATGGGTTACTGCCAAACAATAAATTTTGTCCTAACATGTTGTCATCATCCAACCCACTGTCGCATTACTTGGGTATGATCCCTCTCCTATTTATTTATAACTTATTATAGTTTCTGGGGTAGTATTTACTTTAGTGGTCCCCACGGACTAAGCCTATTGTTTTAGGCTAGTTCTGGGACAAATCTAATGTAAATGTTTATCAGGAGTTTGAAGACAGTAATCCTCAATATTTTGAGTAGGGGTGTGGGGGCAACAGCCCCCACTACAATGTGACATCACAGGAAAATACTTATGGGGACCGCTAAAGTAAATGTGTTCCTAGTTTCTAGATAACGAGCCTTTTTTCGTCTGACCGACTATGATCAGCTGCAAAATCTTGAAAGATATTTTTCTAAAGCCCTATCCATATAGTTCGTTCGAAAAAACGAAAATAATATAATCCTTGTTTTTGTTTAACCGTAATTTGCTTTTGACAGCTGTGACGTCAGCTTACATCTGGCTGGAGATGTAAACAGCGGCCATTGAAATGGGTCATTGGGTACCTGGACTAAATAATGCCCGATTAAAAAATTGTTTTAGTGACTTTTGGAATATATCTTGTTCACATGAGGACTTAAAACATTACTGATGTAAGTTGCATGCATATTTTGTTTTTAAATGCTTTAGAAGTAGCAGCGCGAGGTTGTCAAGCGGTGCCTATATATTTCATGCGAATACAAAATGGCGAAATCCTTATGAGAGTTCGCGTTCCGAAGAAAAACAAAAACGTAAATATCAGCATATAAATGTAAAATATGAATGTCCGGAACGCAGAACTCTCATGTATGGGAGTAAGGGGGCCTCCAGTTAACGTCCCGATCTGAAGGACACTGCACTTTGTGGCATGATGTCAGTGGAGCATGTTCGGACACCTATCTATCCACAGGAGCTTGAAGTTCTGTCAGAAAAACGTCAAAATAGCCCAGATCGACTATCATACATAGCTTTGGCGAAGCTATGTATGATAGTCGATCTGGGCTATTTTGACATGTTTTTTTGACAGAACTTCAAGCTCCTGTGATCTATCAATCTGCCGATACTTGTTGACCTCCGTGGAGGACTATCAGAAGGGGTTCCAGAAGCCTCAAGTGGTCGAGTGGTTACGCTACTCGCCTTGTAAACCAGGGATCACAGGTTCGATCCCGAGCTTCTTGGATGAGTCTTTAAACCAAGGTCTCGTCTCCGTATGACCTTAGCTGTTGATGGGACGTAAAAACTGAAAGACTCGCACTCACTCAGAAGGGGTTCCAGTAAGTACTGATGGGAGTTAGTTGAAATAAAAGATAAGTCAGAATCAGAATTGTTACTGGTGACACATCAAATGACATTCATACACCAGGATCTGTGATGTGGGAAGTTAGTCCCTAGCTCTAACAAAAGAGGTAAATTTTGTCGAAATAATCCAATCCGGAAGGAAAATTAAGTATAACAGGTGAAATGATTTTGTACAGTGCTAGGAGTGGAGCGTGATTACTCAGTGGCTAGAGCACTTGCCTGTGATGCTAGAGGCCCCGGGTTCGATCCCTGGTAGCGGCGAAAAATTTCCGGTGTCCGAACATGCTCCATTGGCATCATTTGCAGGGATGAATATCCTAAAGTGCAACATGCTTCAGATTGGGACGTTAACTGGAGGCCCCCTGTGCAGGGAGAACCATCTTCTGTGCGGGTTAAAGATCCCTACCATAATTACATGATTACTGTGTAGGCTTTCAGCCTGCAAACCTGAAGTGTATGTAATGTACACCTGCGGTAATGGTCAATGTGACCGACGCCGTATCAGTAGAAATGAAGCAGGAAAGAGGAGAGTGTTAGTATAGTAAGTTAAATATAAAAACGGGCCTCCCATCGCCTAGTGGATAAGAGCGTTGACGCATAATCATTAGGTCTCTCACTGCTGTGGGTTCGAGCCTGGCTCGGGTCACATGTGAGACGCCAAGTTCTGCAATGAAAGGTCAGGTGGTTCTTTCTGGGTACTACAGTTTTCGGCCAGTGCCACCTCTGATTAACAATCGGCTCAATATTAGTGAAATATTCTTGAAAGGGCCGTAAAACCAAAAAAAAAATCGAACCGGGACCCTTAAGAATTAATGGCAAGTGCACTAGCCACTGAGCTACCAGGCTCCACTTCTTTCTTTTTACTTGTGTATCTGTCTAACCTCCGCTGCCATTTCTTTGCCCCCACCCATCGGGGCTAGGATAAAAATAAAAAAGCTTAATTTAATGACATAAACTCTGTATTTGTGACAAACAAATTATCCATCAACAAATACTTACCTGTCTTCATTTATCTTCCTGGGACTACCCCTGATAGTGCAAGCGTCAGCCAAGGGGCGCCTAGTACCATATTTTACGCCTTTGGTATGACACGACCAGTGATCGTACCCACAACCTCCCACTCCCGAAGCGGAAGCTGTACCACTGAGCTATCGGGGCCGGTAATAATGGAGAAACAGATTTGACTGCACGGTGCTTGGAACCACGCTCTGACAGGCTTATTCTGAAACAGAATTATGTTGCCCGTACCGCTGCCTTGGATCAAACCAGGGGTCTCAAGCTCATAGGCAAGTGCACCGACCATGATTCATCTCTATCACTGCGATCAGTCATATTTGACCATTTCTCACAGGTGCAGATCACATACTTTTGACCCTTCCACTGATTCAAGAAGGGCAGTTTTCAGTTTCTGGCGCGCGAATGTGTACTGTACTGGTTAACCACTTACGTATATGTATGTATTAAGCTTGTCCAGGAAAAGTGTGGATAGGTAAACTGACCGGCTCAAAAATGACCTAAAATAGTGTTGACTGGGACGTTAAACTCCAATACAAACAAATACATTCTTTTGAGATCTGCAGAATGAAAGCCTTTGCAGTGATAATGTAATTACTTAAGACAGGGATCTTTAACCCTTGTCCCTATCCAAAGTACGGTGCAGTTTGTGACATTAAATCTATGCAAATTATGCCAACTGAGCATGTTCGGACACTGGATATTTGTTTTCAATAAGGGGTCTCTACTCTCTAGCGTCAGATTTGCACTGACCATTGAGCCATCAGGATTCACACAATCTGCACAGGGGATAACTCTCCCTAGTTAATGTTCCCATCCAAAGGACAGCCTACTTTAACATTCATCCCTGCAAATCAATCTATTTTAACTGCGATCGTCTCTCACCGCTGTGGGTTCGAGTCTAGCTCGGGTCATTTGTGAGACACCAAGTTCTGCAATGGAAGGACAAGGTGGTTTTTCTCCGGGTATTCGGTTTTCGTCCACCTCTGATCAATGATCGGCTAGATATGAGTGAATGAAAGGTCTTTAAAACAAAAAAAAAAAAAAAAACTGGGTTCGGTCAGTTTGAAAATTGCAGGTTACATGCATACATTTGTAGGCTCAAAATTTGCAGGATGAAAGCCTAGACAGTAATATCCGATTATTTACAGTAGAGTTTTTAGCTCACCAGAGCCGAAGGCTCCAGGGGAGCTTATAGTATAGGCATTGGTCCGTCGTCATTAACATTTTCAAACAACATCTCCTCTGAAACTACTTGGCCAATTGAAACCAAATTACATGTGGAGCTCTGTGGGAAGGGGAAACAAGGTTTGTTCGTGAGGACTGGGTCACATGACCAATATGGCTGCCACACCCATATATGGTAAAAACCTTTAAAAATGTTCTTGAAACTTGGTATTCAGCATTGAGGACTCAGCCTTTTACCAAGTTTGTTCAAATGATGACCTTTGATTGACCTTGACCTGTTTTACGTCAAGGTCAAATATGGTCACTAAAAAAGGCAAAACAGTGGATTTTTCTGATTGCATGATAGCTAGTGGCATCAGAAATGATATTTGCCCTCAGTTGAATGGAATTTTGTCAGTTCCGAAGGTCAAGGTCATTTACTGGATCTTTGTCCGGGAAAGCTCAGATTCAGTATTTTTATCTTCTTCTCAACTTAAACTGCTGGGTTGATTGAAACCAAATTACACTTGGAGCCTCTGTGGAAAGGGGGAACGAAAGTTTGTTCGTGAGGACTGGGTCACTTGACCAATATGGCCACCATGCCCATATATGGTAAAAACCTTTAAAAGTCTTCTTCTCAAGGACCGAATGGCCGATGTTCTTGAAACTTGGTATGCAGTATCAGGGACTCGGCCCTACCAAGTTTGTTCAAATGATGACCTTTGGTTGACCCTGACCTGTTTTACATGAAGGTCAAATATGGTCACTTAGACATTTTGTATTGAAAAAAAGCAAAACAGTTGATTTTTCTGATTGCATGGTAGCTAGTGGCATCAAAAATGTTATTTGCACTCGGCTGAAGCCTGAATGGAATTTTGTCAGTTCCGAAGGCCAAGGTCATTTACTGACCTTTGAAGGCTCAGATTCAGTATTTTTATCTTCTTCTCAACCTAAACTGGTGGGTGGATTGAAACCAAATTACATGTGGAGCCTCTGTGGGAAGGGGGAACAAAAGTTTGTTTGTAAGGACTGGGTCACATGACCAATATGGCCGCCATGCCCATATATGGTAAAAACCTTTAAAAATCTTTTCTCAGGAACCAAATGGCCGATGACCTTGAAACTTGGTATGCAGCATCGGTGACTCGGGACACTACCAAGTTTGTTCAAATGATGACCTTTGATTGACCTTGACCTATTTTACGTCAAGGTCAAATACGATCACTGAGACATATGTATGGAAAAAGGGCAAAACAGTGGATTTTTCTGAGTGCATGGTAACCTGTGGTATCAGAAATGATATTTGTAATCAGCTGAATAGAAGTTTTTCAACTCCAAAGGACAAGGTCATTTGCTGACCTTTGTCCTGGATGGCTCAGATTCAGTATTTTAATCTTCTCTACTCAAACTGCTAGGTTGATTGAAACCAAATTACATGTGGAGCTTCTATGGGAAGGGGGAATGAAAGTTTGTTAGTAAGGACTGGGTCACATGACCAATATGGCTGCCATGCCCATATATAAACCTTAAAAAATCCTCTTCTCAGGAACCAAACGGCCGATAACCTTGAAACTTTGTATGCAGCATCGGGGGCTCGGACCCTACAGATTTTGTTCAAATGAAAAGATGACCTTTGGTTGACCTTGACCTGTTTTTACGTCACGGAAAAATTTCATCGCATAGACGATTGTATGGAAAAAAAGGCAAGACAGTTGATTTTACTGATAGTATGATGGCCTTTTGTTGTCACATGACCAAGATGGGCACCATGCCTGTATATGGTATAAACCACATGACCTCTGCTGAGCATAGTGGCCCATGGGCCTCTTGTTTAACCCTTGTCCCGATCTGAAGTAAGGTTCATTTTTTTTATAGCCCCCACCCATTGGGGCTTGAAGAAATAGATAGGCTGCACGATGCTTTCACCCAGAGTTGAAACTGACCTGCACACAAATAGAGGTAAACCCCTTAGAGGATCTAAGCCTGCTCAGGCAATGTGATGCGAGTCAGACCATCCTTGCTTAAAAACCTTATTGGTTTCACTGGGCGGAAGGGCTTGAGATGTCATTTCATCTCAATGTCGGGTAAAAGTCCCGCAAAATTGGAAGCAACATCTCCAAAATGACCTTTACAGTGTTGATGGGGACGTTTAACCTCAAATCAAACAAACAAAACCTTCTTCTTCGAAAAGTGTCGGGATAATCATATATTATTGAATTCATACAATAATGATCCTTAGAGTTTTGTTTTGTTACAGTTTCAATCTTCATGAAACTTTATATTGGGTTTAACTAGTCTGTATAATGAAGACCCATCCTGCCAATTTTATATCTAAAGGGAAAAGTGGAGTTCATGGGGGTGCAGGTTATTTTCCTTTCTTTTGTTCAAAAACACCCCCCCCCTCAATCAGTCAGTTCCAATGAGCACCCATAATCTATGTTTGGACTAGGCATAAGAAAATTTCTGGAGATATTACATGCCATTTTAGATCACGGATGTGTAACCATAGGGAATGACTTGAATGTTTGACTTGATGATATCTCGGTCAAGTTCCATTATGGGTCATTTCTGATCCAAAGCCATGTCACGACTCACTAGGCCAAAAGTCGTAAAAACCTTATTCACCCTCCAGAGGCCACAGGTTTTCTCGGATTTTCACAAAGCTGTGCCAGAATATTTGTTTTGCTGTTATCGAGTTTGCATATGGGTCATGTTGGATTAAATACGTGTATAAGGTCACAGGGTCAAATTTTGTCTGGGTGCACTATAGAGGCCACGGTTTTGCATTTTTAGTAAACTTTGCTTGACTTAATAATATCTAAAATGCCGAATTTCAATAAAAACAAAAACTTTCAATCCCCCCAGCCCAAGGATGCTTCAGAAGAATTAAGGGCCCAATCGCCCGAGTGGCTTCAGAAGAGACGTCTTTTGAAAGTGTTGACGTCACAAGACAGACAACGCAGATGACGGACAACTGCCTATCCTATGAGCTCCCCTGGGGCCTGCAGCTCTGGTGACCAAAAAAAAAAGAAAACAATATTTTACTGTCTAGTTGGTATGTTTCAAATGGTAAAGCTTGGCTTCAGTAATGTGTTTGCATTTTATTTCAGGTCCTTGAGTTCTGATGCCTGCTGACAATGTGATGATAAAATATGTTCAGACAATGGCTACAGTCCAGTTGTTTACTGATTCCATTGATCTAAAGATGTGAGTGTTTATTTTTTTTGTTTGTTTGAGGTTTAATGTCCAAATCAACACTGTTTAGGTCATTTTGGAGACATTGCGTCCAGTTTTTGTGGGATTTTTACTGACATTGAGATGAAATGACACCTCTAGCCCTGCTGCCTAATGAAACCGATAGGGTTTGTATGCATGGATGGTCCGACTCGTACCACTTTGCCTGGACAGACTTAGACTTTCTGAGCGGTTTACCAGTAATCCTGCGCGGCCGGTTTCAGCTCAGCTTGGAAGCACCATGCAGCTCAATCTATATCTCCAAGATGTAAGTGTATATATTTACTAGCCTTTGTAATAATTTCTAAAATCAACTAAGCTAATGAAAAAGTGCAATAAATAAAAAGAAAGGGAAGACAAACTTAACATGGTGACTGTATGATCTCTTAAAGCTGTACCGGCTGATCACCCTTCTAAAATAAGTATAGGCAATGATCAGGAATGGATACATTTAAATTCACTTTCAGATCAGCCTTATCTAATACAATGTACTGTTAAACAATGTATGGTGCATTTGTATTTGTTTCTAATGTTCGTTTAAACGTCCCAGTCAACACTAATTAGTCATTTTTGAGCCAATCAGTTTACCTATAGATCCACACTTTTCCTGGGCAGGTTCTTGAAACAGCAGAAGAACTGAAGTGTTCAAATTTGTACACTAAAGTGAGAGACAGGAAGACTACGGCTGCCAGAAGTTCCCCTAACACCAGCTTTAAAAAAGATTATCATAATCATTAAGAAGCAAGGACCACAGAACAAAAAATTATCAGCACAAACATAGATCTGAATACTACGTAGAAGTAAAACAAAGTCATATTGAGTGGTTCAGAAACCTTATCAGCAAGCATCATGGCAGCATGCAGATTCAGGACTGCAATCTGACCTGAAAACAAGTTGGCTAACGTGGCACAATATAACCTCATCCAGATGAGCCTCTGTTTTAGCTCACCCGGACGGAAGGCTCCAGGGGAGCTTATAGCATAGTGGGTGATCTGGCGTGCATCGTCCGGCCTTCCACACTTTTGACCAGTTATATCGGCATATCTCAACCATTTCTCATCTGTAGCATGTCTCTGGTGGGGCATTAATGACATAAACTTTTTTTTTTTTTTTTAAATTGAATGAAAACTTTGATTGCTACATGGCAACCACAAGGTCCCATTGACCTACAATGGGAAAATGCTTGTCATCACCGTAGAGCAGCCTTCAGTTTTGATCACGTCTCTGAAACTTATGTGCATGGTGACAAGGGATGAAAACTCAGATGAGTCCGAAAACCGACCAAATCAGCACATTAAGAGTTATGTCCCTTTGATTGCTGAAAATACCTATTTTTGACCTTGTCATCATCGTAGCATGTTTATCTTTGATCGGATCTGCCTGAAACTTACGTACAAATAAGTCAGGGTTAAAAGCTCAGAAGACTTTGAAAAACTAGCATTGTCAGGAGATTACTCACAGAGTTATGTCCCCTGCTTTGCTAAAAATGATTATTTTTGTCGCCCCTGCTATTAACATGGTACGATATAGGTGCCCTGTTTTCCGTCCATTCAACCTTCTGTCCATCCTTTTGTCAAGGGGTCAACTTGTCAAGGCGTCAGCATTTGCGACCACCCTAGCGTTCGCCCTAATGGTCAAGTTTTTGTTTGTTTGTTTGATTTGAGGTTTAACGTCCCCGTCAACACAGTAATGTCATTTTGGAGACGTTGCTTCCAATTTTGTGAGACTTTTACTCGAAATTGAGATGAAATGACATCTCAAGTTGTGTCGCCCAATGAAACCAATAGGATTTATAAGCATGGACGGTCCAACTCGGACTGGAAGCATCATGCAGCCCATCTATTTCTTCAAGCCCCAATGGGCGGGGGCGGAAAGGTCAAGTTTATTTCTCAAGAACTATAAGAGCTTCATTAATGATTCTTGGTACAAACTTGTATCTGCGGATGGCCACTTAAATGCAAGCATGCATATTTGACCTTGACCTACATTTTATGGTTCACTGACTTTGTAAACTATTGCGACCACCCTAGCCTTCACCCTAATGGTCAAGTTTGTTTCTCAAGAACTATAAGAGATATTTGGTACAAACTTGAATCCAGGATGGCAACTTAAATGCAAGCATCCATATTTGACATTCATGTTAATTTCTCAAGAACTACACGTGTAAGAGCTCATTTATGACACTTGGTACAAACTTGTATCTAAAGGATGGCAACTTAAATGCAAGCATCCATATTTGACTTGACCTACTTTCATGGTTCACTGACTCTGTAAAATATTGCGACCACCCTAGCATTCATCCAAATACTCATGTTAATTTCTCAAGAACTATTAAGAGCTTCATTAAATTGATTAATGAAAGAGCTTCATTAAATTGATTAATGATACTTGGTACAAACTTGTATCTGGAGATGGAAACTTAACTGCAAGCATCCATATCTTGACCTATATTTTATGGTTCACTGACTTTATGAAATATTGCAACAACCATAGCGTTCACCCTAATGGTTTCGCCCCAACCCATAGGGGCTTGAAGAAATATATGGGCTGCATGATGCTTCCATGCAGAGCTGAATCCGGCCGGCACTCTAGTACTGGTAAACCGCTTAGAGGATCTAAGCCTGTCCAGGAACTGCGGTCTGAGGCGGACGGTCTATGCTAATAAACCTTATTGGTTTCATTGGGTGACAGGGCTCGAGATGTCATTTCATTCAGTGTTGACGGGGACATTAAACCTCAAATCAAACAAACAAAACCCTAATGTTTAAGTTCATTTCTCAAGGAGAAGCCTCCGTGGTGTAGTGGTTATGCCACTTGCCTTGTAAACCAGGGATCACAGGATCGATCCTGGGCTTCTCCAGACTTTCGGATGAGTCTTTAAACCGAGGTCCCATCTCCGTATGACCTTAGCTGTTGGTGGAAAGTAAAACTCAAAACACTCACTCATTTCTCAAGAATTATTAGAGCTTTCATTAATGATACTTACATGTAGTACAAGCTTGCATTTAAGAATGGCAATTTTATGTACCGTAAGCATCCATGTTTGACCTTGCCTAGATGTCATGGTTTGTTGACTTTGCGTCCCCGCAGGCGCAACATAACCTTTCGCGAAATTCTTGTATATACCATGTGCAGGCAATATTATTACATCTGAACTGCACTTGGCATTATACTACCAATTCTAGTGTGTTTTGTATGGCTTTTGCCACTTTTGACATTTTCTGGCCAACTTCAGGCATGTGTAAAAGTTTTACTTAATCCCTTTGTTTTAAAGTTGGCACTTGGGTGGGGGCATCAGTATGTTTTACACATAGCTTTAGTTGCAAGTACCATTTACCGTGTGTATATATTTTATTTTTTTCAGGTAACAGTGCTGTTAGCACTTTATGATGATACAGAGAAGGCAGTTAGATTATGGATGTTATAGCATGACAATAAAGACATCTGTACTGACTACTGAATATTGTTCTAGAGATTACACTGTACAAGTGAAAGGGAACTTTGTGAAACCTAAGTTTACATCACAGAGGAGACAGCTAATTACAGCCTTAAACACATAAAATTGTGACTACCGATATGAGATAAGCAAAGCTTGAAGAATATAAACACATACAAGTGTATTGCAGTGACATGGAAAAGGAATATACAACCTCAACCAGACATGTGCTTAAAGAGCGAGTCAATTTCAATTAATTGCATATGCAACTGCCAGACAATGGGGGAATGAACGTTGGCTTCTTTGCTCAAGGTCTTATGACCATGATGACCACCCTGTCCAGATATGGAAAGAATCTTAAACTGGAGGACTGATGGTCCTGGACTGCAGACCTGAGCGCTTAGTGTATTTGGTGCCTTTTGGTTTTTGAGTAGAAGAATTTTGATTTTTTTTTTTTACCCTGGCAGCCATCTTGGTCATGTGACAAAAACATTTTCCTCTATCCCATAAGTTTATGCTTTTCATCATTTGAATAAATTAAAATGCAAAAATTTTATCTACTCCCTGTCAAATTTACCAGAAACTACATGCCCTTGGTAGGAAATGCAGTACATCATGAAAGCACACCTATATATATATCATTTTGACCCCCTCAGACAACACTTACATGTACATATATATAGTAAAACTGGGGTTTACAGGGAAACAATCTTATTTTTCTTATTTCTCCTCTAAAATATAGATTGTGGGGATGAGGCAGTTTTAACGAGTATCCATATATTCCATCATCTATATTTTGAGCAGAAATAAGAAAAATATTGCAATTTTTCATCTTAAAATTTTCGTTTATTTCGGCAGTAAAGTTTACAATGTATTTGTATTGGCATGTATTCGTAAAGACAAGTGAAATTGTGCAGAATTTTCTAGCCCGTACACAAATTTAATGTTAGCAGGCAACAATAGTTTCCAAGATGGAGTAATTATTTGATCATATTATGAGTCGAGACCCTTACGCTTTAAATCAAGTTTCAAGGCAATTGGACCACAGGATTCCGCATATGAAGCTTTTTAAAGTGTTTTTAGCTCGCCTGTACGAAGTACATGGAGAGCTATTGTTGTCACCTCGGATGGCGTGCGTGTGCACGTGCGCATCACACTGTGTTAAAGTTTTTCAAATGCTTATATCTCAACAGTCACTCATCACAGAGCACTCATACTTGGAACTTTAGTACCTGGGAGGGTCTTCTGATGTTCAAAGAGAACAGCCCCCGGGGGTCATGCCCCGGGGTGGGGCTTGGGGTCAAAATCTAGAACACCTATGTAATACTGTGTTAAAGTTTTTGAAATGCTTACATCTCAGCAGTCACTCATCACAAAGCATTCATATTTACAACTTGGACACCTGGGAGTGTCTTCTGAGATTCCAAGACAACACACCCCTGGGTTCATGCCTGGGAGTGGGGATGGGGTGGGGCTAGGGGTCAAAATCTAGGACTACTTTGTAATTTGTTGTATACCTTTCCCTTATGCTAACAAGTTATAGACAGAATTGGTTATACATCAGCCAACCAAGTGACATTGGTTCAAGTGTAAAAGGGTGAAGGTCATGGTGACCTATATTTCATGGTCCAGTGATTTTGCCTTTTATCTTGAAGACTATTTGTTGGAGAAATGTCATACCTGGGATATTAGTTCCATGTGACGCCATGATTGACCTCAAAATATATCTAGGTCACTATGACCTATATTTCATGGTTCAGTGATTTTGACTATTATCTCGAATACTATTTGATGGAGAAATGTCATACCTGGATTATTAGTTCTATGTGACCCGATAATTGACCCCAAAATATAATTAGGTCAGTGTGACCTATATTTCATGGTTCAGTGATTTTGTCTTTTATCTCGAATACTTTTTGATGGAGAAATTTCATACCTTGGTTATTAGTTCCAGGTGACCCCATGATTGACCTCAAAATATAGCTTGGTCAGTGTGACCTATATTTCATGGTTCAATGATTTTGCCTATTATCTTGAATATTATTTGATGGAGAAATGTCATACCTAGGTTATTAGTCCCATGTGACCCTATGCTTGACCTCAAAATATGTCTAGGTCACTGTGACCTATATTTCATGGTTGGGGGATTTTGTCTATTATCTTGAATTCTATTTGATGAAGAAATGTTACACCTGGATTATTTATTCAATGTGACCTAATTATTGACCATAAAATAAATCTAGGTCATTGTGACCTATATTTCATGGTTCAGTGATTTTTCCCTATTATCTTCATTACTATTTGATGCAGAAATGTCATACCTGGGTTGGTAGTTCCATGTGACCCCATGATTTACCTCAAAATATATCTAGGTCACTGTAACCTATATTTCATGGTTCAGTGATTTGCCTATTATCTTGAATACTTTTTCATGAAGAAACATCATGCCTGGATTATTTATTCCATGTGACCCCATGATTGACCTCAAAATTATATCTTGGTCAGTGTGACCTAAATTTCATGATTCAGTGACTCTGCCAAATTGAATACTATTTTTTTTTTTTTTTAGAAACTTCCGTCCTGAATTATAAGTTCCATGTGACCAGATGATTGACATAGAAATACATGTATATCTAGGTCAGTGTGACCTGTTTTCATGGTTCATTGATTTTGCCTTATAATTCATACACATTGTGATTCTGAAATGTAATATCTGGCATTTATGTTCCATGTGACCTGCTCACTGACCTCAAAATGTAGCTAGGTGTGTGTGACCTATATTTCATGGTTCAGTAATTTTACCTTATATCTTGAAGGCGCGAAACAGGCGAGCTATGCTGTCTGGCGACAGCTCTTGTTATCATATATGGGCATGGTGGCCATATTGGTCATGTGACTAAACACATATTTAATTTTCTTGTTCCCAAAACCTGTAAAAGCTTTCACATGAAATTTGATGATGATTGAGTGATGCTTTGAAATCACATTATAAATGACAATATAAAGCTTTAAAGAAACAAATTTATATTTTTTTCAGTGTAAGATCAATTTTTATTTCACTCATGAACACCAAAAGAATTTTTTTTTTTCACTCGTGGCTTCACCACTTGTGAAAATACTTCTTTTGGTGTTCATTCGATGAAATAAAAATCTATCTTACATTGAAAAAAATCAGGCAGGGTTTGAGATGTCATTTCTTCTCAGTGTAAGGTAAAAGTCCCACAAAATATGAAACAACGTCTCCAAAATAAACTATTCAGTGTTGACAGTGATGTTTAGCTTCAAATCAAACAAAGAAAACTGAAGAAAAACAATCAAATATTCTCTATTTTCTGTTTAATATCTGAAAGAACTTGGGTCAAGGTCAAGAAATGACATTGACTTTAAATACTTATTGTAGTTTCATATACTCATTTAGCAAACTGCAACTACAATATTTGCATCACATGCTGCAATAGTTTCCAATACATACACTGTTTTGACTTTTTTTTCCATACAAAAGCCTATGCAACCAAAGTTGACCATGGCATAAAATTGGTCAAGGTCATCCAGGGGTCATTATTTGAACAAACCAGGATTGGCTCAAGTCCCCAATGCTAGATACAAGCCAAGTTTCATGGTCATTGATCCACTGGTTCCAGAGGCTTTTGCCTTAAATGTGCATGACTGTCATATTGGTCATGTGACCAGGGATATATTATTTTAATTTCTTTGTTCCTAAAACTTTTCATATGAAATTTTGGTTGGAGTGGTTCTGGTGGCCCAGTGGTTTCTGAGAAAAAGTTTTGATTTAATGGCCAAATTTGATTTCTGAGGCTATTGTATTCGTAAAAGGTAAAACAAGTCATTGTGGTCTATGACATGAGATAGGTACAAAATGGATTTCTTTGAGTTTCAAATATCATTTGGTGACCAAGTTGGCCCAAGTGTTTTGGATTGACATTTCAAAGGACAGTTTCCCTATTCATGTAATTGCTGGGCCAATTTCGGTTAAATTTCAAATGCAGCCTTTTGACAATGGCTCAGTACCGATTGTGCACATGAGTACTGTTAAACCGCTTAAAGTGTCTTAACCTGCCAAGGCAAGTTGTGCGGGTTGGACTATTGTTTTGGTTTGTTTGGGCGGCAGCGCTTCCAACAATACTAGAAGCAACATTTCGAACATGACCTAAATAGTTTTGATGGGCATGTAAAACATCAAATCAAAAAAAAAAGAAAATCAATGAGACCAGGCTAGTTTGTTGCAATGGTTCAGATCACATGACCGAAATGGCTGAAAACCTTGAAATATCTCCTCCAAAAACGCTTGGCCAATTGTCTTGAAAGGTTTTAATTTGAGGTTTAACATCCCCATCAACACTGTAAAGGTCAATTTGGAGACACTGCTTCCAATTTTTTGGGCCTTTTACCCGCCATTGAGATGAAATGACATCTCAAGCCCTGCCGCCCAATGAAACCAATAGGATTTATAAGCATGGGCGGGCTGACACGCACCGCTTTGCCTGGGCAGGCTTAGATCCTCTAAGCGGTTTACCAGTTCTCATGTGCGGGTCGGTTTCAGCTCTGCGTGTAGAGCTGGGTATCGCCAGAAAAAATGTATCATGATACTATCGCGATCCCAGATAGGTGATACGATACAGTATCGCGATATTGCTTTGTACACTTTTGCTTTGTTTCATTAGGTAAATTTGGACTTGCAGAGTAGAAACCAGAGTTTCCTGTTCAATAACAACACATTGGTTTATTAAGTACATGTATGTTCTTATATTTATATGCAATAAAATAAAATAATGTCTTGACATGAACAAAATGTTTTCACACAAGTTATTTAAATGGCGATCTTGCACGTTTATTGTCCGGTTCAGCATCCATTGTTCATATATATGCTAGTAGCAACCGCTTGTATCAACAATTAAATGGTAATTATGATGACTTTGCAGGTCCATCTAATCCCACAGATCCATCATCCAAGACACACACCATCAACCACACAAACATATTTTTGATAAATCTGAATGGCATAATTCAAAATACCAACAAAACTTATGTAGCACATGGGTCCATACTCGAGTCATTTGACCAGGTTCCAGATCGTTTACCTGTCCACACTTTTCCTGGACAGGCTTATACGTAAGTTGTGAACAAGAACAGTGTGTTCATTGCCAGAAACTGACAACTGCACTGCTTGAATTAGCAGAATGGAGAGAATGACTGAAGAAAAGATTTCATGATCAGTATTCATAAAAGAATGTTGCAGACCCTGACAGGTAGCGAACCCACAACCTCCTGATCACCAGTCATACATGCATCCAAATAAGCTACCAAGGCAGGCGATAATGTTTTATATTACATAATTTCAGATGGGTTCAAATATTTGTATCTTAATCTCTGTAAGTTTCATTTGTTTGATACATGTACGTGGATGCTGAGTAGTTATTAATAAACTTAAAAATATATTTATACATAAAAACTCTTCCATTGTTTTTATTTCTTATTTAGATAAACAGACCTTTTTGTCGCACCTGCTTGTAGTAGGGTGTGACATAGGCGTCCGCTTTTCCGTCAGTTCATCCACCTGTTCGTCCATCCGTCTGTTAATATTTACGTCGAAATTCGACATTTACGTCAAGGTTTTGATTTAAGCAAACTGCAAACCTTAGCTACCATCAAACCTTACATAAAACATCTCCCTGACCTTCTGACTTTGTAGGCACCTTGACAAGGTGACTTTGACCTATATTTTGCACTCCAGTGACTTTGACCATTATGTGGAAGTTCTACATTTATGCCGAAGTTTGTATTGTAATCAACTATAAGACTTAACAACCATTAAAATTTTCATGAAACATCTCCCTGAGCTCTTGACTAGGCAAGCACCTTCCCTCGGTGACCTTGACCTATATTTTACGCTGCAGTGACTTTGACACAGATTACGTCGGAAGTTCGAGATCTTCTCAAATAAAAGGCCTACAACCATATAATCTTGCATAGTGCTTCTCCTAGATGTGCCGACTTGGCAGGTATCTTGACCTGGTGACCTTGATCAATATTTTACACTCCAGTGACTGACAGAATTTACGTCGATGTGCCAGATCTCAAAGGCCTACGACCATAAAAATTTGGCCTGGTGTCCTTGACCTATATTTTACGCTCCAGTGACTTTGGCACATTTTTCATTGAAGTTCGAGATCTCAAATAAAAGGCCAACAACCAAATCTTACATAATTTTTCTCCTAGATGTACCGTCTCTGCGTGTACCTTGACAGATTTTAATATAACTTCACACAAAAGATGCTTATGATAATATCTCGAGCAAGATCTACTTTCAAGGTCATGGCCGCAAGTCAAGGTCACTATGGCTATTTTTAGAGCAACATTGTCATATCCCTAGAACCTTATATCTCAAGCAAGTTGGACTTTTGCCAGTTCAGCGTTTTCCACATACGAAGTTGTCTTGTGCGAGGGGATTTGTATCGCATTTGAGGCCTTGTTTAATAACTACGTTCTGATGGTGGCTCCTGTGACTTTTGCCCCCAGCAGGTACGATGCTTCCTTCTGCGGAATTCTGGTAGCATCTAGTGGTGGTGATATTTGTGCAATCGGTCTTCTTAGCTTAAATGCCTATGTATTGTATACCCACCTGTTACGGTATAATATAAAGGAAATCACTTCATTAGATAGGCTTTTAGAACTTCTGTGTTTGTGATGCCTGCAGTGATACAGGAGTCTGGTTTTCCGCCTGTTGTCCTTCCGTTTGTCAGTCCGTCAATATTTGCAACAACTCTTGCATTCACCTAAATGGTCAATTAAAATTCAAATAAAAATCAAAAATGAGTTCCTTTAAGAGCAATGAAAACATTCATAAGAAAGAAGTTGGGTCATACTACGTAGTTTCGGCTAATAAAGCCTCATCAGTGAAATAATCAAGTCCATTTTCAAGAGCTATTAAAGCTTTATTAATGATACTTGGTATCTAGATACAGCGCTCATACAGTATTGACATTGACCTATACTTTATAGTTCACTATGAACTATTGTGCCAACCCTAGCGTTCATCCTGATGTCCATTTCTTAACAACTGCACGGGCTTCGTTAATGATAGGTGGTACAAGCTTGCATCTATGCAAAGTAGAAGTGAAAGCAATGATAAGGAATCGATACAATTAACCCACAGCCCCCCCCCCCCCCCCCCCCCCGAGACACCAAAGGGGAAAAAACAAAAACATGAAACAACAGGCCCCAATGGAAACATCAAAATCGGAAGCCAAAAGGACAGTAACTGTTACTTTCCAACAAATTGTCCAATAGGCTATCCAAAATAAAACAACACAAGCGACAAAAACCACCACCTTGGAACGGTCAGCGGAAACGAATTCCACTGGGGAGGGGGTCACGAACCGATTTTACGTGGCCACAATCCTCGCCCTTCCGTCGCGATTTAGACATAATTTGTTCAGTCCGCATGAAGGCTTCCTAACTCTTCAGTGCAACATCTCAGTGAACACAAAAGTCAAACAACCACAGAGATGAAACAATGGTGAGGAATCGACAGCACGATACCACTAAAATGCTGGAGCAGAAGAAAACCAACAGTTAGACTCCGAAAGGTCCGCCCAGAGACAAAGCATCAGGTACCAACCAACATAAGCCTTTATGTTGCAAGCATTCATATTTGTCATTGACCTATATTTTATGGTCCACTCACTGTGTGATCTTTTTTGGATCAGACCTAGCATTCACCCTAAGGTTTAAGTCCGTTTAGCATCATTATTGCACCTGCTTGTAGTAGGGTGCGACATAGGCGTTGACTCTCCGTCTGTCCGTCCGTCCGTCTGTAAACATTTTATGTCGAAGTTCCACATTTACGCCTAATGTTTGTATTGTAATTAACTACAATACTAATAAGCTTTTAAGTAGAAGTAAAACAAAGATCAGGAATCGATACAATTAACTTACTCCACCCATCAAAGACACCAGAGGGAAAGAAATACAAACATTAAACGACCAGACCATAATAGAACCTAAACAAAGGAAGGCCATAAGGACAGTTACTTTCCCACAAAATGGCCATATAGCCATCCAAAATTGAAAGACACAAGTGATGCACACAGTAAGTAACAAACAACACCTTAAAAAAATTGCCACAGAAGAACCGCCTTGGAACGGTCAGTGGAAAGGTTATTTCCACTGGGGGGCTTAAATCGATTTTACGTGGCCACAATCCTCGCCCTTCCGCTGCGATTTAGACAAATAATTTGTTCAGTCCGCATGAAGGCCTCCTAACTCATAAGTGCAACATCTCCGTGAACACAAATAATCAAAGAACCACATAGATGAGACAACGGTGAGGACTCGACAGCAAGAAACCACTGAAATGCTGGAAGAAAAGAAACCAACAGTTCGACTCCGATGGGCCCGACCAGGGACAGAGCATCAGGCACCAACCAACATTACCTTGAATTAGATCTCTCTTATTCTCAATAAGCCTTTACGTTAGTACCGTCATAGAATCTGAGGCCTGACCCACCGGCGTGCAATTGAAGAGGGAAGCAAATATGCCAACTGTGATTGGGTTAACTACCATGCATGCAGTCTGTCGTATAATATCCATGTTGTACCCAATCTTTTTATATCGAAGAATGATTTTACGAAATTGGGTGCTAAAGTCATTGCGGTTATATATTTTTCTGAATTTATATACTAAGTCACCATAAAATTCGGGTTCCGATAGACCTTGTTGCAGAAGAGATTCAAGTCCAATATTGAATTTTGAAATTAAATCAGAAAGGCGTCTATAAAATTTTGAAAAGGCTTTGCGTAGTTTATGGTACCGATAACCCTGAAAGTGAGTGGACCATAAAATGTAGGTCAATGATAAACCTTCCCGACCTTCTGACTTGTTACACACATTGACCAGGCGACCTTGGCATATATTTTGCGCTCCAGTGACTTTAACGCAATTGACGTGGATGTTCCAGATCTCAAATAAAATGCCTCCAACCATCAAACCTTGCATAGTGCTTCTCCTAGTTGTACTGACTCTGCAGGTACCCTGACCCGGTGAAATTGACCTATGTTTTGTGCTCCAGTCACTTTTTACGTCAACGCTAGGCATCTCCTCAACAATAAGACCTGCAACCACCATACCTTGCATAGTGTATCTCCTCAAGGTACGGGTTTTGCAGGTACATTGACCTATTTGTTTGCACTCCAGTGACTTTTGCCCTAGCAGGTGCGTCGCCGTCTTCTGTGGAATTCTTGTTTATAACAGGTGGAACATGCTTGCATCTAGGGATGTCAAGTTTTATGCTAGCATCCAACTTAGACCTTGACCTACATTCCATGGTTCGGTAAGTTCGCGCCTCCACAGGTGCGCCATAGCCTTCGGCAGAATTGTTATTATTACTATCAAAGTTTCACACTGCATGCACTGTATTTAAAACTGAAACTGCCTTACTCGTATTTTCACAAAGCTTAAATAGGTCTAGATAATAGGGCTATACTGATAAATATTTCATTGAACCACAAAACATTGGTCACCAGTACAAATAACATATTGCTTTTAGGAGAAATAAATGTATATTGTTTGGTTGCACAACTAGCTTTACCTAAAACTATGGATAACAAATCTGTATTTCACACAGAAAAGTCAGTGTTATGGCGTGTACTGGTTGTCTGGGCCAGACTATCTAGTTCCGAAAAGTTAGGCATCATCAGTGACTCAAATACATAGATTTTCAAAACTCCAAAATAGAATCAAAGATCCCAAATGACTAGAAATTATAATCTACACTATGATGAAGGGGATGGAGACTGTTTTATCGAGACTTGTCCCCGGGCCGAATAGGTCCAGTGGATATAGCGCTCAGTCTGGCGTCAGTCGGTAACATAAAGCTGTGGTGTATATATGGTCAGTTGCTCCGCTTGCAGAAAGCATGCAAAAGACACTTTACCGAATCCTCTGGTGGACTCGGCGAATTTGACATACAGTGGCAACACGTGAATAGCTCCGCCTACTCAATCTTATCTGCGACTACCACTTAGTACAACTGTATATGTGATTGAAAAAGCGTGTCATGCACTAAAACCAAAACTGAGTGCCATGGTATTTTGGTTATCTGCCCTGACAATATAACCTTATAATCACCCGGACTCCAGTACCCTTTGAGATGTATTGATGGTACTTAGTTAAATATGCATTAGGTTGAGAAGGCATGCCATGCACAAGAACCACAACTCTAGGTGTCATGGCATTTGCCCCTGGCAATGAAACTTGTGATCACAATCATTCTTATACTCTTTGAGGTAAATTGACGTGTATACGTGTAATTTACAAAAATCACAACTCTTGGTACCATTGTATTTGAGTTGTCTCCTTTGATATTATAACCTTGTAATCGCGTCAACTCTACAAACAGTTGAGATGTTTTGATTACACTTGGTAAAAAACGTATCATGAGCATGAACTTAAGTCGATTTTTGCGGCGTTTTTCGGTGATTATTTCTTTACTTTTGATTTTTGATTAACACATCCAGCGGAGAAGCTCCTCCAACTTCTCAAAAAGGTTCCATGCCCCTAATGTACATGAGCAGAGCGGTAATTAGATGGAAATTCCTGAAATTTCAAGCTTGCGTGAAAATTTCTGTTTCCACTAGTTCCGCCTTGATGGCGTGGTTTGACGATTTGTAGTCTATTTAGTGTTTGACTGACGGATTATTATGTGGGCCATTCCAACATCCTGCATGTCAACAATGTGCACATTCGAGAGTGGAATGACTTGAGTAGTATTTGAAATAAAATGTGTGTGAACTTGGCTTTGGATTCGCGACTTTCCCCAACACTCACTGATATTTTACTATATTTTGCTATTACGGAATAAATCTAATTTCGAACTCCATACTCCAAACATACACTTAAACATGCCGATAGAGATCAAAGGCGTATGATCTGTTTGGTCTTTACAAATGGTTTGCCGACTAAAACCACTGGTACAAGTAACTCAGACGGTGGAGCGTCCGACTAAAATAGGAGGCTTTGCGCCAAGCATATGAGAGGAGACTTGTGTCTTTGGTGTCTTTGATGGGTGGAGTAAGTTAATTGTATCGATTCCTGATCTTTGTTTTACTTCTACTTTGGAGTGTTTGCATCGCTGTCAGTATAATGTAATTTGGTAATACTCCCAATCGTCAAATCTGAAGAGGCAATATATTCAACCCGAATGAAAAACAATTTGTATGAAATTACAGCTCTCTAACACTAACAGCCAGTCAGCCATGGAATATAAATCAAGGGCACAGCCGTCCGTGTGGTAGCACGTGTAGCCATTCGTGAACAGAACTTAGAAAACGCAACTCCTACAATATTAAGATTTTCTTATATACAACAGACTCGGAAATATACGTAAGCAACGCACACTTATATAAGCATTTCAAATTTTGCAGCTAGATGCAAGTATAGACGAAAGCTTATAGATCTTCAAACAGAAACAGGTGACTTCCTTTTAATAAATTCCGAGGAAAATGGTCGTTTGAAAGAAAACACAAATTAAAGAATGCGAAGGTATATGGAAGACTCCGTTACTACTCAAAATCGAAGTGAAAGCAGTGATCAGGAATCGATGTACCCCATCATAGAATAGCTTCACTATATGACAGTTACTTTCCCACATAACGTTTTTCGAACTAATATCAAAGACTGGAAAAATCATTTATGGACCCATTTTTGTGCTGCAAACGAATCTGTACAGTGGATGTCCGCCAGCCACGGTAGCTCAATCGGAAGCGCGTGTGACTGGTAATCAAAGGACGCAGATTCGTTACCTGCCGGGATCGGCAACATTCTTTCGTGGTGATTGATCATGAAATCTTTTCTACGGTCATTCTCTCCATTCCGCTGATTCAAGAAGACCAGATGTCAGTTTCTGGTAGAAGATTGTGCACTGTACTGATTAACCGCGTACGTAGGCCAATAAGCCTGCACGGGAAAAGTGTGGATAGGTAAACTGACCGAGTCAAAAATGACATAAAATAGTGTTGACTGAGACGGTGAACTCCAATACAAACAAACATGGGATATCCGTTGATGCATCACATTTTCTGACGAATTCTCTGTAATGCACTTTGCAAAGGAGGGATGTTAAGCAAGGTATGAGAGGTACTTATCTATCTATTCTTACAGAATCAACCCCACGCGGGGATTACGTGCAGGTGCGCGTCTATGCTATGTTAGTAGAGAATATGTTAAAAATAAAAAAAAATCCCACAATACATATTCGTACAGACGAAAGATGACAGAGTGAAGATGTTAAACTGTCAGTCTACAGACTGAAAAGGTTAAAACAACGCGCTTGTATTTAAGGCAGTGAGTGGCTGACTGTGCCCACTGCCCTCTTGCAAGAATCAAATGTGGGCAGCAATGCAATACTTGCCAGCAGCCGTTTCCATTGCACGTATGGCCTTAAAGCTGGGTTTTGGGATCTAATATTTCTCTTAAGGAAGCTCAATGACCGACCGACTTCCTGAATTGGTTATGTTCTGTATATGTTTATTGAAGGACAGGTTTCTGCTGATCTCCAAAATACTTGTAACTTGCAACTGATTCCAAAAGCTGGTCGTGCAAGAAGTACTTATTTTGGACTGGAGTTCTACCTCTTGTTGTATGTTTGACAACAAATTTGCTTGGATTGAACTCCATGTCCCAATAAAGTCCCCTTGGAGTTGAGCAAGATCTGCTGTAGGAGCTCTACATCTTTCAGAGTAGATGGCTGTGCGGTCAGCAAACAACCGTACCTTCGATTTTGTCATGTCCGGTAAGTCAGTAATTTATATCAAGAATTAATTAGCTGTTCATTTTTATACACCTTATGATTGTGGCATCGGGAAGTGTGGGTTCTTACCAGACTGTGCGGGTGAACAGTGTCTCCTGACCTTGACATGCGCTGTCCGTACGCTCCGAACACACTACTAGAAAGCGTTTCAAGCCGAGACTGAACAATGTTCTATAATAGAAGGAAAGACTTCTGCACAGAGCTGAAAAACATGGAGTACACGCGTCTTTTGTTGAATCAGACCAGCTACGTTCGGCCCATTATGCTTGATCAGTGACCCTTATTTTTTCAGTGTTTGAATAAACAAAAAAAAAAACATCGCTACAAGTTTGGTTCCCGGACCCATACCAAAAGGCTATTACAAGAAGACACCGTAGAGGCTGTGAAGCCTGTTCCGGTGCTCCAGTTATCATACTTTACATAAACTGCAGACCTTAGACAACGCGTGTGGACTACAAAAATGTATTCACTTCCATGCAAAGTGTTATATTAAAACAACAGACCTATAAACACTTGGGGAAAAAGTTCTTGTATACCTCATGATAGGCTTTGTTACATGCATTCAATTTTTCAGGGGTGGATGTTGTTTTACTGCCATTTCAAAATTATTTCACTTGTTTTGATCCGGTCATTAATCATAGGTTGGCGAATACTGACAAAAAATCTTCCATTTTAAACCTTGGCGTCTCATGGGACCCGAATGCGGCGCTCCTGCCCACTAGCTCATGAAGGCCCGTCTTAAAGACAATATTACGGATTAGCCGTTTTGTACTTGACATTATACATTGTACAATGTTTATCAGTTATGTTTTAGTTCACGCTTGTTATGAAGCGCTTAAATGGATTGGCAACGAAAAATATTGAAATGATTCCATTAGAAATCGACTTCTCTGGAATGCTCGCCGTTTCAAGTCATTTTTTAGCTCACCTGGGCCGAAGGCTCCAGGGGAGCTTATAGTATAGTGGGTCCTCCGTCGTCCGTCCACACTTTTGAGCAGCTATATCTCTGTATCCTGCAGGCTGATCTCATTCATTTCTCATCTGTAGCATGCCTCTGGTGGGGCATTGATGACAAACGTTTTTTCGAAATCGCTCTAAAACTTTGGTTCCTATGGTAACCACAAGGTCCCATAGACTTACTATGGGAAAATGTTTGTCATCACCGTAGCGCCTTCAGTTTTGATCGGATCTTTCTGAAACTTATATGTAAGGTGACTGGGGATAAAAACTCGGATGAGTTCGAAAACCGGGATGTGATAGGGCCATGTCTAAGCCTGCCCAGGCAAAGTGATACGAGGCGGATCATCCAAGCACATAAACCCTATTTGTTTCATTGGGCAGCAGGGCTTGATATGTCATTTCATCTTAATGTCGGGTAAATGTCCCACACATTGGAAGCAATGTCTCCAAAATTGCCTACATAGTGTTGTCGGGGACGTTAAATTTCAATTCAAACAAACAAAACAGTTCAGAATCCCAACACTAAACCTTATGTATTCATGTTCCTTATGATAAGACGCATTCAGGGACACCAACCTAGCAATACCCCGCCTCCTGAGGAACGGGAGGTCTCGGGTTCGATCCCGGGCCGCGACATACCAAAGTCGTTAAAAATGGTACTAGCTGCTCCTCGTTTGGCACTCAGATTTACGGGGTAGAGCTAGGACTGGTCGATCCAGTGTCAGGATAATGTGACTGGGTGTGGTATCATGTAATGTGTCTGGGACATGATACTTCAGTGAGGCAGCACTATAAACGTGAGCATTGAGCTCCCTGTCGCAACCAGACACCGTCGTGATATGACTGAAAAATTGTTGAAAGCGACGTTAAACCCGAATTCACACACACACACCGCCTCCTGAATTCGTAAAAGGCATAATATCTCAGTTCTAAACCCTTCAGGTGCCACCCCTAAACATTCTTGCTTCCTATAAGACACATTCAGTGATATATTCTTGTATCTTATAAGACTCATTTAGTCACTCCAAACTGGGAGCGATGAATTCTCCACCCATCCATTCCATGAAACCACCTAAACCAGTTCTCTTGTATTTTATCGAAGATGCATTCAGTGATACCGACCCGTGGCCATGCCCCCAACCAATTCACTTCATAAAAGGCCTTAAATCTTAAAGAGTGTGCACTTTTGATTATGAGAGTTCATTTGGGAGACTTTAAGCCCCGCCCCAATGTAATTCGTTTCACGGACCGTTTCAATGCCCTTCTTCTGCCGCGATTTATTTTTGTTACGGTTTGTTTGTCTTTGAGTGTGTGTTTAACTTATATAATTTTGTTCTGAATAGCCATATGCCATTTTTGGGGAAAGTAACTGTCCTTTTGGCTTTCCGCTACATGTATTAGTGTTTCCATTAGGGTCTAGTTGTTTCATGTTTGTGTTTCATTCCGTTTGGTGTCACTGCTGGGAGCTGTGGATTAACTGTATCGATTCCTGATCATTGCCTTCACTTCTATTTTTTTATAGAAAAGTAGAAGTAAAACAAAGATCAGGAATTGATACAATTAACTTACTCCATCCATAAAAGCCACCAAAGGGAAAGAAATACAAACATTAAGCGACCAGACCATAATGGAAACCTAAACAAAGGAAGGCCATATGGACAGTTACTTTCCCACAAAATGGCCATATGGCCATCCAAAATTAAAAGACACAAGTGATACACACAGTAAGTAACAAACAACAACATAAATAAATCGCCACAGAAGAGCCGCCTTGGAACGGTCAGTGGAAGATTTCCACTGGGGGGCTTAAATCGATTTTACGTGGCCACAATCCTCGCCAGAAGCCTCCATGGAGAAGTGGTTACGCTGATCGCCTTGTAATCCAGGGATCGCAGAATCGATCCTGCGTCTCCAGACCCTTCGTATGTGTCTTTTAACCGAGGTCAGGTCTCCGTATGACCTTAGCTGTTGGTGGGACGTAAAACCCAAACACTCACTCTATTTTTATAATCGGTTGACTTGTTAAACCTGGTATGCTTTCTAAATGTGTCCACTAAAAGCGGACTGCTCTGCTAAAATTAACTAGAATATATATTTTTTTGGGACACTAACCATGTGGCAAATACACATATGTTCCCAAAGTCTCTTGTGGCCGTGGGGGCGGTGGAACATAGAGCCCATCCTGTCTTCTGCAACGGAATTTAAAGCGCCGCTACTCTAACCACCACCACCAAAACCACATAACCTTGTCGTGATGCACTGCTTCTGATGATCATGCTGACGTTCATTGTTGTTCTCACCACAAAAACGGGCAGACGGATAAAGTACCAAGGGCTGGCAGACATGCAACTACAATTTTTAGCTTTCTCCCGGTTTTACAGAAGACAAATGCGAGTCTAGGACGCAGGTTCGATACCTGCCGCAGTCGTTGAGACTGACCATTATTTTTTTTCCTGCGGTCATTCTCTCCCTTCCGCTAATTCAAGAAGGACAGTTGTCAGTTTGTGGCTGAAGAACGTGCACTGTACTGGTTAACCACATACGTATAAGCCTACCCAGGAAAAGTGTGAATAGGTAAATTGGCCGACTCAAAAATGACCTAAATAGTGTTGCTTGGGTCGTTAAAACTCCAATACAAACAAAGACAAAAACGGTAGAACTGAAGGACTTTTAACCCTTTAATGCTAAGTGGATTTTTTCCGTTCATTGTAATGAAAAACAGTGCAGACCCTAATCAGCTTTACATCATCGTATCTGCGTCTACACTGTTTGCAAAGTCCACTTTGAGGGACATTAGGAATTTATAGTTTAATGTAGGTCCGAGGGGATAGCTATCTGTGGCATTTGACAATATTCACTAGAAGTACCCACATACTTAATTTGACCAACTAGGAGTCTAACTGTTGGTTTTCTTTTGCTCCAGCAATTCGGTTGTTGTATGCTGTAGAGTCCTCAACCTTGTTTCATCTCTGTAGTTTTTTGATATGCATGTTCTCGGAGATGTTACACTGATGAGCTAGGAAGCCTTCATGCGGACTAAACAAAATTAGTGAATACCGCGACAGAGGTAAGGGCGAGGATTATGGCCATGTAAAATCGATTTTAGCCCCCCAGTGGAATTCTTTCCACTGACCGTTCCAAGGCGGTTCTTCTGTGGCGGTTTATTTATGTTGTTGTTTGTTACTTACTGTGTGTATCACTTGTGTCTTTTTATTTTTGGATGGCCATTTTGTGGGAAAGTAACTGTCCTTATGGCCTTCCTTTGTTTAGGTTTCCATTATGGTCTGGTCGCTTCAAGTTTGTGTTTCTTTCCCTTTGGTGTCTTTGATGGGTGGAGTAAGTTAATTGTATCGATTCCTGATCTTTGTTTTACTTCTACTTTAGACTTGTACCTCAGCAGAAAAATTGCGGACTGTTGATGAATACAACCCGACGCACACAAGTGAAGCATATTGGCAAACATGGATTTAAGGAGGTTTATGGGCATATTGACGAAGTTAGACCATATCTGCATTTAGGCCTATTTTCTGCCAATATTTCTTGCATAGAGTCATGATGGTACAGTTCTAATATTTTATTTCTTTATAAATAATGGCTTAATGGCTTTAAAGAAGAACAATATGTATTAATAAATAATATTTTATTTGTCAAATTTATACAAATCCTATATAATAGTAAAATCTCTTAGTCTAATACCAAGATCAACAAATTTCAGGAAAAATGGTATTTACATCTAAGCGAGATTATATACATACACAAATTAGCACGTGCAAAGATGCATACACAAAATACTAACAGACAGAACTGCCAGATGTAGTGAGACTACAACTTGATTGAAGTTTTACTCAAATTATATATAATCATACCAAACACTTGCATTAAGGTTTTAGCTCACCTTAGCAAAGCTCAAGGTCAGATTTTGTGATCACCTTTTGTCCGTCGTAGGTCCGTCGTCAACATTTGCCTTGTTCATCCTCTATAGACCACATTTTTGTTTCAATCTTCATGAAACTTTACCAGAATGTTTGTCTTGATGATATCTGGGTCAAGTTCGAATATGGGTCATGTCAGGTCAAAAAGTAAGTCAAATCACAGAAAAACCTAGTCAACACTATAGAGGCCAGTTTTGGTCCAATCATCCTCAAACTTGCTCAGAATGGTTATCCTTACAATATCTCTGTCAAGTTCGAATACAGGTCATGTTTGGTCAAAAAGTTAGGTCAAATCATAGAAAAACCTTGTTAACACTATTATAGAGGCTACAGGTTTAGTCTAATTATCAACAAACTTGCTCAGAATGATCAACTTGACAATATCAAGGTCAAGTTCGAATATGGGTCATGAGAGGTCAAAAAGTAGGTCAGTAGGTTAAATCATAGAAAAACCTTGTTGACACTCTAGAGGCCACAGTTTTAGTCCAAACATCTCACTTGCTCAGAATTGTCCTATTTTTGGTAATACCTTGGTCAGGTGTATTTTATGAATATAGTGGTACCTTTTACAAAGGGCCATCCCATTCCCCCCGCCCCACTCCTTTTGTCACCATTGTTAGATAGACTGAGCGTGTTCATCTCCATCTGGTGCACTAGAACCTGACATTCAATGTCCACAAGGTGCCCAGATAAGGACATACAAGTCAAACAGGGTTCCCCTCTACCTACCCTCTCGTCATCTGCATCATGAGTTAGTTAGACTGAGCCTATTTGTCTGGTGCACTAGGACCTGACCCTGAATCTCTACAAGGTGCCTAGATAGTGACATACAAGTCAGCTCTGTATTGTCAAAGGGATGGATACCCCCTCCCCTTCTTGTCACCACGAGTCATGTAGTCAATAGAGCCTTACCAAAGATTTTTTCTAAAAAATAACTAGTGACCTTGTCCTCGAGCCCAGAACCCTGAATGATGATCTTGCTTGTGATTATCATAACTAACATTTGTATGAAATAACGGCAAATGCCATTGATAAATGCAGGCAGTAGTCATGAAAAAGTGTTTCTAAAAGTAGCCACAGTGACCTTGACTTAAGCTCACGACCCTGCAAATCGAACTTCCTTAATATATTGTCATAACCAACATTTTTGCGAAGTTACATTAAAATCTATCAATTAATGTAGGCACTATAGTGATAAAGTTTTTCTAATACTGGCCTCAGTGACCTTGAGTCCAGGACCCTGAAAGTCTGCCTTGCTTGAGACATCATCATACCCAACATGTGTGTGAAGTTAGAGATTAAATCCCATCAATAAATATAGGGGCTAGAGTAAAGGAAAGTGTTTTTTTTTAAAAGTAGCCACAAGAAATTGGACCTTGATCCCAACATCCTGAAAGTCTGACTTGTCTGAGATACTGTACAATACTGAACATTTGAGTGAAGTTACGTTAAATTCCATCAATACATGAAGGCAGTTGCGCCACAATAAAGTTTTTCTAAAAAATGCCACAGTGACCTTGACCCTAGCACAGAGATATTGTCAACATGATCATTCTGAGCAAGTCTGATGATTGGACAGAAATTGTGGCCATTAGTGTTCAAAAGTGTTTTCTATGATTTGACCTTCTGACCTACTTTCTAACCCATCATGTCCCATATTTGAACTGTAATATTGTCACCACGGTCATTCTGAGCAAGTTTTGATGATGATTGGACCAAAACTGTGGGGTCTATGGCATTTACGAGGGTTTTTTATGATTTGCTCCACTGTCCTGCTTTTTGGCCCGACATGACCCATATTTGAACTTGACTGAGAGAGTGTTGTGATGATCATTCTGAGCAAGTTTGATGATGATTGACTAAAACTGTGGCATATAGTGTTCACAAGGTTTTTCTATGATGTGACCTACTGATATACTCTCTGACCCGACTTAACCATTGTTCGAACTAGACCGAGATATTGTTGTGATGATCATTATGAGTAAGTTTGATGATGATTGGCCAAAAATGTGTCCTCTTGAGAGTTCACATTGTTTGTTTTAGAGTTTAACGGCCCAGTCAACCCCATTTAGGTCATTTTTGCGATGGTCAGTTTACCTATCCACACTTTTCTTGGGCAGGCTTATACACATTCGAACTTGACCAAGATATTGGCCTGGTGATCACTCTGACCAATATGTTCTGGAAAGGGTTATCAATTGATCATCAAGTTTGATGATGATTGGACCAAGTGCTTAAGTGTTCACAAGAAAAGTTTACTCAGGGGCCCTGGATGACGAAGCGGAACAACTCAATGTCACAAAAGCTCACCATGACCTTCAGTCAGGTGAGCTAAAAATACTGAATCTAAGCCATCCAGGACAAAGGTCAATAAATGACCTTGACCACTAGAACTGATAAACGTCTATTCAGATGACTCAAAATATCAATTGTGACACCATAAGATACTACAAAATTGGTAAAAAAAACCCACTGCTTTGCCCTTTTAAATACAAAGGTCTAAGTAACCAAATCTGAAAACAATGAAAAAAATAGGTCAAGATCACCCAAATGTCATAATTTGAACAAAACTGGTGCGGCCCATGTTCCTGATGCTGTTCAAGTTTCAAGGTTATCTGCCTTTTGGTTCACGGGGAGTTGGTTTTTAAAGGTTTTTACCATATATGGGCATGGTAGCCATCTTGGTCATGTGAATCCAATGCCATGAATTTATTTTCATTGCCTCAGCCCATCTAGGCTATACATATAATTTAGTTTCAATCAGTTCAGCATTTAACTTGAGAAAAAGACAGAAATGCCAAGTGATGCCAATGTTTTTTCTAAAAATAGCCAAAAGAACTCTGACCATGATCCAAACACCCTGAAAGTCTGAATTGATTGAGATACTGTATTATTATACAGAATATTTGTTTAAAGTTATAATTACCCCTAAAAGGCGGGTAAGCCCTGAAGGGGTAGCCTGGCAAATAGCATAGGCCCAGATCAGACGTCGCAGAATGTGGCATCTGATCAGGGTCTGTCCTGTTTGCTAACAGCATTTTCTGTCAAATAAAATACCCCTCCTGACCAATGTATTACAAAAAGAGGACAATTCTGAGCAAGTTTGATGATGATTGGACTAAAACTGTCGCCTCTAGTGTTAACAAGGTTTTCCGATGATATAACCTACTGACCTACTTTTTGACCCCACATGACCCATATTCGAATCTGACCTAGATATTGTCAAGATGATCATTCTGAGCAAGTTTAATGATAGTTAAACTAAAATTACAGTCTCTAGAGTGTTTTGTTTTTGTTTGTTTGATTTGAGGTTTAACGTCCCCGTCAACACTGTAAAGGTCATTTTGGAGACGTTGCTTCCAATTTTGCGGGACTTTTACCCGACATTGAGATGAAATGACATCTCAAGCCCTGTCGCCCAATGAAACCAATAGGGTTAATTAGCATGGACGGTCTGCCTCGCACCGCGGTTCCTGTACAGGCTTAGATCCTCTAAGCAGTTAACCAGTACTAGTGTGCGGGCCAGATTCAGCTCTGCGTGGAAGCATCATGCAGCCCATATATTTCTTCAAGCCCCTATGGGCGGGGGCGGTCTCTAGAGTGTTAACAAGGTTTTTCAATGATTTGACCTACTTTTGACCCCACATGAACCTTATTCGAATTTGACCTAGCTATTGTAGAGATGATCATTCTGAGCAAGTTTGATGATGATTTGACCAAAACTGTGGCATCTAGAGTGTTAACAAGGTTTTTCAATGATTTGACCTACTGACCTATTTTTTGGGCCAACATGACCCATAATCAAACTTGAACGAGATATTGTAAGGATGATCATTGTGAGCAAGTTTGAGGATGATTGGACCAAAACTGTTGCCTCTAGAGTGCTAACAGGGTTTTTCTGTGGTTTGACCTACTGACCTAATTTTTGACCCTGAAATGACCCATATTCGAATTTGACCGAAATATTGTCAGGATGATCATTCTGAGCAAGTTTTAGGATGACTGGACCAAAACTGTGGCCTCTAGAGTGTTAACAAGGTTTTTGTATGATCTGACCTACTGACCTACTTTTTGACCTGAAATAACCCATATACAAACTTCGCCGAGATATTGTCAGGATGAACATTCTGACGAAGATTGAGGGAGATTGGACCAAATCTGTGGCATCTAGAGTGTTAACAAGGTTTTTCTAAGATTTGACCTACTTTTTGACCCGACATGACCCATATCCGAACTTGACCGAGATATTGTCAGGATGATCATTTTGAGCAAGTTTGAGGATGATTGGACCAAAACTGTGGCCTCTAGAGACTAAGAGTGTTAACAAGGTTTTTCTATGATTTGCCCTACTGACCTATTCTTTTAGCCGACATGACACATAATCAAACTTGACAAAGATATTGTCAGGATGATCATTCTGAGCAAGTTTGAGGATGATTGGACCAAAACTGTGGCCTCCAGAGTGCTAACAAGGTTTTTCTGTGGTTTGACATACTGACCTACGTTTTGACCCGAAAAGACCCATATTCGAACTTAACCGAGATATTGTCAGGATGATCATTCTGAGCAAGTTTGAGGATGACTGGACCAAAACTGTGGCCTCTAGAGTGTTAACAAGGTTTTTCTATGATCTGACCTACTGACCTACTTTTTGACCTGAAATGACCCATATTCAAACTTGACCGAGATATTGTCAGGATGAACATTCTGACCAACCTTGAGGAAGATTGGACCAAAACTGTGGCCTCTAGAGTGCTAACAAGGGTTTTCTGTGGTTTGACCTACTGACCTACTTTTTGACCCGACATGACCCATATTCGAAATTGACCCAAGATATTATCAAGATGATCATCCTGAGCAAGTTTGAGGATGATTGGACCAAAATTGTGGCCTCTAGAGTGCTAACAAGGGTTTTCTGTGGTTTGACCTACTGACCTACTTTTTGACCCGACATGACCCATATTCGAACTTGACCGACATATTGTCATGATGATCATTCTCACCAAGATTGATGATGATTGGATCAAAACTGTGGCCTCCAGAGTGATAACAAGAAAAGTTTACGCATGCACGACGCCGCCGGACATTTCACAGTCATAAAAGCTCACCATGACCTTCGGTCAGGTGAGCTAAAAAAAACAGACCAAGTCCCCTGTTCAGGCCCATTTTCCCAATCTTCACTCTGGCAAGACAATCAACACACCAGTGCTGTCAGTGATTTGATTGTTATATTATATGTCAGTGATTTGATTGTTATATACAATATATGTTTATCACAAATGACACATTTCAAGACTTGTCTAAACTGCCTGTGTGACTTGTGTTGACTGCACACAAATGTGATTTTTTTCCTTGCTGATGTTGGTGAAACCATGAACACTATAGTTTTCAGTTCTATGTTGTTAATCCTCGCTTCTGAAGGTTTGCTTTTTTACAGTTCATTTCAAATTTCTCTGGTAGAATGCGAAAATTCTGTGAATACATGTATTAGTGAAAAACAAAAAACATACACAAAAAAAACACACAAAAAAACAGCCAAGTGCTGCTGAGTTTGGCTCTGCTATTGAGTGGAAGTTCAGTGAAAATCTCATTTCTTATATCACATGCACCAAATGGGATATATGAATTTAAAACATGATAAAAGAAAAAAATCCTAGTCCTTTTCATCCCCATCCCCAGGTTCTCTAGTCAAAAAGAATGTTTTCATTCAGCTCTGGTCCCATAGCACTGTCACTGTGTCATCTAGATCTGAAACAAAAACACAACACATTCATTTACTTCTTTACACCAGCTTTAATAATAGTTTTTTAGAACACCTTTTCTCCTAAAATTTGAACTGATTTGTTTGGCAATCTAGCAATGAGTCCAAAATGTGGAGATGAAATGGAAAACAGTGTAGACCCCAATAAGGCTGTTACTGCAGGAGCAATCTGATCTGAGTCTATACTGTTTGCTTAGTTGGTAATTGTTTCAAAATTGAATATGAAATCCTTAGCTAAAAAAATAGACTCATTGTAACACTGTATCTTTGTCTTTCAATGTTGTATACATGGCTGTAACAATTACTACCCACTCTTTGTTTACAAGAATACAAACATGCATACTGATATGATTGAAATGATGACAAATTAGAAATGATATAATCACTATACAGGATTTTGTGAGGTTTTGTAGTGAGCAAGCTACTTGCCCCTTTAACAAGAAAGCAGTCTGAGGGACAGCCAAATCCCCAGCTGCACTTTGTATCAAGGCTCAACCTTGTGACCTTCACCTGTGACCTTGACTTGGCATGGTTTATTTGTGGGTACTGCAAATCAGCTTACTGAGGGGGTATATTTCACAAAAGTTAAATGAAAGGGATAAAGGAGATATGGAACGGACACAAAATTCAAAGTTTCAAACCCTTGACCTTCACCTGTGACCTTGACATGGTTTATTTACGGGTTCTGCATATCAGCTCACTCAGGGGGATATTTGATGAAAGTTTAATGAAAATCCTTCTAGGGGTAAAGGAGATAAGGAATGGATAAAAACTATTAAGTTTCAAACTCGTGACCTTCAACTGTGACCTTGACCTTGAGTGGCCATTGTTTATTTATGTGTTCTGTTCATCAGCTCAGTGACGGTGACTTTCGACAAAAGTTTAATAAAAATCCTTTGACGGGTAAAGGAGATATGGAGCGGACACAAAATTCAGTTTCAAACTCGTGCCACAGACCTAAGTCCTCCCAATGTGACCTTGACTTGGTGTCAGCATGATTTGTTTATGGGCTCTGCACATGAGCTCACTGAGGGGGATAATTGACCAAATTTTAATGAAAACCCTTGCAGGGGTAAAGGAGATATGGAACGGACACAAAATTCAAAGTTTCAGACTCTTGACCTTCAGATGTGACCTTCACCTTGAGTCAGCATGGTTCATTTATGGGTTCTGCACATCAGCTCACTAAAAAGAATATTTGACCAAAGTTAAATGAAAATCCTTCCAAGGGTAAAGGAGATATGGAACGGAAACAAAATTTCAAGTTTCAAACTTGTGACCTTCAACTGTGACCTTGACCTTCAGTCAGCATGGTTCAATCATTTATGGGTTCTGCACATCAGCTCACTGAGACAAATAATTGACCAAAGTTTAATGAAAATCTATCAAAGGATTCAGGAGATATGGAGCAAAAAAGAAATTGTTACGGACAGACAGACAGACAAAGGCAATTCCTGCTATCCTCACTCCCCTTCGCCGCTGGGGATTAACAAGGGGTCATAAGTTCAGGTCCCAGCTTCTCCAGACTTTAGGCAGTCTTTAAACCCAGGTCTCATCTCAATATGACTATAGTTTCTTGTGGTGCCCAAAACTAAGAACTCACACGCTGGGTTTCGTGTGTGTGTGCACTCCATATTGAGTGGCTGCTTAAAAGTTTGGATATATCCAGGACTCATTACTGCCAAGTTGAGCTGTACTCGTTTGAGCAGTTTTTGAGTCTTTTTCTGGCAATCGCACATACCTACTTGATACTTTTGCTCCTTTAATCAGCCAGAGAGCTCTTGTAGCCATCTGCTGTGTCTTTCAAATCTTTATATGTATAGACTCCAACAGCAAGTCTTCTTCTGAAGGTTCAATCGAAGTATGGATAAGTTCTGACCCTGAAAAAAGAAAATGGAACTTGTTTGATATTGTCACATGTATTTTTATCGTGTTACATAAACTGCTATACTGTTAATAGTAAAACTGCTGCAAAGATCTAAGCCTGCCCAGGCAAAGGGGTGCGAGTAGGATCGTCCCTGCATATAAACCCTATTGGTGTGTATGGGTGGCCGTGCTTGAGATGTCATTTTACCTCAATACTGGGTGAGAGTTCTACAACTGACGGTGACTAAAACCTCGGTTCAAACAAATAAACTAGACACCAATGTAAATACCTTCGTGACATTAACCTTGCCACCTTCCTACCTTAGGTGTCTACCCATGTGTTGGAAGACTGTTGTTCTGTAGTATACATGTTACTAAATGTTTATGTAAATTGTTACAATCAAAAGATTAAAGCAGGGGTATGGGCAAAACCTGCGGGTACCAACTGGTAGTGTATGTCTTGGCTCTAAGGTGAGAGTTGGCTAAAGCTCCACATGATCCCTGAATTAATCTATTACTGACTCTTACAAGGTGGTGCTTGTTGTGGTTTATTCCAAGTGTCAAGGTTTGTATGGTACAGTGACTTTTCATTCATTTTATAGCTTGATGGCCATCTGCCTGGAAAGAGGTGTCCCCTTGGTGTCTTTATTGTATACGCATTCCTTTCCAGTTTGGTGGAAAGATGTGAAATACAACTGTACTGGAACTACTTCATGACACTATTTTTGGAGTCCAAAGCAGAAACTGTGTTAGTTAAACAACCGTGTTAAATCCAAACAAAAACGTAGAGATTTTAGAAAAATTACCACTTCTATACAATCTTAACATTTTTAGGATCCATCTTGAAACAACAATATTTCCAAAACTGTGTTATAATGAGTTGTGGTGTATAATGAGCCTAAGTTTATGGCAAAAATATGCATTTAAGTCAATACACCCTTTCATGTCTTTACGCACAAGCTGTCATTTCTTACAGATAAACAGAAAACTACCAGCTGTTCATTCAATTGAATTGTGACACAAATTAGAGCATTCGGGTAATGTCTTACAATAAAACTCAAAAAAAGGACTTTCAACCAATTAACACTGATAACATATCTGCTATTTACATTTTACAAGCCTTAAAAAAACAAGGAAGGAATTCTACAAGGTGCACTAACAAGTCCCTTCTTTTTTTTAAGATTTTAAGGATGAAAAAGTCATATTGGGGGCCTTCTCAAATTTCTTAAGACATCCAAGAAATTTTCATCTACAGTCTAAACCTGTCTTAGTGGCCACCTCTATTAAGCAAGCAACCTGTCTTAAGCAAGCAGGAATTCAGTTCCCGAATTCACCTATGTTAAGCAAGCACCTGCCTTAAGCAAGCACTTTTTTCCCAGAGATACTTGCTTAATACAGGTTGGACTGTACTTTTATCGCATTTTGAATATTTTTTTTTTCTGTTTTTGTATCATATCAAGACCATATAGATATAATGATATAAAAATTCTGGTTAAAAAATTGCCTACCAAGATTTTTTTGCCTAATATGTACATATGACATTGCAAAAACTTCAGAGACTAAACCCAGATCAGTTTTTGCCTTTTTGACTTGCATCCTGGACAAAATTTGTCTAACAGTCATCTACGATGGTGCACAATATCCAAGTCTAACAAGTGTCTATAATCTTTCTTTGCCCAGCATCAGACTGAGACTGGCCATTGCATGATTTCATGTATAC
Source organism: Lucinisca nassula (assembly GCA_963580285.1). Lineage (NCBI taxonomy): Eukaryota > Metazoa > Mollusca > Bivalvia > Lucinida > Lucinidae > Lucinisca > Lucinisca nassula. Next base: position 18,088,537 of record OY757026.1, read on the forward strand.
TGGACTCATGTTTAAGTAAGTTTATTTCAGGACTTGGTATTTAGTTACATGTACATGTTTGAGGTTGATTCACACTGATTGCTTGAACATGACAGTTTCTTATCAACTTACCTTTGCTTAAAAAATCCCAAGAAACTGCCACTTTCCAACAACAAACATACTACTGGTGTCCTTGTCATAATACACCAGCATGGAAGCATCCTTCACTCAATCCAGAAATTTCCATCTCTAAAAGGCTGCTCTCAAGCAGAAACAAATAGCTTGTTGTCTTTTATATAAAATGACTACAATGCTGTTGTCAAAATGGACTAGTCCAACCACACGACAGAACTGCAGATTTTCACAGAGAGTTCTTTGCTACCCTGAAATGACCAAAAAGAACTATTCAAATATACTTGCATATTAAACATAGGCTTTATGTATTTATTACATATGATCAGTTTCCATACTAATAAATTATTATTTTAATATACTCAATTTGTCAGACACTATGCAACCACAAACTATGAGTGGCCATTTTTACTGGCCAATGCATGAGGTTCAGATTAGTATTGTTCCATTATAGGATTTATTCATGATCACTATCAAATGATAAAAAAAAAATTGGTTGTCAATTAGGCCAGGGTTAGACATCAACCCAGGACCTGTGGACATTCGGCCTCTGCCCAGTGGGGCTTGAAGAAATAAATGGGCTGCATGATGCTTCCATGCAGAGCTGAAACCGACCGCACACAAGTACTGGTAAACCGCCCAGAGGATCTAAGCTTGCCTAGGCAAAGCCGTGTGAGTCGGTCCGCCCATGCAAATAAACCCTTTTGGTTTCATTGGGCAACAGAGCTTGCGAAGTCATTTCATCTCAATGTCGGGTAAAAGTCCCACAAAATTGGAAGCAACATCTGCAAAAAAGACCTATAGTGTTGACGGGGATGTTAAACCTCAAGTCAAAGTCAAACAAACAAAACCTGAGGACATTGTCTCATGAAAAGCTAGAAAGGTCTAATACATGTAAGGTCAGTGGCTGGCTGGCCGAATGGTCCAGTTGAAAATCTGCTGCCAGATTTATTAAAAGGCCCTTATCAAAATACATTTACATATTTCTAACCCATTTACAATAAAATTTTTGTTTTCAATTTGTTGCTGGAGTTAAAGATTACTGTGTAAATAAATAATAATAGAAATAATCTGATGACTGTAGAACTAACATATCACTTTAGTATGAATTTTATCATTTCCTTGGTCATGTTGAACTTAGATCAGGTCCAGTGCATCCCAACAGTTACAGGACCACCTTGTCTGAATATTTAACTAGTAATGCGTCCATAGGGCACGGATGCCCCTGCCTAAAAATATCTCTATATTCTTATTCATCCATAGAAAGTTATTGACCGTGTTTAAGTTTTGGACCCTTCTTTCACATTTGACATCTAAGTATGACCTTAACCTTGGAGGTAAGGACCTTGGTTTTTTGTGATTGTCTCATGATGGCCAACATTTCTGCCAAGTAATTTCAAAATCAATCCTGACATAAGAAAGTTATTGACTGCGTTTAAGTTTCGGACCATTTTTTTTACCTTTGACCTCTAAGTATGACCTTGACCTTGGAGGTTCGGATCTGGATTTGCACTTGACACATCGTTTCACAATGGTTAACATTTCTTCAAAGTAATTTCAAAATCCATCCAGAAATAAGTAAGATATTGAGTGCGTTTAAGTTTCGGACCCTTTTTTTTACCTTTGACCTCTAAGTGACCTTGACCTTGGAGGTACGAGCCTGGGTTTTGCAGGTGACACATCGCCTCGTGATGGTTAACATTTCTACAAAGTAATTTTCAAAATCAATCCAGAAATAAGAAAGTTATTGACTGCGTTTAAGTTTCGGACCCTTTTTTTGACCATTGACCTCTAAGTATGACCTTGACCTTGGAGGTACAGCCCTGGGTTTTGCATGTGACACATCGTCTCATGATATTTAACATTTATGCCGAGTAATTTTAAAATCCACCAAGAAATAAAGAAGTTATTGACTGTGTTTAAGTCTCGGATGCACGGACAGGGGCAACGCTATATGCCCTTTCCACCATTCTTCGAATGGCGTGGGCATAAAAAGTTAATGATGAACCCTGTTAGGGTATAGAAGAAAGCTATTAACCAAGCATTTACCCCAGAAAGGTTGGGTACTATCATCAGGGATACAGACTAACAGGCGCCCAGTTGTCCAAGATGCCTAAATTTTTGCAGAATGCGGCGTCTCATCAGGGTCTGCACTGTTTGCCATTCATCCAGCTATTTTAGGCATAACTTTGGATAGGGGGTAGTAAATTGTACCTATCAAGTAATCGATTAAAAGCACATCAGAAATGATAATCATTTTGGGGGAATTTATCGATCGATTAATCGTGTCAGCCTTACCCTACACTATCTATCTACTTAAACTGTGATCGAAGAAGCCTCCGTGCTTCTCCAGACTTTCGAATGAGTCTTTAAACCGAGGTCTCATCGCTGTATGACCTTAGCTGTAAGTGGTACGTAAAACTCAAACACTCACTCTCACTCAATACTGACTGTGATCGGTCACTTTTTGACAATTACTCACAGATGCACATTACGTTCACACTAGGTTTACTATCTTTCTTCTTAAACTGAGTCAGTCATCACCTCAGTTGAATGAGTGGCTAAATTTAGAATTTTGCTGAAAAAAGAAGAGCCACTGGATGCATCCTTAGAACTATTTACAATCTGCACAACAGAGGTATTCAAAAATGCATACCTCTGAGCCTGAAAGAGGTTCAGACATCATATAATCAGTGCTGCCGGGTTTCAAATCGGTGACCTCTAGCATCAGAGGCAAGTGCACTAACCACTGAGCTACATGTAGGCTGTAGCATGCTCACTTAGATGCAATGACAACTCAAGCTAAGCTCTGCTGCCCAAACAAACCAAAAGGGTTGATATGATTCGCACCACTTTGCCTGGGCTTTCGTTGCCGGATCATTACAGGGTCACTGATGAGGCTTTATTAGCCGAAACTACGTAGTATGACCCATCTTCTTTCTTATGAATGTTTTCATTGCTCTTAAAGGAACTCATTTTTGATTTTTATTTGCCTTCACTGCAGCTGGTGTTGTGCCGTGTGGCGGCCGTAAAACGTCTCCCCGTACATCAACCATAGTGCAGTTTATATTTTACTTTTGGTCCTTTGAGATCAGCGTAAATATTCTGAGAAATCGGAAATAAATTCTTGGTTTAGACTCATATTCTAGACAGGTTTTTAATTATTTGGACCCCATTTTGATTTATATCAGTCTTTGAATCGACTGCCTATTTGAAATTCGCAAAATTGCAGTATGTTTCCTCTGGCTTTCGTTGCCGGATCATTACAGGGTCACTGATGAGGCTTTATTAGCCGAAACTACGTAGTATGACCCATCTTCTTTCTTATGAATGTTTTCATTGCTCTTAAAGGAACTCATTTTTGATTTTTATTTGCCTTCACTGCAGCTGGTGTTGTGCCGTGTGGCGGCCGTAAAACGTCTCCCCGTACATCAACCATAGTGCAGTTTATATTTTACTTTTGGTCCTTTGAGATCAGCGTAAATATTCTGAGAAATCGGAAATAAATTCTTGGTTTAGACTCATATTCTAGACAGGTTTTTAATTATTTGGACCCCATTTTGATTTATATCAGTCTTTGAATCGACTGCCTATTTGAAATTCGCAAAATTGCAGTATGTTTCCTCTGGCTTTCGTTGCCGGATCATTACAGGGTCACTGATGAGGCTTTATTAGCCGAAACTACGTAGTATGACCCATCTTCTTTCTTATGAATGTTTTCATTGCTCTTAAAGGAACTCATTTTTGATTTTTATTTGCCTTCACTGCAGCTGGTGTTGTGCCGTGTGGCGGCCGTAAAACGTCTCCCCGTACATCAACCATAGTGCAGTTTATATTTTACTTTTGGTCCTTTGAGATCAGCGTAAATATTCTGAGAAATCGGAAATAAATTCTTGGTTTAGACTCATATTCTAGACAGGTTTTTAATTATTTGGACCCCATTTTGATTTATATCAGTCTTTGAATCGACTGCCTATTTGAAATTCGCAAAATTGCAGTATGTTTCCTCTGGCTTTCGTTGCCGGATCATTACAGGGTCACTGATGAGGCTTTATTAGCCGAAACTACGTAGTATGACCCATCTTCTTTCTTATGAATGTTTTCATTGCTCTTAAAGGAACTCATTTTTGATTTTTATTAGAACCTATTTCAGCTCTGCGCGAAAGCTTCATGCAGCCCAGTCTATTTCTCCAAGCCCTTTCTTTCTTCCGGTTTCGCCTTAACCCCAGTAGGGGACACAGACAGTGTGCATACACTCCAGTGTTCCAGGATGAAAGCCTACTCAGTAATCACGGTAGGGTTCTTTAACCTGCAGAAGGGATGATTCTCTCTGCATAGGGGGCCTCCAGTTAATGTCCCGATCCGAAGGACTGTGCACATTATGACATCCATCCCTGCAAATGATGCTAGTGGAGTGTGTTTGAACACCAAAATTTTCACACCGTTGCTGAGGATCGACCCCGGGACCTCTAGCATCAGAGGCAAGGGCACCAACCACTGAGCTGGGGCCCACAAGTTTGTTTGATTCGAAGTTTAACGTCCCCACCAACAATGTATAGGTCATTTTGGAGTCGCTGCTTCCCATTTTGTGGGACTGACATCTCAAGCCCTTTCTTTCTTACTACTCATACTGTGATTAGAGCTGGCTAATCGGAACTGAAAATATAATCGATTATCAGTTCTGCCATTGTGATCGATAATCGATTAGTAATCACTAAAGATTTGGTTATAGCTTTATCTGTCTGGCTTTCTGTCTGAGCATGACAACTACTATTTTTTGTAGTTTACCATATGCATTTGAACAGAAAGGCCTAAGCAAACACTGTAGGCCCAGATGAGACGCCACAGAACACGGAGTCTCATCAGGGTCCGCAGTGTTTGCCTGTCATCCAGCTATTTTAGGCACAAATTTGGGTTGTAAATTGTACATATCAAATAATCGATAAGAAGCAAATCAGTATTGATAATCATGTTTGTGGAATTTATCGATTGATTGATTATCCGATTAATCGTGCCAGCCTTAACTGTGATCGGTCACATTTGACCATTACTCCCAGGTTTACATCGAAAAAAATTATTACATACACTCCAGGTTTGCAGGATGAAAGCCTACATTGAAATAATGTAATTACGGTAGGGGTCTTTAACCTGCACAGGAGATGAGACTTCCTGCACAGCAGAACTCAAGTTGGTTTATAGTTTATACTACTAGATTGCGGTGAAAGCTTCAAGCTTAATGAATCGCTCTTTAACACTCATTCCAGGTGTTTTCACGTGCGCGTGACTCCATGAGAGAGGCCCCCAGTTAACATCCCGATCAGAAGGACTGTGCACTTTGTGACCACTTAGAGCCCTGTTGCCAAATAAAACCAATGGGTTTATCTGTTTTTAAGCATGGTCTTACTCACACCGCTTTGCCTCGGCAGACTTGGATCCTCTTTCTTTCTACTTATGCTGTGATCGGTCACACTTGACCATTACTCTCAGGTGTACATTACATATACGCCAGGTCTGCAGGGTTGAAAGCCTTTTACGGTAGGGGGTCTTTAACCTGCACAGGAGATGACTCTTCCTGCACAGGAGGCCTCCAGTTAAAGTCCCAATCTTAAGGACGGTGCACTTTTTGGCATTTATCCCGGTAAATGATGCCAATGGAAAATGTTCTGACACTGAATAAATCACCGCCTCCGTGGATCGAACCGGGGCCTCTAGCATCAAAGGCAAGTACACTCCTAGCGGTTTACCAGTGCTGGTCTGCGGTCGGTTTCAGCTGTATGGAGAAGCACCATGCAGCACATCTATTTCTTCAAGCCCCAGTGAGCTGGGCCGAGGGTGCGCCCAATTTGTTTTTGATTTGAGGTTTAACGTCCCCGTCAACACTGTAATGGTAATTTCGGAGATGTTGCTTCCAATTTTGTGGGACTTTTACCCAACATTGAGATGAAATGACATCTCAAGCCCTGCCACCCAATGAAACCAGTAGGGTTTATTTGCATGGACGGTCCACCTCGCACCGCAGCTCCTGGACAGGCTTAGATCCTCTAAGCGGTTTACCAGTACTAGTGGCCAGATTCAGCTCTGTGTGGAAGCATCATGCAGTCCATATATATTTCTTCAAGCCCCTATGGGTGGGGGCCAAGGGTGCGCCCAAGTGGCTTTGAGTCAAGAGAAAGTAGATATTTCCACTGATATTGACTCAGAAATAAGGCTGTTCGCAGATGACTGTGTTTGTTTCCGGGAAATTAGAGATACCGGTACAGATGACTCACTGAAACTTCAGGCTGACATAGATAGATTAGGATGTTGGGCCAGAAAATGGGGCATGAGATTTCAACCAGTTAAATGCAATATTATGCAGATAACAAGGAAGAGATCTAATAAAGTTGAGGCTTCTTACGGTCCTCGAAAATGTGAATTCCATTAAATACCTTGGTGTGACAATCACTCACGATTTGAGATGGAATACACACATTAGCAATATGTGTACAAAGGCGAATAGAACACTTGGTTTCCTGAGGCGAAATCTTCATCAGTGTCCTCAGGATGTGAAAGAAACAGCATACAGGGGACTTGTTCGCCCAATCTTGGAATATGGTAGTTGCATCTGGGACCCAAGCGGAGTGGTCCTAAATGAAGAAATTGAAAAAGTTCAGAATAGAGCTGCTAGATTTGTAACTGGAAATTATTGCTTTGAAACTGGGAGCATGACTGGAATTCTAGGAAAATTAAGATGGGAGTCTCTAAAGAAAAGGAGAAGAGACAGTAGGCTCATACTCTTATACAAAGGTCTAAAGGGTGCTGCCAGCATTCCAACAGATGACCTTGTTCCCCCAGCTAGGCATTGTAGAAAACACCATTCAATGACGTTTCAGACCCTTACTGCAAGAACGGATATTTATAAAGAATCGTTTTTCCCCCGAACCATTAGAGATTGGAATGCCCTTCCCGATTCTATTATTTTGACGGCTGAAGGTGCTGAGGATTGTGTAGCTAAGTTTACATCTTTGGTTAGAGCTAGGGACTAACTTCCCATATCACAGGTCCTGGTGTATGAATGTCATTTGACGTGTCACCAGTAACAATTCTGATTCCGATTCTGATTCTGAGGTCAAGTGAGAGCTTGTTCGAGTTTAACGTCCCACCAACAGCTAAGGTCAAATGGAGAAAGGACCTCGGTTTAAAGACTCATCCGAAAGTCTGGAGAACCCAGGATCGATCCTGCAACCCCTGGTTTATAAGGCGAGTAGCGTAACCACTACACCAAGGAGGCTACTTCTAGAAAGTAGGTCAAGTGGAGTCGGAAGACATAACCAGATATTTTGCATACTGTTGACTGATTCTATTTGTGGTTATCACAGTTGGATAACAAATAGCCTAAATGTGTTGAATAAAAATATGTCTGAACCAATTTGCAAACAAAATGAATTACGCCTAAAACCAAGAAAAAAATAGGCCTAGCGTTTCTTGGAGGCGCCATAATCCCATATGAGAATTTCTGCGAAAAAAAAACAAAAAAAGAGAACGAAATAGATACTCCCGTCAATACAATCAATAATATACGCACCTGAGGTAATTTCCCACTGTCAGCGATTGAACCACTAAAGTTCGAATGAGCAGCAACGTCGTGTTCGACCAAAACAATATTTTCTTCGCTTCGATATGCGCCATCTTGATTATTATAATGAAAAGTGACGTTGCGCCCCGCGTGACTAATTTTTCGTAAACTAAATGCTCATTGGCTCCAACCATTAGTCATGTTAATAGTCTGATTCACACACCAAGGTAAGATTTTTCTATTTCTCACGCGGGTAAGACAATAGCATGAACATGTCACATTTTCATAGTGTTGGTCCGTTTAGTTTGACGTCACTGAATAGTAAAATGAAGTTTTTGTTAGTCGAACTGGTATTTTTGGGTCGATTGTTTATCAATAGGTGCTTTCAACAAAGCTCAGGCAATGAAGTGAGGGCTCGGCGAGCGTCCGCGTTGTTAAACTCACCTAAGATTACGCTTATTAATTACAATAAAAATCCGCTATTAAGACCACCTAAAATTAAGACTATTTGTACTTTAAAAAGCTGATTTTGAAGGGTGCACTTAATCTTTCTTTTTGATTTCTGCCCAGAGCGTCAGAAGCCTCCGTGGTGTAGTGGTTATGGTACTCGCCTTGTAAACCATGGGTTGCAGATCCATCCCGGGCTTCTCCAGACTTTCGGATGAGTCTTTAAACCGAGGTCCCGTCTCCGTATGACCTTAGCTGTTGGTGAGACGTAAAACTCAAACACTCACTCATTGCCCAGAGCGTCCTTTGGTCAGGGACCATCTTTCGGACCGTTTAAAGGTGGTCTTTAAGACTACTTTTGAACAGTCTCAAAGTCGGTCTAAATGTAGGAATTTTATTGTCGTCTACATGTAGCTATTTTTATCGATGTTATGTCAGACTGTTGAAATATATGGGCTGCACGATGCTTCCACGCAGAGCTGAATCTGGCCCGCACACTAGTACTGGTAAACAGCTTAGAGGATCTAAGCCTGTCCAGGAACCGCGGTGCGAGGCGGACCGTCCATGCTAATAAACCCTATTGGTTTCATTGGGCGACAGGACTTGAAAAGTCATTCCATCTCTATGTCGGGTAAAAGTCCCGAAAAATTGGAAGCAACGTCTCCAAAATGACCTTTACATTGTTGACGGGGACGTTAAACCTCAAATCAAACAAAAACAAAAAACAAATGTCAGACTGTTGCGTAAGCGGGTTATCAAAAGAGTCTGGACAGGAACTCTGTATTGGCAAACAGTGTAGACCCAGATCAGATCGCGGCGGCTAATTAGTGACTACACTATTTGCTGGTATTTCGGGTTTAAACGAAACAGTATGTCTCAATTCAGGACTGTCGACAAATCAGTGTGTCCCTGTAGCCCTTAAGATGCCAAGAAAAAACTACATCTGAAAATGTCGTCTGTTTATGTCGTCTGCTTTATATTCTTGCCAACTTTCCAAACCTATTTTTGCATGTAGGCAAATCGTGTGGAACCGGATCAAACTGTTTCAAGAGGTGCTGTCTGACCTGGGTCCACACTGTTTATAACAATTACTTTTAAAGTTTACAGTAGACAATAAAGTGGACGACAGTTATTGTGATTGGGGTCTTAAGGGTTTAAGTTGTGTGTTCTCTAAACCGCCGTTTATCGGATGCAGACGAAATGAACCGAATCCCGTTTGACGTACCTCACGGGGCGACTAACCGAATCTATCGAACATACTGAGCTCCGGCAGCTTATACAAACCGCAGGACCTACAGTAAGACGGCGGTTAATGTTAAGTGTGCAAACTATTTTAACCCATTTATACCAGAAACACCAAATCGGGTACCTTGGAAAACAGTGCATGCCCAGATCAGGCGCCGCAGAACGCGGCGTCTGATCAGAGCCTACACTTTTTGCAGAAAGTTGAGCTATTTTACAATCAAATTTTGAAAGCACAACCTGACACCCATAAATCTCGAAATGGACTCCTGCCATACATGTACATGTATATAAGGAGGGAGATTCCATCCGGTACAAAGAAGCCTCCGTGGTGCAGTGGTTACGCTACTCGCCTTGTAAAGCAGGGATCGCAGGATCGATCCCGGGCTTCTCCAGACTTTCGGATGAGTCTTTAAACCGAGGTCCCGTCTCCGTATGACCTTAGCTGTTGGTGGGACGTAAAACTAAAACTCACTCACTCACTCACTCCATCCGGTACAAAAAGGGTTAATACGAAAAAAAAATACTGCAGAGCTATTTTTGCATAATATGCGCTTGAACAGCATTATAAATGCAGAAAGATGAATCTTGTGCCGGTTTTAGAATATACATGATGATTTTTTTTTTTTTTTTTTTGTTGGTTTGGGTTTTACGGCCCTTTCAAGATTATTTCACTCATATCGAGCCGATCGTTAATCATAGGTGGGCGAAAACCGGAGTACCCGGAGAAAAACCACCTGACCTTCCGTTGCAGAACTTGGCGTCTCACACGTGACCCGAGCGAGGCTCGAACCCACGGCGGTGAGAGACCTAATGACTAAGAGTCAGCGCTCTTATCCATTAGGCCACGGAGGCCCGTTTATATACATGATGATACAGAAGGGCCTAAGATGAAGCTGAAAAGACTGTGGACTAGCGGAAAAAATAAATAAATAAATGCATTAATAAATAATTAATAAATAAACTGGAAATGCTACCAGTGCATCACCAGGAACGTCGTTTAGTTTTAGCTCTGACAACCACCTTGTTCATCGCAGCAGAACCATTAAGCTGATTTTGGTAGGGAGCCACCTCGGCAACATTCCTGTGAAGTTTGAATCAAATTGAGGCGTTCGCATTTGAAGCAAACCGTTGACATTTTTCTATTTTTATCTAAGGCAGCCATTTTGTTCATCGGGGCGGAACCAATCAGCTTCTTGGGAAGAGGGTCACATAAGCAACATTCCAATGAGGTCTGAATGAAACTGGATCAAGAGGAGGGGAGGAGGAGTCGTTTAAAGATCTTTCTGGATTTAGCTCTTGTTCGTTTCAGCTATATGAGTAGAAAGCCAGCTACGAAACATTCCTGTGTAGTTGAATTACACTGACCCAAGGGTTTAGAAGGAGCTTGCATTTTAAGCAATTGTTTGACGTTTTTCTATTTTTAGCTCTGCCGGCCATCTTGCCAAGTGGAGCAAAACCGCACTAGCTACTATGGTAGAGGGTTATTTAAGCAGCATTCCTATGAAGTTTGAATGAAATAATTGTCGTTAAAATATTTTTTCTATTTTTAGATCTGGTGACCATCTTGTTCATACGAGCGGAATGATTATAGCTGTTTTGGTAGGGAGCCACCTAGGCAACATTCCTGCCAAGACTGAATCAAATTGACACAACGGTTTCGAAGGAGTTCACATTTGAAACAAATTTACGTTGTTGTTTTTTTTTGTGTCTGTGTTTTTTTTTTTTTTTTTTTTTTTTTTTTTTTGTTTGTTTGTTTTTTATCTATTTTTATCTCTGGTAGCCATTTTGCTCACCACAGAAGAACTGATAAGCTATTTTGATCGAGGGCCACCTGAGCAACATGGGTCTAGAAGGAGTTCGCATTTAAAGCAAATTGTTAACTTTTTTTCTGTTTTAGCTCTGGTGGCCATCTTGCCTATCGTAACGGAATCGTTTTAGCTAAATTCTTAGAGGGATACCTATGCAACATTCATATGAACTTTGAATGAAATTGGCCCAAGTGTATAGGAGGAGTTGACGTTTCAAGATTTGTTTTCTATTTTCAGCTCCGGTGATCGTTTTGTTCTTCAGCGCGGAACAATTTTAGCTATTTTGCTAGGGAGCTAAATAGGCAACATTCCTGTGAAGTTTGAATCAAATTGGCCCAAGGCTTAAGGCGAAGTTCACATTTTGTTTTATTAGTATTCCTCATATCTTTATTATTTATTATTATTATTATTATTATTATTATCATCATCATTATTATAATTATTATTATCATTATTATTATTAGCTCATATTTGAAGCAAACTTACGACGTTTTTCTATTGTTAGCTCTGACGGCCATTTGACTCATTGGAGCGAAACAGTCTTAGCTATTTTGGTAGAGGGTCACCTCAGCAACATTCCTATGAAGTTTGAAGGAAACTGGCCCAAAGGTACAGGAGACGTTGTCGGTTACAGATTTTCGTTCATCAAAGCGGACCGATTTTAGCTATTTTAGCGAATCACCTGGGCAACATTCTTGTGAAGTCTGAATCAAATTTGCCCCAGGGTTTAGGAGGAGTTCGCACATGAAGCAACTTTGCGACATTTTCCTATTTCTAGCTCTGGAAGCCATCTTCTTCATCAGAGCAGAACGATGTTAGCTATTTTAGTAGGGAGCCATGTAAGCATTATCCCTGTGAAGGTTGAATCAAATTGGACCAAGGATTCAGGAGTTTGCATTTGAAGAAAATTTACGATTTTTTTTTTCTACTTTTAGCTCTGGTTACCATTTTGCTCAGTGGAGCGAAAGCATTTTAGCTATCCTCCAAGCAACATTTCTATGAAGTTTGAATGAAATTGGCCCAATGGCGTAGGATAAGCTGTCATTTAACGATCTTTTTTTCTATTTTTAGCTCTGTTGGCCATCTTGTTCATCGATTTTAGCAAATTGGGTAAGGCGTCACATAGACAACATTTCTGTGAAGTTTGAATAAAAATGGCCCAAGGGTTTAAGAGTAGCTCCCGTTTGAAGCAAATTTACGTTTTTCTATTTTTTTTTTAGCCCTGACGTCCGTTTTGCTCATCGGAGCGGAATCTTTTGAAATATTTTGGAAGAGGGTCACCTAAGCAACATTCCTATGAAGTGTGAATAAAATTGGCCCAAGGATACAAGAGGAGTTGCCGTTTAAAGATTTTTCCATCTTTAGCTTTGGCGGCCATTCAGTTCAGCGGAGGCAAAATAATTTAGCTATTTTGGTAGGGAGTCATCTAGGCAATATTCTTGTGAAATTTGAATCATACGGGCCCAAGGGTTTAGGAGGAGTTTGCATTTAAAGCCAATTGTTGACGACGGAAGACGATCGAAGCACGACGCACGACGGGTGACGGACATTCACTGATCGCAATAGCTCACCATGGGCACTTCGTGCTCAGGTGAGCTAAAAAAAAACACTACTTCAGTTATATTGTTTTGTCAAATCAAGATTTTGTTTGCTTATTCCTAAGATTTGCATTTTGTCAAGTGCTCGATCAATTTAAGGCTTCTGTTAAACTTTTGTTTGCGTGACCGATTTCTAAAAGAATGAAATGACGCGAATCAGGTGAAAACGTCCCGTATACAATGTACCCCGTAAAGACCTCGGTCAGTCTGTGCCAACCTGCGCTGGGCGCTTCACGGAACTTTAGCTCCCTGTCATCACGTGAAAAAGTCCTCGATATGAGCACACCCTAAACGCCATTTTATATTGGAGAAGGTGTGTGTGTGTGTGTGTGTGGGGGGGGGGGGGGGGGGGGGGGGGAATAGGGGTATACATTATTTTTATTTTTCTGCTCCAAGACATAGATTGTGGGTACTAATTAGAACCGCCACAATGTGGCGGTTCTAATGGGCACCTACAATTCATGCAGTATAAATTCGAAACATTTAAAGAGTAGTCATTTTGGAGATGTGAAAAAATGCACTATGTCGGACGGGTGTATTATCGTTATGTTTCATCGCATCATGAACGATGCAAATAAACTTCAATTCTAAATTTGCCCGCCCAAAGCAAAATCGACAATAGCGCATGCGCGCCCAGCAATGACTCAGCCCGGTCTTCGATGGGTGCACATGTATGTGCCTATTGGCCGAGTGCTCCTTCATAAAGACAGGGAAGGCTGTCTGTTTGTTTGTTTGTTTATTGGTTGCTTGTTTGTTTGTTTGTTTACATTTAGGTTTAACGCCCCAGTCAACATTCTTTAGGGCACTTCCAATATTGTTTGTCTTTTATCCGACATTGAGATGAAATGAAGTATATAGCCCTGCCGCCCAATGAAACCAAAAGGGTTTCTATGCATGAGCTTCTAAGCGGTTTACCAGTTCTCATGCGCGATCGGTTTCAGCTCTGCGAAAGCAACAAGCAGTACAGTCTATTTCCTAAAGCCACGTTGAGCGGGGGTCTCGCGATTGAGTGGGCAAGCAGGCAGATTTTGTCGTGCCTTAGCGTACATGCTCAAGAGACAAGAGGTATTTGCGAATCTTCCACCAGCTAAACCTCAGATTAATCTTCGCTTCCGCGCAGACTGACCATAGAGACTACGGCCCCCGCCCTTCGGGGCTTGAAAAAATAAATGGGCTGCATGATGCTTCAACGCAGAGCTGAAATCCGACCGCACACGAGTACTGGTAAACCGCTTAGAGGATCTTAGCCTGCCCAGGCAAAGCGGTGAGAGTAGGACCGTCCATGCTTCTAAACCCTATTGGTTTCAATGGGCGACAGGGCTTGAGATGTCATCTCATCTCAATGTTGGATAAAAGTCCCAAAAAACTGGAGGCAACGTCTCCAAAATGACCTATACAGTGTTGACGGGGACATTAAACCTCAAATCAACCAATCAAATAAAACCATGGCTTGTTCATGGCATTATTCTGATTGAGTGGATTAGCAGTTTGATTTTTGTCGCCTTCCTCGAAGACACTTTTTCAATTGGTGCAGCCCATATAAAAAAGCAACAACTGCACGATTCGTGAACATGTTCGTGGTCACTATTGCAATTCTACAAATGTCGATTTGTGAACACCGTTGAACTGGTGCAGTTTATCAAATGTCGATTCGTGAACGCTGTCGAATGAAAAACGTGAACTCACTAGTGCGAATCTAGCACATGTCGATTCGTGAACGCTGTTGAGTAGAATGGCCGTTGGTATTTGAGCCAGCGCATGACAAAACCTATAATAAGACATCTGCGCCCAACGAAGACTGAGATCAGCCTGCGCATTCACGCAGTCTGATCAGAGTCTTCGTTGTGCGCTCTAAGGATAGCTAAGGGTTCAGTCCCCTTCATGCAGCAATAGAAGTGCCTGGTTTGTCTATTTGGATGCGCAGGCTGATCTTAGTCTTCGGGCGCATGTCTTAGTGTAGGATTTGTCGTGCGCTGGCTCATTTATGTTATTCTGCAAATGTCACTTCATTAAATGCTGTTGAATAGAAGCCTCGTGGTCAGCAGTACAATATAAAATGCCGATCTGAGAACGATGTTGAATAGAAGTCTTGTGATACCACAAGTGCAAGTCGATTCGTGAGCGCAACTGAAGACCACTTTTCGGTTGGTACGCCCCAGATGCGCCGTAGATGCTAGCTTCTTCCAAGCATTTTGATGGACAACCATAGCTGACACCTGCAACCTGGACAAACACTGCTCAGTGAGCGCCATACCTATTGGACCATATATGACTTCATTAATGTACGTAAATTACGTCTTGTTTTGTTTGGTTACGTCGAAAGTATAAGAAAAAGAAACGACTAACAAAGCCATCTTAAGCCACCGAAACAAAAGAAATCATAATAATTTGAACATAAAACAATCAATCTTTACGACGTCACATTAAATAATGCGTTTTTGGCATTATAAGCGCATTTTTTATTTTCGTAGCATTACAACAAAGCCTTACAATTAACTGTTGGGACGTAATTTAGTTCATATTTCAATATTTTCATTCTCATTGCATTTACAGAAAAGATACTTCAATAGTCACATTCTCAATTCATTTGCAGAAGCAAACAAATCCTGAAGTCACTATTGCAATTCTACAAATCTCGATTCGTAACGTCACTGAATACAACTCCCACTATAGTGCAGTTTACAATATTAATGTTGATTGGTGAACGTTATTAAATAGAATTACAATTTCACCAAATAAATGAGCCAGGTCAAGTTAGCAGAACAGCAGAACGAGCAGAACAAAATGGTCAAGTTAGCAGAACAGCAGAACGAGCAGAACGAAATGGTCAAGTTAGCAGAACAGCAGAACGAGCAGAACGGATTGGTCAAGCTAGCAGAACAGCAGAACGAGCAGAACGGATTGGTCAAGATAGCAGAACAACAGAACAGCAGAACGAGCAGAACGAACTGGTCAAATAAGAGCAGAACCAGTAGTAAATGGTCATATTAGCAAAACAACTAAACCAACAGGAGAAATGGTCAAGTTAGCAGAACAACAGAACAAGAAAAAAAAAAAAACAAGACTACATACAAAGTCTCTCCAAAAGATGATGTATGCGGTTTTTTGTCTCCGACTTTCGGATTTTTTCTCTCTATACTTAGTCGCTATAAAAATGATGAAGAACGCCGTTTACCGCACCTTCCTATCGCATTTATTAGCTGAGATATTGAGAAAAACATCATTTTTTTTCTTCTGCTGGGAAGACCGAGAAAAATTTTTGTCTCGGAATTTCGGATTATTTCTCTCTTTACTTAGTCGCTATAAAAATGATGAAGAACGCCGTTTACCGCGCCTTCCTATCGCATTTATTAGCCGAGATATTGAGAAAAACATCATTTTTTTCTTCTGCTGGGAAGACCGAGAAAAATTTTTGTCTCACAATTTCGGATTTTTTCTCTCTATACTTAGTCGCTATAAAAATGATGAAGAACGCCGTTTACCGCGCCTTCCTATCGCATTTATTAGCTGAGATATTGAGAAAAACATCATTTTTGTATTCTGCTGGGAAGATGGAGAAAAAATTTTGTCTCCGAATTTCTGATTTTTTCACTCTATACTTAGTCGCTATAAAATGATGAAGAACACCGTTTACCGCGCCTTCCTATCGCATTTATTAGCTGAGATATTGAGAAAAACATCATTTTTGTATTCTGCTGGGAAGATAGAGAAAATTTTTTGTCTCCGAATTTCGGATTTTTTCTCTCTATACTTAGTCGCTATAAAAATGATGAAGAACGCCGTTTACCGCACCTTCCTATCGCATTTATGAGCTGAGATATTGAGAAAAACATCATTTTTGTATTCTGCTGGGAAGACTGAGAAAAATTTTTGTCTCGGAATTTCGGATTTTTTCTCTCTATACTTAGTCGCTATAAAAATAATGAAGAACGCCGTTTACCGCGCTTTCCTATCGCATTTATTAGCTGAGATATTGAGAAAAACATCATTTTTGTATTCTGCTGGGAAGATAGAGAAAAATTTTTGTCTCCGAATTTCGGATTTTTTCTCTCTATACTTAGTCGCTATAAAAATGATGAAGAACGCCGTTTACCGCACCTTCCTATCGCATTTATTAGCTGAGATATTGAGAAAAACATCATTTTTTTCTTCTGCTGGGAAGATAGAGAAAATTTTTTTTCTCCGAATTTCGGATTTTTTCTCTCTATACTTAGTCGGTATAAAAATGATGAAGAACGCCGTTTACCGCGCCTTCCTATCGCATTTATTAGCTGAGATATTGAGAAAAACATCATTTTTGTATTCTGCTGGGAAGATAGAGAAAAATTTTTGTCTCCGAATTTCGGATTTTTTCTCTCTATACTTAGTCGCTATAAAAATGATGAAGAACGCCGTTTACCGCGCCTTCCTATCGCATTTATTAGCTGAGATATTGAGAAAAACATCATTTTTTTCTTCTGCTGGGAAGACCGAGAAAAATTTTTGTCTCCGAATTTCGGATTTTTTCTCTCTATACTTAGTCGCTATAAAAATGATGAAGAACGCCGTTTACCGCGCCTTCCTATCGCATTTATTAGCCGAGATATTGAGAAAAACATCATTTTTTTCTTCTGCTGGGAAGACCGAGAAAAATTTTTGTCTCACAATTTCGGATTTTTTCTCTCTATACTTAGTCGCTATAAAAATGATGAAGAACGCCGTTTACCGCGCCTTCCTATCGCATTTATTAGCCGAGATATTGAGAAAAACATCATTTTTTTCTTCTGCTGGGAAGACCGAGAAAAATTTTTGTCTCACAATTTCGGATTTTTTCTCTCTATACTTAGTCGCTATAAAAATGATGAAGAACGCCGTTTACCGCGCCTTCCTATCGCATTTATTAGCTGAGATATTGAGAAAAACATCATTTTTGTATTCTGCTGGGAAGATAGAGAAAAATTTTTGTCTCCGAATTTCGGATTTTTTCTCTCTATACTTAGTCGCTATAAAAATGATGAAGAACGCCGTTTACCGCACCTTCCTATCGCATTTATTAGCTGAGATATTGAGAAAAACATCATTTTTGTATTCTGCTGGGAAGACCGAGAAAAATTTTTGTCTCGGAATTTCGGATTTTTTCTCTCTACACTTAGTCGCTATAAAAATAATGAAGAACGCCGTTTACCGCGCTTTCTTATCGCATTTATTAGCTGAGATATTGAGAAAAACATCATTTTTGTATTCTGCTGGGAAGATAGAGAAAAATTTTTGTCTCCGAATTTCGGATTTTTTCTCTCTATACTTAGTCGCTATAAAAATGATGAAGAACGCTGTTTACCGCGCCTTCCTATCGCATTTATTAGCTGAGATATTGAGAAAAACATCATTTTTGTATTCTGCTGGGAAGATAGAGAAAAATTTTTGTCTCCGAATTTCGGATTTTTTCTCTCTATACTTAGTCGCTATAAAAATGATGAAGAACGCTGTTTACCGCGCCTTCCTATCGCATTTATTAGCTGAGATATTGAGAAAAACATCATTTTTGTATTCTGCTGGGAAGATAGGGAAAAATTTTTGTCTCCGAATTTCGAATTTTTTCTCTCTATACTTAGTCGCTATAAAAATGATGAAGAACGCCGTTTACCGCGCCTTCCTATCGCATTTATTAGCTGAGATATTGAGAAAAACATCATTTTTGTATTCTGCTGGGAAGATAGGGAAAAATTTTTGTCTCCGAATTTCGAATTTTTTCTCTCTATACTTAGTCGCTATAAAAATGATGAAGAACGCCGTTTACCGCGCCTTCCTATCGCATTTATTAGCTGAGATATTGAGAAAAATATCATTTTTGTATTCTGCTTGGAAGATAGAGAAAAATTTTTGTCTCCGAATTTCGGATTTTTTCTCTCTATACTTAGTCGCTATAAAAATGATGAAGAACGCCGTTTTCCGCACCTTCCTATCGCATTTATTAGCTGAGATATTGAGAAAAAACATCATTTTTTTCTTCTGCTGGGAAGACCGAGAAAAATTTTTGTCTCGGAATTTCGGATTTTTTCTCTCTATACTTAGTCGCTATAAAAATGATGAAGAACGCCGTTTACCGCGCCTTCCTATCGCATTTATTAGCCGAGATATTGAGAAAAACATCATTTTTTTCTTCTGCTGGGAAGACCGAGAAAAATTTTTGTCTCACAATTTCGGATTTTTTCTCTCTATACTTAGTCGCTATAAAAATGATGAAGAACGCCGTTTACCGCGCCTTCCTATCGCATTTATTAGCTGAGATATTGAGAAAAACATCATTTTTGTATTCTGCTGGGAAGATAGAGAAAAATTTTTGTCTCGGAATTTCGGATTTTTTCTCTCTATACTTAGTCGCTATAAAAATGATGAAGAACGCCGTTTACCGCACCTTCCTATCGCATTTATTAGCTGAGATATTGAGAAAAACATCATTTTTGTATTCTGCTGGGAAGACCGAGAAAAATTTTTGTCTCGGAATTTCGGATTTTTTCTCTCTACACTTAGTCGCTATAAAAATAATGAAGAACGCCGTTTACCGCGCTTTCTTATCGCATTTATTAGCTGAGATATTGAGAAAAACATCATTTTTGTATTCTGCTGGGAAGATAGAGAAAAATTTTTGTCTCCGAATTTCGGATTTTTTCTCTCTATACTTAGTCGCTATAAAAATGATGAAGAACGCTGTTTACCGCGCCTTCCTATCGCATTTATTAGCTGAGATATTGAGAAAAACATCATTTTTGTATTCTGCTGGGAAGATAGGGAAAAATTTTTGTCTCCGAATTTCGAATTTTTTCTCTCTATACTTAGTCGCTATAAAAATGATGAAGAACGCCGTTTACCGCGCCTTCCTATCGCATTTATTAGCTGAGATATTGAGAAAAACATCATTTTTGTATTCTGCTTGGAAGATAGAGAAAAATTTTTGTCTCCGAATTTCGGATTTTTTCTCTCTATACTTAGTCGCTATAAAAATGATGAAGAACGCCGTTTTCCGCACCTTCCTATCGCATTTATTAGCTGAGATATTGAGAAAAAAACATCATTTTTTTCTTCTGCTGGGAAGACCGAGAAAAATTTTTGTCTCGGAATTTCGGATTTTTTCTCTCTATACTTAGTCGCTATAAAAATGATGAAGAACGCCGTTTACCGCGCCTTCCTATCGCATTTATTAGCCGAGATATTGAGAAAAACATCATTTTTTTCTTCTGCTGGGAAGATAGAGAAAAATTTTTGTCTACGAATTTCGGATTTTTTCTCTCTATACTTAGTCGCTATAAAAATGATGAAGAACGCCGTTTACCGCACCTTCCTATCGCATTTATTAGCTGAGATATTGAGAAAAACATCATTTTTTTCTTCTGCTGGGAAGATAGAGAAAAATTTTTGTCTCCGAATTTCGGATTTTTTCTCTCTATACTTAGTCGCTATAAAAATGATGAAGAACGCCGTTTACCGCACCTTCCTATCGCATTTATTAGCTGAGATATTGAGAAAAACATCATTTTTGTATTCTGCTGGGAAGACCGAGAAAAAATTTTTGTCTCGGAATTTCGGATTTTTTCTCTCTATACTTAGTCGCTATAAAAATAATGAAGAACGCCGTTTACCGCACCTTCCTATCGCATTTATTAGCTGAGATATTGAGAAAAACATCATTTTTTTCTTCTGCTGGGAAGATAGAGAAAAATTTTTGTCTCCGAATTTCGGATTTTTTCTCTCTATACTTAGTCGCTATAAAAATAATGAAGAACGCCGTTTACCGCGCCTTCCTATCGCATTTATTAGCTGAGATATTGAGAAAAACATCATTTTTTTGTATTCTGCTGGGAAGATAGAGAAAAATTTTTGTCTCCGAATTTCGGATTTTTTCTTTCTATTCTTAGTTGCTATAAAAAAAATGATGAAGAACGCCGTTTACCGCGCCTTCCTATCGCATTTATTAGCTGAGATATTGAGAAAAACATCATTTTTGTATTCTGCTGGGAAGATAGAGAAAAATTTTTGTCTCGGAATTTCGGATTTTTTCTCTCTATACTTAGTCGCTATAAAAATGATGAAGAACGCCGTTTACCGCGCCTTCCTATCGCATTTATTAGCCGAGATATTGAGAAAAACATCATTTTTTTCTTCTGCTGGGAAGACCGAGAAAAATTTTTGTCTCCGAATTTCGGATTTTTTTTCTCTCTATACTTAGTCGCTATAAAAATGATGAAGAACGCCGTTTACCGCGCCTTCCTATCGCATGTATTAGCCGAGATATTGAGAAAAACATCATTTTTTTCTTCTGCTGGGAAGACCGAGAAAAATTTTTGTCTCGGAATTTCGGATTTTTTCTCTCTATACTTAGTCGCTATAAAAATGATGAAGAACGCCGTTTACCGCGCCTTCCTATCGCATTTATTAGCTGAGATATTGAGAAAAACATCATTTTTTTCTTCTGCTGGGAAGATAGAGAAAAATTTTTGTCTCGGAATTTTGGATTTTTTCTCTCTATACTTAGTCGCTATAAAAATGATGAAGAAGCCGTTTACCGCGCCTTCCTATCGCATTTATTAGCTGAGATATTGAGAAAAACATCATTTTTTTCTTCTGCTGGGAAGATAGAGAAAAAAAAAATTATCCGAATTTCGGATTTTTTCTTTCTATACTTAGTCGCTATAAAAATGATGAAGAACGCCGTTTACCGCGCCTTCCTATCGCATTTATTAGCTGAGATATTGAGAAAAACATCATTTTTTTCTTCTGCTGGGAAGACCGAGAAAAATTTTTGACTCGGAATTTCGGATTTTTTCTCTCTATACTTAGTCGCTATAAAAATAATGAATAACGCCGTTTACCGCGCCTTCCTATCGCATCTATTAGCTGAGATATTGAGAAAAACATCATTTTTTTCTTCTGCTGGGAAGATAGAGAAAATTTTTTGTTTCCGAATTTCGGATTTTTTCTCTCTATACTTAGTCGCTATAAAAATGATGAAGAACGCCGTTTTCCGCACCTTCCTATCGCATTTATTAGCTGAGATATTGAGAAAAAACATCATTTTTTTCTTCTGCTGGGAAGACCGAGAAAAATTTTTGTCTCGGAATTTCGGATTTTTTCTCTCTATACTTAGTCGCTATAAAAATGATGAAGAACGCCGTTTACCGCGCCTTCCTATCGCATTTATTAGCCGAGATATTGAGAAAAACATCATTTTTTTCTTCTGCTGGGAAGACCGAGAAAAATTTTTGTCTCACAATTTCGGATTTTTTCTCTCTATACTTAGTCGCTATAAAAATGATGAAGAACGCCGTTTACCGCGCCTTCCTATCGCATTTATTAGCTGAGATATTGAGAAAAACATCATTTTTGTATTCTGCTGGGAAGATAGAGAAAAATTTTTGTCTCGGAATTTCGGATTTTTTCTCTCTATACTTAGTCGCTATAAAAATGATGAAGAACGCCGTTTACCGCACCTTCCTATCGCATTTATTAGCTGAGATATTGAGAAAAACATCATTTTTGTATTCTGCTGGGAAGATAGGGAAAAATTTTTGTCTCGGAATTTCGGATTTTTTCTCTCTACACTTAGTCGCTATAAAAATAATGAAGAACGCCGTTTACCGCGCTTTCTTATCGCATTTATTAGCTGAGATATTGAGAAAAACATCATTTTTGTATTCTGCTGGGAAGATAGAGAAAAATTTTTGTCTCCGAATTTCGGATTTTTTCTCTCTATACTTAGTCGCTATAAAAATGATGAAGAACGCTGTTTACCGCGCCTTCCTATCGCATTTATTAGCTGAGATATTGAGAAAAACATCATTTTTGTATTCTGCTGGGAAGATAGGGAAAAATTTTTGTCTCCGAATTTCGAATTTTTTCTCTCTATACTTAGTCGCTATAAAAATGATGAAGAACGCCGTTTACCGCGCCTTCCTATCGCATTTATTAGCTGAGATATTGAGAAAAACATCATTTTTGTATTCTGCTTGGAAGATAGAGAAAAATTTTTGTCTCCGAATTTCGGATTTTTTCTCTCTATACTTAGTCGCTATAAAAATGATGAAGAACGCCGTTTTCCGCACCTTCCTATCGCATTTATTAGCTGAGATATTGAGAAAAAACATCATTTTTTTCTTCTGCTGGGAAGACCGAGAAAAATTTTTGTCTCGGAATTTCGGATTTTTTCTCTCTATACTTAGTCGCTATAAAAATGATGAAGAACGCCGTTTACCGCGCCTTCCTATCGCATTTATTAGCCGAGATATTGAGAAAAACATCATTTTTTTCTTCTGCTGGGAAGATAGAGAAAAATTTTTGTCTACGAATTTCGGATTTTTTCTCTCTATACTTAGTCGCTATAAAAATGATGAAGAACGCCGTTTACCGCACCTTCCTATCGCATTTATTAGCTGAGATATTGAGAAAAACATCATTTTTTTCTTCTGCTGGGAAGATAGAGAAAAATTTTTGTCTCCGAATTTCGGATTTTTTCTCTCTATACTTAGTCGCTATAAAAATGATGAAGAACGCCGTTTACCGCACCTTCCTATCGCATTTATTAGCTGAGATATTGAGAAAAACATCATTTTTGTATTCTGCTGGGAAGACCGAGAAAAAATTTTTGTCTCGGAATTTCGGATTTTTTCTCTCTATACTTAGTCGCTATAAAAATAATGAAGAACGCCGTTTACCGCACCTTCCTATCGCATTTATTAGCTGAGATATTGAGAAAAACATCATTTTTTTCTTCTGCTGGGAAGATAGAGAAAAATTTTTGTCTCCGAATTTCGGATTTTTTCTCTCTATACTTAGTCGCTATAAAAATAATGAAGAACGCCGTTTACCGCGCCTTCCTATCGCATTTATTAGCTGAGATATTGAGAAAAACATCATTTTTTTGTATTCTGCTGGGAAGATAGAGAAAAATTTTTGTCTCCGAATTTCGGATTTTTTCTTTCTATTCTTAGTTGCTATAAAAAAAATGATGAAGAACGCCGTTTACCGCGCCTTCCTATCGCATTTATTAGCTGAGATATTGAGAAAAACATCATTTTTGTATTCTGCTGGGAAGATAGAGAAAAATTTTTGTCTCGGAATTTCGGATTTTTTCTCTCTATACTTAGTCGCTATAAAAATGATGAAGAACGCCGTTTACCGCGCCTTCCTATCGCATTTATTAGCCGAGATATTGAGAAAAACATCATTTTTTTCTTCTGCTGGGAAGACCGAGAAAAATTTTTGTCTCCGAATTTCGGATTTTTTTTCTCTCTATACTTAGTCGCTATAAAAATGATGAAGAACGCCGTTTACCGCGCCTTCCTATCGCATGTATTAGCCGAGATATTGAGAAAAACATCATTTTTTTCTTCTGCTGGGAAGACCGAGAAAAATTTTTGTCTCGGAATTTCGGATTTTTTCTCTCTATACTTAGTCGCTATAAAAATGATGAAGAACGCCGTTTACCGCGCCTTCCTATCGCATTTATTAGCTGAGATATTGAGAAAAACATCATTTTTTTCTTCTGCTGGGAAGATAGAGAAAAATTTTTGTCTCGGAATTTTGGATTTTTTCTCTCTATACTTAGTCGCTATAAAAATGATGAAGAAGCCGTTTACCGCGCCTTCCTATCGCATTTATTAGCTGAGATATTGAGAAAAACATCATTTTTTTCTTCTGCTGGGAAGATAGAGAAAAAAAAAATTATCCGAATTTCGGATTTTTTCTTTCTATACTTAGTCGCTATAAAAATGATGAAGAACGCCGTTTACCGCGCCTTCCTATCGCATTTATTAGCTGAGATATTGAGAAAAACATCATTTTTTTCTTCTGCTGGGAAGACCGAGAAAAATTTTTGACTCGGAATTTCGGATTTTTTCTCTCTATACTTAGTCGCTATAAAAATAATGAATAACGCCGTTTACCGCGCCTTCCTATCGCATCTATTAGCTGAGATATTGAGAAAAACATCATTTTTTTCTTCTGCTGGGAAGATAGAGAAAATTTTTTGTTTCCGAATTTCGGATTTTTTCTCTCTATACTTAGTCGCTATAAAAATGATGAAGAACGCCGTTTACCGCGCCTTCCTATCGCATTTATTAGCCGAGATATTGACAAAAACATTATTTTTTTCTTCTGCTCGGAAGATAGAGAAAAATTTTTGTCTCTGAATTTCGGATTTTTTCTCTATATACTTAGTCGCTATATAAATTATGAAGAACGCCGTTTACCGCGCCTTCCTATCGCATTTATTAGCTGAGATATTGAGAAAAAAACATTATTTTTTTCTTCTGCTGGGAAAAACGAGAAAAAATTTTGTCTTCGAAATTCGGTTTTTTTTTTCCTTGAATACTAAGTCGCTATAAAATTGATGAAGTGTGCCGTTTACCGCGCCTTTCTATCGCAATTATTAGCCGAGATATTTAGAAAAAAAAAACATCACTTTTTTCTTCTGCTGGGAAGATCGAGAAAAAATTTTGTCTTCGAATTTCGGATTTTTTTCCTGTTTACTTAGTCGCTATAAAAATGATGAAGTCTGCCGTTTACCGCGCCTTTCTATCGCAATTATAAGCCGAGATATTGAAAAAAAAAAAAAAAAAAAAAAAAAAAAACATTATTTTTTTTCTTCGGCTGGGAAGATCGAGAAAATGTTTTTGTCTTCGAATTTCGGATTTTTGTCCTGTAAACGAAGTCGCTATTAAAAAAGTGAAGTCTGCCGTTTATTTAGAAAAACATCATTTTTTTCTTCTGCTGGGTGACTAACAGTGGACCAAGAACAGCCCCTTGTAGGACTCCAGACAAAACTGGAGCCCACTCCGTAGATTCACCCATTAACAACAACTCGCTGTTTTCTGTAGCAAAGAAAGGAATCAGTCCATTTGAGATTATTCCCCAGAATACAGATCATTTGAATTTCCGTAGTTCATGAGGGTGTGTGTCAAAAGCCTTATCGAAGTCCAGAATCCAGAATGAATGTGTCAACCTGCCCCCCCCCCCCACCCCACCCCCCTCCTTTGTCCAAGATTTTTACCCTGCTCAACTGAGTTTCACAACTATGCCTTTTTTCTAAATGCATGTTGTCTATATGTCAAAAGTTTATGTTCATCCATGTAGGCTATTGTAGTTTAGAAGACTATGAAGATAATATGTCCAAGCAAGCACTCACTTCAGGGACCCAAGGCTATAATAACGAGCAAAAGACCTGCCTACTCTTTTAAAGAGTGGGCAAATGGATACAGGTCTATTATGTATACGAGGAACTGCAGTGGTTTGTGCACAATATCTAAAGGGCCAGCTATCGACCACTTCAGAAGTAGTCGAACAATTTCCTTGGGTTAATGTTGCCTGTTCAAGCGAATTAACAGTGTAATGCATGGCAGCAAGGACTCGTAGAAGATTTACTAGCAGCCTGAATTGATATTAGGATATTAGGTCGTCCAAAAAGTCAGCCAACGAAATGTAGCGAGAATAAATGAAGAATGAGAATATGAGACTATCAATGCTTTGTGGGAAATCACTGTAAATTCCTACCTCTCCTAGACCCACACAAAAGCACTTTTTCGGGTCGATTGTTTGCCAATCTAACTAAAGTTACTTAGCACACAGCTTTCATCGCTGGCGTCTATCACTTATTACGAAAGCACACCTATTCAAATATATTGAAACTTTTACCAATGAAAAAATGAAAATTTTCAGGTATAAGAAAATCTGATATTTATCATATTTCTGTTCAAAAAATAGATTGTGGGTACTCGTTAGAACTGCCTCGGCGAGACGGTTCTGACGGTCATCTAAAAAATAAGAAAAAAAAAAATAATGTGTACCGCCGTTAATCCCAGTTTTACTATATAAAAGTGGGGTTTAAGGGGGTCAAATTTATATAGGCGGGTTTTTAGGGAATCCAGGTAAACGTCATTTACAAAAAGAAAACAAAACAAAACCAAAAAAAAAAAAAAAAAAACGTGTTATTTGCACCGCTGTGACTTCAGTGTAGCGTTATCTTTAGATTTTGTTTGTTTTTATTGGAATTTAACGGCCCAGTCAACACTATTTTAGCTTAATTTTGAGCCGGTCAGTTTACCTACCCACGCTTTTGCTGGGCAGGCTTATACATAAGCGGTTAACCGGTATAGTGCACGTTT
This sequence comes from Lucinisca nassula, assembly GCA_963580285.1. Classification (NCBI taxonomy): domain Eukaryota; kingdom Metazoa; phylum Mollusca; class Bivalvia; order Lucinida; family Lucinidae; genus Lucinisca; species Lucinisca nassula. The sequence continues at coordinate 18,115,433 of OY757026.1, forward strand.
TTCGCTAGAGACTGACAAATGCTCTTCTTGAATCAGCGGAAGGGAGAGACTGACCGTGAAAAAAAAATCATGTAGAATCTGGAATTGAATCATATGTTGAGTTTTGCATACAGTGTAGACCCAGATCAGAATGTGGTGTGTGATCAGGTCTACATTGTTTGTATAGGGTATAATTATTTAAGGGTAAAACGAAACAGTACAAGTTCCCCTTTAGGGCCAACTCAGAGATACTCGACCTATCAGTGCAGCCATTGCTTTGATTTATTTACCCGTTCACCCCTGAGTTTCCCGAGTGGACTCTACCATCACTGAGTTTGGGCACGTCCGTTCCACTAAATATTGTATCTAGCTTTAAAGCGTTATCAGGATGGCAAGCCATCTATTGCACGACCGGCAGAAAAAGCGACCGACTGAAGTCGGTTGATTTTCTAAGAGTGCCCTAAAATCACCGTGTCATTCTGTCAGTCTGTCTGTCCGTCCGTAACCCGTTTGTGAAAATTGGTGATAGTGACTTAACCGATTGGAATATTTAAATAATTGTTGGCATACTGATAGATATCAATGAGATCTAACCAATGAACTTGCCAAATATTACATTCCATTTAGTATAGCCTCGCCGAGGCGAAAAATGTTATAATTTTCGAATTGCTTCTCCTCGGAAACCGTTAGGCCGATTGAAGTCAAATTTCATATGGAACCTCTATGGTATGGGTAAAACCAAAATTTGCTCATGGGGTCCAGGTCACATGACCAAAATGGCCACCAAGCCATATATGGTAAAAACCCTTCAAAAATAGTCTTCTCCAGAACCACTGGGCAGATTTCAACGAAACTTGATAAATAGCATCTGGGACGTAGGCCAATCATAAAGTGCTAAAATGGTGACCCTGGGTTGACCTTGACATTCTTTGTGCCTAGGTCAAACTTTGACACGTATGCTTTTGTATTGGAAAAGTAAGAATGCATTTTATCCTGCAAACGATTCAGAATACAGTACTAAAGTATAAGATATATTTTTGCTCCTGACGATAAGGCGAATTTATTGGGGGATTCATTTTAGGTCCAGGTCACATGACCAAAATGGCCGCCATACCCATATATGATAACACTCATAAAGCTAAAAGCATCCGGCGGGTCGTGCACTTCAGCTGAAGCACTGGTATAAAACACTGAACTTCAATTTTGGAACATTCAACAATGAAATATCAGGGGTTTATTCAGCACTGTACTGATTGAAAATTGGAATTGTATAGTTAATTGAAATAGTTTAAGTTTCAGCCCAGGACTATTTCCCGAACCCACACTCGGACACAATGGACCCAGTAGCACTTTCAGTGCTTTAATTTTGAATCATTACTGCACGCTTAATTATAGTCTTTCAAAACGCAGTGAGACGTCACTGCACTTTTAATTTTGAACTAGTGCATGTTTTAGGTAAGTCGCCTTCATTTGGGAGATTGTTTTTCTGAGATTCGTACCGCATCATACTACCCACTTGGCCACGACTTCCATATAATGGCATTATCAAAAAAATCATTTATAATTTTAAAATCCTGTGAAAAAAATCCGAACCTGCTTCCCCCAAAACATGGATTAGTCTTGCCACGCTTGAACTTTGAACTTTCAAAGGTCGTTGATTAACTATTCCATTCCCTTGAGCAAACAAGGTTAAATCAATAAACAGTGACGTCTGTTTACCAGTCAGGTCACGTTCATCCCGTTCTGGTTACCTGACTGGCCACGTCTGTCCCTTGCACAACATTTACGCCATTACGGATAGAAACCACGCATTCGGGACATAATTTTTTATGTGTACAACAAGGCGTGTCTGATTTTTTTTTCTGAAAATCATAAAGCCAGAGCGCAATGCAACGTCTTTTATTAAGGGATTGTGAGCGAGCTCCTGGACATTACGAAGCTGGTCGGAAAAGGGATGACGTTGCCTGTGATTTTGGGTGTCACATGTGTGTGATCTATCGTTTATCGGAGCGTCATCTTGCTATATACCACAGATTCTAGAGATCGTCGACGTAGTGGACGACAGACAAGGTCGATTCTACCGTCTGACGTATCTCCTAAACAGATTTCAGCGGGCAGCAGCTACATGTAGATCAACAAGGGGTCTCAAGAACAGAGTAACAGCCATTTTTTCTGGGACGGAGAACGGACTTAGGAGATGGAAATGGACTTTATCAGCTGGGATCATCTCAACGTTATTCGTTCCTATATCTAAAATGTGTACCCAGTTGCTCGAAACTACAACGGTGATAGACCTTCAGCGATGACAGACCTAATGATAAAGAGGCAGTGCTCTTACCCACAAAGCCACTTATTACAAGAGACAAACAAGAGGGCCATGATGGCCCTGGATCGCTCACCTGATCCATGGAGTAACAAGTGTGCCCCTGGGAGAGCCAAAATTGGCTCCGGGCTATAATTTGAGTAATCTTGGTAGTGGTCTAAAAGGTGAAGCTTCATGCCAAATATCAAAGACCGGAGCAACCTGGTTTCAGACAAGAAGACTTTTAAAGATTTTTATTTTATAAGTCTATATTAAGCTTCGGGTTCCCAGGACGGGGCCATTTTTGGTCCCAGGACTATAATTTGAGCAGTGTTGGTAGAAATCCACAAGACGAAGCTTCATACCCAATATCAAAGGCCTTGGCCTTCTGCTTTCAGACAAGAAAATTTTCGAAGGTTTTCATTGTCTTGACTTCCATTTCCTAATATAAGTCTACGTAAAATAAGTGGGCCCCGGGGGGCCATTTTTGGCCCCAGGGCTGTAATTTGAACATTTTTGGAAGAGGTTCAAATACAAGAAGCTCCATATCAAATATCAAAGACCTTGGCCTTCTAGTTTCAGACAAGAACATTTTAAATGATTTTCCCTATATAAGTCAGGTGCCGCAACATCGGGGTGGGCCCATTTTTGGCCCCAGGGTTATAATTTTAACAAGCTTGGTAGAGGCCTTTCAGACAAAGCTTCGTACAAAATTTCATAGAGGTCCACTACATGAAGCTTCACACCAAATATAAATGACCAGGGCCTTGCGGTTTCAGAGAAGATTTCTTTCAATTTCCCTATATAAGTCAATGTAAAACCGAAGGGCTCAGGGGCGTGGGTATTTTTGGCCCAGAGGCTCTGATTGGAACAATCTTGCTAGAGGCCCACTAGATGAAGCTACACACCAAATATGCAAGACCTCGGCATTGCGGTTTCGGAGAAGATTTTTAAAGATTTTCCCTGTATAAGCCAATGTAAAATCATAGGGCCCGCAGGTGGGGCCATATTTGGCCATAGGCCTATAAATATAACAATCTTGATAGAGGTCCACTAGCTGAAACTTCACAACAAATATCAAAGACCTGGGCCTTGCGGTTTCAGAGAAAAAGATTTGTAAAGATTTTCTCTATATAAGTCTATGTAAAACTAAAGGGCCAAGGGCGGGGGCATTTTTGGCCTCAGGGCTTGGTAAAGGCTCACTAGATGAAGCTTCATATCAAATATAAAAGACCTTGGCCTTGTGGTTTCAGAGAAAAAATCTTTTAAGAGAGATGATATTTTAATGTAAAATAAATTTTAATTAATAATATACCTACACATCATTACAATTATAGCTTTTTTACCAGACGCAGTTCTGAGGCAGTCTGACCAAAACATCTACCAGAAAAATGCCACAGGCATGCCCGATCTCCATAAACGTCTCACGTGACCTCCCCAGTGACGAGTCCCGATTGGTTGCTGAGGTCGCATGCCTAATACGGCCAATCGGCAGACGATACGGGCCAAGTGACCCCGCTCTCGTCCTCAGGGTGAGAACAAAGCTCATATTTCAATAAGAAAACTAAATTATTTCAGACGGGGCTGGAAGGTGGGACATGCCATTGTAGTGATGGGTAGGTATATACTTAATTATAAATAATTTCACATTAAAAGTATCATTTTAATATCAAATATAACTACCCATCACTACAATTATAGCCTGAATGCAAAGCAAGTGGAGGGTTTGGTGAAAATTAAAGTTATACATACCAAACTCCTCTGACCTTGGTTGTTTATCCTTTGATCCCTCCGACGATGGTAATGTAAGGAAGGGATCCAGCATGACCGCAAATGATCGAAATCCAAAAATCCCAAAAGTGGAGAGGATAAAAGAAAATGGACCAGAGCCAAAATAGAAGGTTCACACCTATTCAAATAGGCTAACAAACAACCAAGGAAACAAGATCAACCAAATAGTGCTTCTCAGTAATAGACTGAGAAGCTACAATTCTACCCAAGGAATGAGTATCACTACGAATTGGGGCTATATGCCTCAGGTAAAAGGATGAAAAGGTGGAATTGGAACGCCAATAAGCAACACGACAAACGTCCTCAAGAGAAATGGAGTTCCAATAAGCCCAAGATGTAGACAAAGCTATAACCTCATGAGCCGAGATCTCCAGAATGATAATTGAGCAGAAGTGAGGTTAGCATAACCAAGCTTAATCATTTAACAAATCCACCTTAAAATAGAGGCCTGAGAAATATCTCCCGAGCCCTTGATGGGAATGAAAAGTCTGTCACGATCAGCTCGAATAGAACTAGACGCTCTGATGTAAAAAAGTAAGGCTTGGACAGGACACAAAAGTTTCTCATCAGCATCCGATCCACAAATCCTGGAAATACCAGGAATTTAAATAGGTTCAGGCATAGAAGCAGGAAGCTGATTTTTAGCCAGAAAACCAGGTTGAGTGAGACGTGAAATAGGGTCATTTCTTATCATACCTGAAACAACCCTCTGCAATTGACAAGGTATGACCCCTACTCCTTCTGCGAGCTGAAGCGAATGCCATTAGAAATCCAGCATTATGAGTTAGATGATGAAAAGAGATTGATTTAAAAGGCTCGTAAGGAGCTTAGTTAAAGACCACAAAACGCATGTAAGAATATATTTTTGGAGTCAAGAGACCTGGAAATAGGTCGGCGCAGTGCAAAACACTTGAATAAGTCGGTGATAATGGGGTTGAATGAAATATCTGACGCCGACGAGTTTTTTAACGTGTTTGAGATAACTGATCTGTACCCTATAATAGATGAAATAGACAACTTAAGGTTAGAGAACAGGTAACAAAAAAAAAAGCCTCTAAAGAGGGATTGACTGGATTAATTTTCCTTTCCTTACACCAACTGGTAAATACCTTCCATCTTGCAGAGTAAACCTCGAGAGTGGAGCTCCTTCTAGATTTGGAGATACACTCGGAAGCGAACTCAGAAATTTGCGGCACCTGAACTTGGTTGCGGCACCTGAACTTGCTACGCTCTATGCGTCCCATAATTTTCTATGAGGAATCAATATATCCTAGCATACACAGTTCTTTAGTTATGCTATGCATCAAAAGCATCGCGGCAGGACGAACGGACAGACGAACGAACGAAGCAGAAGCAATATGCCCCTTCAACATCTTCGAAGTTTGGGGGCATACAAATGCGGGCTTGGAGTATAATAGATGAAATAGACAACTTAAGGTTAGAGAACAGGTAACAAAAACAAAACAAAACAAAAAAAAAAAACAAAAAAAAACAAAGCCTCTAAAGAGGGATTGACTGGATTAATTTTCCTTTCCTTACTCCAACTGGTAAATACCTTCCATCTTCCAGAGTAAACCTGGGGAGTGGAGCTCCTTCTAGATTTGGAGATACACTCGGAAGCGAACTCAGAAATTTGCGGCACCTGAACTTGGTTGCGGCACCTGAACTTGCTACGCTCTATGCGTCCCATAATTTTCTCTGAGGAATCAATATACCCTAGCATACACAGTTCTTAAGTTATGCTATGCACCAAAAGCGTCGCGGACGGACGATGGACAGACGACGAACGAAGCAGAAGCAATATGC
>OY757026.1:18121510-18192420 GCA_963580285.1 Lucinisca nassula
TATGAATGTTCATTGGGCAGTAGCCCTTTCAAATGCAAACCCTTTCATGACTTGATCATTGTTTGTCATGGTAAAGAGGGGGGCATCTCAAAGTTGGTAAAAATTGTGTTTTCCATGAATTTTTGACCACCTTTTAATCTTCAGACAGCTGTCAAGGCAGCAATTAAGGTGTTTGGCACTGGCCATTTTCACTGTTTGCAGCATGTTTTTATCAGCATCAATTTTCAGGCATTTTTGGACCCCAGACACCCTCAAATACAAATTTTAGCGGCCGGTCGGGCCATACACCCAAAACATTTTCGGGATTTTTATTACATCCCCCCCCCCTAGAAATATTTTTAGTGGGGAGGCGCGTGAAAAAAACAGGTCACTTTTTTGGCCAACAAATCCTAAAGCAAACATAACTATCCAGGGGTAGAAATGCAGATTTTTAGGTGCTTATGGGGGGGGGGGGGGCAGACACGTAAAAAACACGTATATGAGTGGGAAAGGGTTAAGCACCTAGCAGAAGTAGCGGACGAAACTTTTTTTTTAAACAATTTTTCCTAGTTTCAGCGACAGTCCCAGGATTAACCCTTAAGATGCCAAGAAAAATGTGTTTAAAATTGTCATGTATTTATGTCGTCTGCTGAACCTTCTTGCAAACTTTTCAAACACTTATGTTTATGGTGTCTGTTTATGTCGTCTGCTGAATCTTCTTGCAAACTTCTGGAAACATATCTTTATATACAGGCAAACAGTGATCAGACTGCTCCTAAAGGAGTAGTCTGATCTGGATCCACACTGTATGCAAACTATGACTTTTGAAGTAACCAGCAGACAACAATTGTTGTGGTTGATATTTTAAGGGTTATGCTTGAATGAATCACAAGAATGTCAAGCTCCATGTTACACTATAGCACTAATCAACACAATATTACCATCACTATGCTGCATGATGCTTCCCCCGCAGAGCTGAATCCGACCCGCACACTAGTACTGGTAAAACCGCTTAGAGGATCTAAGCCTGTCCAGGAACCGCGGTGCGAGGCGGGGACCGTCCATGCTAATAAACCCTATTGGTTTTCATTGGGCGGACAGGGCTTGAGATGTCCATTTCATCTCAATGTCGGGTAAAAGTCCCACAAAATTGGAAGCAACGTCTCCAAAATGAACCCTATACAGTGTTGACGGGGGACGTTAAACCTCAAATCAAACAAAACAAAAAATTACCATCACTATACGGCAGATGGCGGCAATCAAAGTGACTGCACTATCAAAAACTCAACGCTCAGAAACGAAAAAATGTCTTACATGCTTGTGAGGTGTAGATAGAAAAATCTGCCCCTCATTATCACAGTCCCCACATCACTAGGCAAGCCTCGTGATGCCGGACTGTGGGACCCTCAGGATGGATTTTTCCATCCATCCATCATTGCCATGTAAAGATTCTTATAATATTTTTTCAAATATCCAAGCTGGCGAAAGAATGTGCACTGTACTGGTTAACCGCTTACGTATAAGCCTGCCCAGGAAAAGTGTGGATAGGTAAACTGGACCGGCTCAAAAATGACCTAAATAGTGTTTGACTGGGCCGTTAAACTCCAATACAAACAAACAAACAAATATCCAAGGACATATTTTTGCGAAATGTTGCTCATTTGAAAATTATGACAACCTTAGCAGTAATTTAAAGCTCTGCATTCTGCAGATGACATTTTTGAAATATTTTTCTTATTTTTTTTTTCAGAAAACAAGGTTTGACATTTCATGCGAATCGTTTGCATGAAATACCAAGTCCTGTTATCTGGAAAAAAAAAAAAATATCAACAATTTGTTATCTACAGAATTAGCACAGATGTGGTAAAGGGTTAAAAGTAATTGCAAGAAAAATGCAGGATGGAAGTGTTAAAGTAATCAACATTTCAAGTCCCTTGATATGGATCCATGACATTTTCGTCTAAACCCATTTCGTCTAAAGGACATTTCGTCTAAAAGACATTTCGTCAAATACGACATTTCGTCTAAATTTCGTCGAAAAGTGTCTAAATTCGTCTAAAAATGTCTAAATTTTTTTTTTCGTCTAAATGTTTTTTCGTCTAAGTTTTTGTTTACACATATAATGGTAAGGAAAGACAGGTGATCTACAAAGGCTGGTCTTTATTTGCCAGTGACATGGAATTTCTATGGTTTCAAAGTTAATATTTTAGGTTGTATCCTTGTGGCAAAGGACTTCCTTCGCCATCACGAAAACACGCCTTTATAATTTTTGACCCACCTTGAATTCCATGTATATTGTAAAAACTGGGGTTTACAGGGGAAAAGCCTATTTTTCCTATTTCTGCTCAAAATATAAACTGTTGGTACTCGTTAGAACCGCCCTCTATGAGTATTTTAGCAGTAATAAGAAAAAATCTGCACGATAGTCCTCTTAACGGGGTTGCTGCAGTATAAAAAAGATAGATAGATAGAAAATTATCACAATATTTCCATCTGTATTAGTATAGACAACAGGCAGATTGTCTAAAAAATTGAAAAAAAAAAAAAAAAAAAAAAAAAGAAAAAAAAAAAGGAGAAAAAATAACAAAGGTGCGACATTTCGTCTAAAATCCTTAATACTTTTTTCGACGAAATGTCGTACCAGGACCGGTTTTTTTAGACCAATTGTCCGTATTAGACGAAGTGTCCTATTCGCCGAAATGGGTTTTAGACGAAATGTCGTGCACCCCCTTGATATTACATAGAGGATCTTACATGCGTGCTGATGTATTATTGAATTTATTGAACGAGTTGAGGAAAAGGGATAAAATGTGAGGGCTTTGCCGAGCATTTTATCCATTTTCCTCAACAAGTTTAATTAAAATTCAATAATACATGAGCACGAATGCAAGATTCTATTTATCATATGACATTTTAAAATGCATTTTATTCACGATTGTTTACAAAAATGTCAAAATTCTGCCATTAGTAAACGCGACGCCGTTAAGGACGTCATACATGTAATGTTACTGGATGCATCTACCTAATTTGCATATTTAATCCACTAGTGGATTATCGAAAAATATTTACATGGCGTTTATTACACTCTCAGGCGTGACGTCATATGATAAATGTATATCATGTGCTGGGAAAGACGATTTCACATGAAATGTCAAACCTTATTTCCTCTGAAAAAAAAAATGAAAAATGTCTGCTAGTGGTGATTGGTGCCCTTAAGAGTAGCCTGGCTCCCAGCTATGATGAGTTATATATTTCTGATACTTTTTTATTATCTCTCTTCTATATTATCTCCCTTAAAGGACAGGACTGGACTATTTAAGGGAGCACAGGAAAACCTGAGGTCATTCTTTGTCCTGACCTCTGAAGGGTTAACATCAAATTCTATTTATCTGATTGGCTGTAAATGGAGTCCTACTGTGATATCACAATGATTGACATTTTAATAATAAGTGATTGACAGCTGTGCTCTGTTTGAAGCTAACCTTGTTATCTCAATTATGTAACAGCAGGCACACTCCATAATTGGTTTCAATAGACAAACAAAACAATTTAGTCATGATCAATGTATTTATTTTTTTTATTTTTAAATTACAAAGAAAACAACATGCAAACATATTTCATAAAGGTTAATTATATAGCATATTTAGTTCTAATATACAAAAAAAAATAAATAAATAAATAAAAAAAAAAAAAATAAAAAATTAAAGCTTCAAATTTGTTAAAAAATTATTAGTTGACACTATAGAAAAACAGCTTCTTCCGATAAATAAATAAATAAATAATGTTTGAATGAAATAATTGTTTTTAAATTTGATGTAATAGAAAGATTTTTCCATTCTTCTTCTTGTTTTTTTCTTCTTATAGAAGAAGAAAATTGAAAAGCAAAATGAATTATACACAGGGCAGTCCTGAGTAAAAATAAATTAAATAAAAATTTACACAGCTAAACAAATGATGGAATGGCTGAATGAATAAAACAGATGTCCGGGCTTATCTCATTCTAATCTCAGTTTAGATTTTTTAAAATAAAATATAGATTTTGGGTTCTCATTAGAATGGTCTTAATCAGGGAGTACTAATGAGCACCCACAATATACTATCAAGAGAGGGGTATACTTTTGAGGCAATAAACGAGCCCCCCACAATATACTATAGAGTGTTGGTTTGTGTCTGTTTTGATTTGATATTTAACGTCACCGTCAACACTGTAAAGGTCATTTTGGGAGACGGTTGCTTCCAATTTTGTGGGCATTTTACCCGACACTGAGATGAAATGACGTCTCAAGCCCTGTTACCCAATGAAAACCCAATAGGGTTTATAATCATGGACGGGGCGACTCGTACCGCTTTGCCTGGGCAGGCTTAGATCCTCTAAACTGTTCACCAGTACTCGTGTGCGGGTGGGTTTCAGCTCTGCGTGGAAGCATCATGCAGCCCATATATTTCTTCAAGCCCCGATAGGTGGGGGCCGATAGAGTATTGGCACTAGGTCTATTTCTAATGGGTAGTAGGACTAGCATTTTTACACATACAAAAATGTTCAATGAGGCGGTTCTAACGATTTTTTGGGATATGTGTTAGAACTGTGTTATATCCCACAACCTTTTTTACAGTGAATCATGTTACAGAGAGGTTATTGTGTACAGAGAAAAATATGAAAATACACATTATATTTCTTCCAAACCTAAATTGACATTCAGATAAAAACCGTTTTCTGATTTTCAGTCAAGTTTGCTATTTTATTTTCTACTACACAAAACTAGATTTTTTTTCTATTTAAATGTTAATAAATAAATAAAAGTTTGTTTATGAAGCATAATTTATGTCCAATTTTTGAAGGTATTTGTTTGATGAATATATGGACAGCAGCTGATTATTACAGTCAATTATGTCCCTGTAATCCTTATCAGTTTTATGGTCCCTATAGGTAGCCAGCCCACCAAGACCAAGCCACACCTACTTTTATCTGCTGGTTACCTGTACATGTTTAAGCTGGGAACCAGACCCCCCCCCCCCCCCCCCCCCCCCCCCGGGCATGAAAATCCTGTCTTTAAGATCTAAGCATTAAAAACGATCTTTAAATAAAAATGAAGCATTAAATTAATAGTTAGATGGGAGCCAGTCTGTCTTATGAGTGAAAAAATCATTGCATAGAGCTTTTTATGTAATCAACTTCATACCTAACCCTTATCTTGCTGTTCACCACAACCCCTATCTTTGCAAACAGTGTAGATCCAGATCAGATGGCTTCTGAAGAAGCCATCTGATCTGGATCTACACTGTTTGGCATTCAGTTTATGAATTTGTAGCAATAAATTACATCAAGTAATTTGATTGGTTGATAGACAGAAATGGGTGTGGTTTAGATGAATATTCAGCAAGATAAGGATTAATTATAAATCCTTCAAATGCTAAATAAAATTTTAGAGCAGACGAAAATATTTTTTTTCTGAGAGCAAGGTTTGACGACATTTCATGTGAATCATCATTCACATGTAATGTCAAGCCTTATTTCACATGATTCACATGTAATGTCATAATTAACATGTAATGTCATAATTAACATGTAATGTCATAATTAACATGTAATGTCAAGCCTTATTTTCTCTTAAAACAAGAACTCTGGCGAAGGCTATGTCGTGCCTGTTGGGGCCCCAAAGTCACCGAACCATGAAATCTAGGCAAAGGTCACACATTGATGCTTCCATAAAAGTTGCCATTCCTAGATGGAAGCTTGTACCAAGTATCATTAATGAAGCTCTAATAGTTCTTGAGAAATTAACTTAAATATTAGGTTGAACACTAGATTTGATGCAATAATTCACTATGACAGGGAACCATAAAATTTAGGTCAAGGTCAAATATGGATGCCTGCATTATAGTTGTCATTCATAGATACAAGTGCAAACTAACCCTTGTCCTGCTGATCCCGGATATGCCCCAGCTTTCAAACAATGTAGATCCAGATCAGATGGCTTCTGAAGAATCTGATCAGGATCTACAGTGTTTGCCATTCAGTTTATGAATTTGTTGCAATGATTGGCATCAAGTAATCTGATTGGTTGATAATCGGTAGTGGGTGTGGCATATATGAATATTCATATTTATCATTAATGAAGCTCTTATAGTTCTTTTGAAATGAACTTGACCAAAAGGGTGATTGCTAGGATGGTCCCAATATTTCACGAAGTCAGCATAAAATGTAGGTCAAGGTCAAATATGGATGCTCACATTAAAATTGCCATTGCTAGATAAGTTTGTACCAAGTATCATTAATGGAGCCATTACAGTTCTTGAGAAATTAACTTGACCATTAGGGTGAACGCAAGGGTGGTCGCAATATTTTACAAAGTCAGTGAACAATGAAATGTAGGTCAAGGTCAAATATGGATGCTTGCATTTAAGTTGCCATCCACAGATACAAGTTTGTACCAAGTATCATTAATGAAGCTCTTATAGTTCTTGAGAAATAAACTCGACCATTAGGGTGAACGCTAGGGTGGTCGCAAATGTTGACGCCTTGACAAACGGACGGACAAATGAACGAACGAACGGATGGATGAACTAACAAATGGACAAATAAACGAACAGATAGAAAACCGATTGCCTATATCGGGCCATGCTAATAGCAGGCACGACAAAAACTAAGAAAGAAATATGTGGAACTGCTGTCTGCTAGTTAACCTCTAAACTGCCAAGCATGACATTTGCAGACGTCACTTTCAAACATTTTCTTATTTTTGAGAGCAAAAAGTCTTGACATTTCATGTGAATCATCTGCCTAGCAGATGATTCACATGAAATGTCAAGTCTTATTTCCCCTGGAAAACAGGAAAGAATTACGTTGAAAATGTCATCTGCTGACGGTGATTGGCACTTGAATGTTGTTATTACTCATTCAGGTAAAATTATGATCAGCAAACCATCACTTGCAGTCGAGTTTACAGTTTTGCAAGCACAACCACAGCAGACGAAATTTTCATTTTTTTTTTCTTATTTTTCAGAGTTACTCAGGCTTGACATTTCATGAAAATGTGAGGCCTGAGTGACTCTGAATAATAATAAAAATAATAATAATAAACAAGAGCACCGCATGCGGGTGCCAACGCTCGGCTGCAAAAATTCTAAGTCGAAAAAGGGGCATAACTGTGCCAAAATATTTTGAGGGTTACCTCACCTATTGGTATGAGTTCCCCTTTTCAAAATACACAACTAGTCCAAGTTTCAAGTAAATATGTTCAGTAATGACAGAGATATTACAAAATGTCCAAGTTTTTGCACGACAACGCAGACGACGCCAGAGCTATGACAATACCTCATCGTTTTCTTTGAAAACAGCCGAGCTAAATTTCAATGTGATCTGCTTTTTGTGCTTGGTGCTTTAAGTGTGAGTATCTTTACCTAGAGATTTCTGGCATTATGATGACTTCACAGGGGTGATTCACAAATTTATTAAATATTTTCTGATAATGATCTTCCCAAAGATTTCTGCAAAGAACATTTGGAGCTTCTTGAAATGCTAAAGGTAACCAGGAGATTGTTAGTGCCAAAACAAATTGTGGGTTCTCATTAGCCCTTATTCCCCTGAACATGACAACCCCATCAGAAAAAGCCAACTGATCAGGATCTTCACTGTTTGTCATTCAGTTCGCAAATTTTAACAAGAAATTTTTTCAGAGTAAAACAATGTCCCCCCACCATTTTCAGAAGAAAACAATGCCCACCCACTATAAATATAACTTAAATACCCATCTGAGCTTGAAAACTAGGTTTTTGGTTGTTTGTATTGGAGTTTAATAACGGCCCAGTCAACACTCTTTAGGTCATTTTTGAGCCGGTCAGTTTACCTATCCACACTTTTCCTGGGCAGACTTATACGTAAGCCATTAACCAGTACAGTGCACATTCTTTCGCCAGAAACTGACAACTGCCCTTCTTGAATCAGCGGAAGGGACAGAATGACCGTAGAAAAGATTTCATGATCAATCTCCATGAAAGAATGTTGCCGATCCTGGACGGTATCGAACCTGCGTCCTCCTGATCACCAGTCAGACCCGCATCCAACTGAGCTACCGAGGCCAGCTGTTTACTTTAGAGTGCTACCTCGTCGATATAAACCGACCAAATGAGACCAGTCCTTAGATACATGGCCCACTATACTCAGAGAATAGTAGGACTTAAAAAGAACATCCCTGCGTCATCCTTCAATATGAGGGTCACAACATATCAATCAGCCTTCGTATTTAGAAGGGAGCAGTTATTCATTATTTGTGTTTTCTGCATAGAATGTCCTGTGGTCAAGGACACCTTTGGTACTGTTCTAAAGTGGTCTTAAAGAGGCTGTGGTGTACTGACCACACTTTACAAATGCCCAAAATGGTGTACCGTAAACCCACAGAGTGGACCTCTGTGGTATGCCCTTTGGAACATTCATGACAGGCCATCCTACAGGTAGCATAAAATGCAAAGAATAGGCAATCAGACACATTTTAGTGGCATACCAATATTTATGAGCGCAAGAAAGCATTGATAATACATTCTTTGTGCATGCATGTTTGATTTCTGCTAAAATGCTTCACAGCTGTTGCCAAAATGTGATTTAGTACCGGAAACCCCAAAACGAGTAGTTGGCAAACAGTGAAGACCCAGATAAGACTCCGCAGAATGCAGCGTCTTATCAGGGCCTACACTGTTTGCAAAAAGTTCAGCCATTTTCCAAATAGTTTTTGAAGAAAACACAACCTGACACCCCTAAATTTTGAAATGGACTCCTGCTATATATAAGGAGGAAGATTCCATTTGGCACGTAATAGATCCTCTAAGCTGTTTACCAGTACTCATGTGCGGTCGGTTTCAGCTCTGCGTGGAATCATCATGCAACCATCTATTTCTTCAAGCCCCGAACATTATGCCAATGGTTAAACTGATACAGAGAAGGGTAAAAACAGGATCGTTGTTATAATTTTTATGCTCAACTCAATTCAGCTTTATGCTCAATTCAATTGAGCATGAAATTTGTGATGCTCATAAATATTAAAATACAAATAAGTCATGTTGTTTCCCTGCTCAGTTCAGCAGAGGTTGTTTTAGTCCTGCTCACAAATTTTAAAATGCCAACAATTGTTGGCATTTCAAAATTTGTGAGCATGACTAATTTGATGCCCAAGTGAGATGAGCATGCAAAACACTTTTTTAACAAGTGTTGGCATTTTTGAAATTTGTGAGCAAGACTAATTTGATGCCCAATTGAAATGAGCATACAAAATACTTTAATACCAATTGTTGGCATTTTGAAATTTGTGAGCAAGACTTATTTGATGCCCAAGTGAAATGAGCATGCAAAATACTTTTATAACAATTGTTGGCATTTTGAAATTTGTGAACAAGACTAATTTGATGCTCAAGTGAGATGAGCAAGCAAAATACTTTTATAACAATTGTTGGCATTTTGAATTTGTGAGCAGGACAAATTTGATGCTAAAGTGAGGTGAGCATGAAAAAAAATACTTTTATACCAATTGTTGGCATTTTGAATTTGTGAGCAGGACAAATTTGATGCTAAAGTGAGGTGAGCATGAAAAAAAATACTTTTATACCAATTGTTGGCATTTTGAATTTGTGAGCAGGACAAATTTGATGCTAAAGTGAGGTGAGCATGAAAAAAAAAATACTTTTATACCAATTGTTGGCATTTTGAATTTGTGATGAGGACAAATTTGATGCTAAAGTGAGGTGAGCATGAAAAAAAAATACTTTTATACCAATTGTTGGCATTTTGAAATTTGTGAGCAAGACTTATTTGATGCTCAAGTGAGATGAGCATGCAAAATATTTTTATAACAATTGTTGGCATTTTCAAATTTGTGAGCAGGACAAATTTTAAGCATTTTCAAATTTGTGAGCAGGACAAATTTTAAGCTCAATCAAGCTGAGCATGAAAAAAAAACTTTTATTACAGAGCACTCAGAAAAAAAACATGTCAAATTCTAATGTTGTCCTTAGGCATTGTTAAAACTGAAAATTTGATATGGTTTGTTTGTTTGATTCGAGGTTTAACGTCCCTGTCAACACTATTTAGGTCATTTTGGATATGTTGGTTCCAATTTTGTGGGACTTTTACCCGACATTTAGATGAAATGACATCTCAAGCCCTGCCACCCAATGAAACCAGAAGGCTTATATGCATTGGATGATCTGACTCACACCACTTTGCCTGGGCAGGCTTGTCCTTCTAAGCGGTTTACCAGTACTCGTGTGCTCTGCGTGGAAGCACCATGCAGCCCAACCTATCTCTCCAAGTCCCGATGGGCGGGGGTGAATTAATGTATTGTTAAAACTTTCAAAATTTGATACAGACAATATAATAATATTTTGCTGAAAAAAATGAGTAGCAAATGCTACTCACATTTTCCAGCAAAAATACTAGAGTATTATATAATGTTAGAACATAACAATCTGGGACCAGTTGTTTAAAACTAACGACGTCGTTAATTAACGTATCGTTAAAACTTTGATCATTTAATATGGCAGATATGCTAAAATTTTTGCTGACAAAATGTGAACAGCTATTGAGGATGCAAAAGCTGCTCACATTTTTTTTCAACAAAAATCCGCAAAAGATGCCAGGGCTTTAGATAAGGCTGAGTACCGCGTAAATTACGAAAATAATAGGGAGGATACTCCTTTTTTTCAAATCTGCTGCGTATCAGGTACGAAAAACATATTAGCATTACGCATTTAATATTTTTTGAGAGCGTATTTGGAACGCACGTGAAATAAATGACGTGTGTAATAAAAGGCGGGAAATTCTCACATCGGAAAATTATGCATTCATAAATTATTTCAAGGGAATCAAGTTTTATTGGGTTGGTGTTACGTTCCTTTCAAGATTATATCACATATAGAGCCGATCCGATCGTTAATAAGGTGGGCGTAAACCGGAGTAATCTGAACTACAGTAAGACGAGCGAGCAGTGAAGTCTCGGATCAGTCAGCGCATGCGCGCAAGCCTTCATTAGCCGTATTGATTGGATGAGCAGGTCATTGCTCAACAGTATCGACACGCATCAGTCTGCGCATCGCTAATTTTACAAGCTGGGTTATCCAAACGGACTTGCGTAGTTGTTGTGCATGTTGTTCTGACTTACATAGTGGTGTCGCATGCTGGTCTAAGTCTTCGAGTATTGTGCGACCAGTGAAGACTCGGAGTAGCCTGCGCATCATTGCAAACTGCTCAGTCTTCGCTGACCCCAAGAGCCTTTTGCAGGGCTACTCAGAGATAGGTGAGAAAAAAGGTTGCCCGGTTTGCGCATGTTGATCTGGGTCTTTGCAAGGTGTTGTGCGATGCAGCTCGGTATACACACTGTTTACTTGTAATACTGTTGCAGACTGATCAAGCCGTGGGGATATTGCAAACACTAGCTTCGCATTTTGATCAGAGTCTTTGCAGATCATTGGCAACCAGTGAAGACGCACATTCAGCCTGAGTTCTGAAACGTCAAATGTCATGGATAATTATTGAGTAGTCTCCCTTGAACAGATTACTTATTCAGTCATCGGTTATTTTTTGTATTGCTTTAATAACACGCTTTCAGATGAATCAAACAATTATTTTTTATTTAAATATTATAATTCTATATTAAAAGATACCTAGAAGTTCAATGTTCAAATGTTTTTTAAATAATAAACGTTGCTATTGCTTCGACCCAGTACACCACTTACTTGTAAAATGCATGTAAATATATATGTATATAATTCCAGTAGAAACATCAGTTCATAAACCAAAAAATGGTGAAAAAGTGCACTGCAACCCTTAAGTTTTTTCAGCTGATCATGAGTCTGCTTCTGTCGCACTTTTGTGGAAAAGGTCCTGACAGATTTTTGACCCAGTAACTGGTTCCGATTATAACATTGCCTGTAAGGAAACACGGTGGGTCCCACGATCGAAGGGTGGATGAAAATAAATATCCATGGACAATATATGATGAAATTGAGAATATGGTTTTGAAAAGGAATTATAAAGGTTTTAAAGAATATGAGTGTCACTCCATATCTTGGACCATAAAGTGAAGCTGATATTCTAAATTTTTAGAAACTCTTTGGCCACAATAATCAGCCATTGAAGTCCTGCCATTCGCCAAGAGAACTGAACCCCAAAAGTTAGATTTCTCCGTCAACAAACTGCTCAGAAGGGATTTCAATATGGCATTGTTTTGTCTGATTTGTGGCCAGGCATACTGCTTGTTTTCTAATAGACACAGATATTGAATATGTGCATCTATAAGAAAACAAACAGTACACCTGGCC
This sequence comes from Lucinisca nassula, assembly GCA_963580285.1. Lineage (NCBI taxonomy): Eukaryota > Metazoa > Mollusca > Bivalvia > Lucinida > Lucinidae > Lucinisca > Lucinisca nassula. The sequence continues at coordinate 18,133,796 of OY757026.1, forward strand.
ACAAATCAGTCCATAAAAACATTGTGTCGAGGCTGCAAAATAAAGTTTTTTGGTTTATTTTTCAGTACTCTTTAAAAATTTCTCGTTACTCCTTTTTTAAAAAAAGGACGAGTACTGTATTCTTTTGAAAAAAAAATTATCTAAAGCCCTGAGATGCTCACATTTTTTCAACAAAAATACCAAAATTTTCGATATTGTACTCGCTAGAACAGTTGACAATTTCACCACTTACGAGCTCGTTAAGCTAACAATGCTTTGAACAACTGGCCCCTGACAGCTAACAAGCTTGTTTAGCTATAAATGCTAACTGGGCCCTGAAAGTTTGTTAGTGTAAAAGTTTGTTTGCTTTGCATAAACATGAATACCACTGAATAATAAGACTGAATAAGCAGACTATATGGAACTAGATCAAGGTCAGAGACTAATACCGCACATATTTTATATTAGGAACAAAAATCCATCCTGTAAGGATATGACATACTGTGGGAAGACCTGCTAAGATCTGTTTTGTAATTAACTTAATTGAGTATACAAGTGAAAAATGAATGAATGCAGAAATCAGGCCAATTTTGCTTTCATTATATGCCTGAGAAGACCTCGGCAGAACACATGCATTCAAGCTGCAAAAGACAAGAATTCGGTTGCACAAGTTTTTTGCCAAGCCACGTTTTTGGAGAACCATAATGTCATACTCCTCAAAATGCAAGAAAACCTGTTTAAGAACACATGTGGCCAGCCAAGGCTCAGATCAGCCTGCGCAGATGACCTTAAACCACCACCTACAATGATACTTAACAGATACAAAGCAGACATATATATTCACTTGTCAGAGATACCCGAAAGACAGGTATTCCCATGATCAGGCTCCCACAAGTATGTACAGGTGTGTCAGAATAATAAATAACAACAATGCCTCTCAGATATTAATCTTCTCTTCAGAAGCTTTGGCCTAGCACCAAGCTCAGACTTACCACATACCACACAAAATCTGTATTACCTAGTTACAACATGTGCATGAAAGATTGTGTCATCTGCATATAAATGTATATTTGCAGTCTGATTGCAGATGCTAGTCTTTACCAGACAGGTTTGAAGTACATAGTTTGTGACAATGAATAAGAATTACATCTGAATCTGATCCTTGTCTACATTGGCTGCATGTAACATGGGATCTTTTGTTGTGACATCATATATCAAATCCTCAGAGATCTGACAGACAATGTGTGAATAAGCCATGAAGATCAGTTGCGATTTGGCAGACAACAAGAGTCAGGGCAGGAGTTCTAAGAAGAATAGTCTTTAATACTCTATTTATGCAAAAAGCAATTTGTAACATTAATCCTTGCTAACCTGAGGGATTGACTGAAAATCTGGTTTCTGGCAAACCAGTAAGCGATATTTAGCACTGAATATGACTTCAGTCCAAAATCTACATCATTGTGCAAAGGTCAAAAGTTTTTAATGTTGAACTTAATATCTGAGTCAATTGTTTATCAACTATCCCAAACATACTGTATGAATCCTAGTTAGAATGACTATCTTGGACCATGCAATTAGCAGTTGTTCAAAATCTGGTTACTGTACTTTTTATCCAACTAACAAGTCTTAACCCTTAAAGCACTGCAGAAATTTTCACATAAGTTACAGCAGACATCAATTTTAGTTTCTTAATCATTTTTCAGTGTAAGTAAGATCTGACATTAAATCTGAATCCCAGCAGACAATTCACATGCTATGTCATGCCTTACTTTCTCTGGAAAATAAGACACAAATATTTGAAAATCACATCTACAAATGTAGTGATTGGTAGTTTAATGCTTTGCATGCTGTTTTTTTTGTGTGTGTTTTTTTTTTTTCGCAGCAGACAACATTTTGAAATATTTTTTCTAATTTTTCCAGAAAGCAGGATTTGACATCTCATGTAAATTGTCTCCTATGGTGTCAAGTCCCGTTTTCTGGGAAATCTAAGAAAAATATTAACCATTTGTCGTCTGCTAAAATTAGCCTAGAGAGTGGTAAAGGTAGTTAAAAACATCAAAATGTTACAAGTCAGGTAGCTTGAAGTTGTACTCATCTGCATGAAACAGATAACATTCAACACTTGAAGAGCTCAAGATTTCAAAGCTGATAATGAAAAAATATCTGTTGATTCCAAAACAGTAACTTAGACCTTGTTTGAAAGAGCAATGTACACTGAAGCAAAATTGTATATATTTTTTTTTCAAACAACTGTTAAAAAAAAAGACAGTGTTGGTCAGCACTTAATTTATCAGCACAAACATATTAATATTTTGGCTGAAAAAATTTGAATAGTTTTTGCAAAAGCTCCTCACCTTTTTTCAGCAAAAATATTTCTATTACAGATAATGGTTAACATTTTGACAACTAAGGCACCTTTTAAGCCAACAAGGCTTTGACCCTGGCATATAAATACATGTATTATAGAAAGGTTTGTGCCATACTGGTAATGGAGCAGAAGTGTTTATATTTATGCATTATTTTTAGACCATTTCTTGTATTATTTATGAAAGTTGGGTGTTAATTGTATGAAATATGATGTCAAAAATAGAATAGTTACCTCACACACAAAGCCACAATATGAAACCATGATGTGATGTCAACCAAATCTAAGGTTGACCAATCAAAACATTTGTCAATCAAACCTTATGATAACCATTTGTGGACCAATCAAAACATTTAAGACATTTGTCGATCAATTACCAATCAATACATTTGTCAATCAAATCTTATGCTGACCAATCAAAACACTTATCAATCAAATTTTATGTTGAGCAAAAATAATGTCAATTAAACCTTTTGCTTTTGCTGACCAGTCAACACATTTGCTAATCAAACCTTGTGTTGACCAATCAAAACCTTTGTGAATCAAATCTTATGCTAGCCAATCAAAAATGTGACTATCAAATCTTACACTGACAAATCAAAACATTTGTCAATCAAACCTTATCTGGACCAATCAAAATGTTTGTTAATCAAATCTAATATTGACCATTCAAGACAATTGTATGAGTGTTGACCAATCAAATCATTTTCAACCTGACCATTTGTTGCCCAATCAAAACATATGTCAAACAAACCTTACGCTGATCAATCAAGACATTTGTCGAACAAACCGTAAATGACTGATCAAAACACTTGCTTAATTCTGATGCTGCTGAATGACATTATGTCACATGATCACATTTGAAACAGTATGTATCCTTTTTTCTGAAAACAGTATAGATCTAGAACAGCTGATTTGATCTAAACTGGTTTCCATTCTCCATCTAGATATGTGGTAAAAATTTAAGTCATGCAAAATCAGGGAGGAGTGTAGTATATTGAAATATTCAGCATGGTAAGGGTTAATTAATTAACCCTTATCCTGCTGAATAATTAATTTAGCCACACCCATTTCTACCTTTCAACCAATCAAATTACTTGATATAATTTATTCCTGCAAATTCACAAACTGAATGTCAAACAGTGTGGATCCAGATCAGATGGCTTCTTCAGAAGCCATCTGATCTGGATCTACACTGTTTGCAAAGGTAGGGGTTGTCGTGAACAGCAGGATAAGAGTAAATACTAACAACTTATCAATAAATCCACTTACCCTGTGTATCAGAAGTCTGTGCATCTCATTTGTTCCATATTTTCAGTTCAGTTACATAGATCAGTTCAGAACATTTAAAAGATTTGCATTTTTCCACATTACAAACTTGTAAAACCAATCAAACTGATTAATCAAAACTAATTAATATCGATTAAAATACAAATTAATGCTCTTACCTTGTGTGTCAGTTGTCTGTAATTCTGGTTTGTTTATTTGTTCAGTTAGTTGGTTTGGTGCCACATTCTTGCATTCCTTGCTTCTTGCGTCAGTAGCAACCTACAGAAAAAGCAGTAAATATCTGGTTAGATATAAAACCCAGCACTGCTTTAAACCGGTTCTTCTAACCCATATATCCTAGCATCCCCCAAAATGGCACATTTGCAAGGAAAGTAGAACCAGATCAGCTATATCATGGTATCCAATCTGGGTCTACACTGTTTTTTAAGAGGTAGGAATTTTTTTGTAAAACTTGGAACACACATACCTTGTGACATTGGCGATGGCTTTGTCCTAAGCTATTAAGTGGCAGTTTCTATTTGTGATGTATGGGTCAAGAAATGCATTGCACAATCGGAAAAATGTGAAAGGGTAATTATTATGTGGCATCGGCTCAAGTAAGCCTGTGCATATGACATTTCAGATACAGTTACACTGTCATAGTGGCCACCTCTATTAAGCAAGCAACCTGCTTTAAGCAAGCAAGCATTCAGTTCCTGAAAAAGCAAAATGCATTAAGTCACCTGAATTGGCAAGCACTTGTCTTAAGCAAGCACTTGTCTTAAGCGAGCATATTTCATAGACCCAGATAAGAGGGTACCCACATGTTATTTTTCATATTTCTGCTCGAAAATGTTGTGGGTAGATGGCTGTGGGTACTCATTGGAAACACCTACTTGAGGCACTTCCTAGCTATTAGTCTGATAATAAAAGTTGGTATTATTTTATTGGTTTAAATTTTGATCACCTTCTTAGTAATGACAAATCTATTTGGTAGAGTCTCAAATCTTAGGATTATCAGGCGTTAAAATTGAGCCAGAGAGACTCGACTAGCTAAACTTTTATACACTGTTCATTTTAGTGCTAAAGATGATTTTAATTCCATATTATTCATTTTAACGCCTAGTGGCTAGGCTATATGAGTACCAACAACATGTTTTCGTGCAGAAATAAGCTGATATTTTTTCTTAAAGTCAAAAACATCTTATCTGGAGTTATGATATTTTGATTATCTCTTCAGAGCTCCTAACCCTTATCCTGCTGTTCACGACAACCCCTACCATTTCAAACAGTGTAGATCCAGATCAGATGGCTTCTGGCTTCTTCAGAAGCCATCTGATTAGGATCTATACTGATTGTCCTGCAGTTTGTGAACTAAACAAAAACATGAGACCAAGTCATTTGATTGGCTCATAGTCAGAAATGGCTGTGGAAAAATTAATTTATTCAGCAGGATAAGGGTTAACATAAGCAGATCTGTACATAGGAGCCTCCTCAAGAGAAACCCCTCTTCATGGTTTGCGACCAGGTAAGACACAAATCATCCTGCTCAGCTACACAGACTAGCAAGAATCTTGAAAATTTAGATATTTTTATTTGGTTTAACTCCTCGTTTTTATTTATGAGGTTTAACTTCCCCTCAACACTTTATAGGTCATTTTGGAGACGTTGCTTCCAATTTTGTTGGATTTTTACCTGACACTGAGATAACAGGATATCTCAAGCCCTGCCGCCCTATGAAACCTATAGGATTTATATGCATGGGCGGTCTGACTCGCACAACTTTGCCTGGGCAGGCTTAGACCCTCTAAGCAGTTAACCAGTACTCATGTGCAGTTAGTTTCAGCTCTGTGTGGAAGCAGCATGCAGCCTAATCTATTTCTCCAAGCCCCGATGGAGCCCTTGAAATTTTGGATATTGAAACAAAGGGCAAAGTAAGTGGATCCCAAAGGTCAAACTTTGCTTTTGATCAGATGTTGTTCATAAATGGACTTACAATAAATAAACTTTACTGCTTATATATACAGTCAAACTTCAAGGGCTCGAACACCTTTGGGATAGACTTGCCAAAGTCCCTACATTTACATTTTCACCTATTTTTTACTTTATATATATATATATATATGTATCACATTTTTTATTTAAAGAAATTATGTAAAAGTCTCCATCTCTTTTATGTAGGGACTTGTTTACTCTGTAAATTTCAAAATTGTTTTGTTTTTGTTTTGCAAACCACTTCTACAATGGACCATTAATTAACAGACTTGGGCAAGTCTAACCTTTGGGACTTCGAAAATCTTTTCGAGGTGGGGTTGTTCGAGCCACTGAGGGTTACTGCTAGGAGGTACAACTGGGTTAATTCTGGGACATCTTTTCGGTGTTCTATAATAAAAAGATATGCTGTGTGTACTAAGCACACACAGCATACATTTGCAAGATAAAAGTCAAAAATCTCCTTTATTGTCCCCCACCACTTCTTATGTTGAGGAATTCCCTAGGTTCAACTCAGCCATGGTATACAAGCCCTCGGTGTTTGAGCCATCAAAGTTCTACTGTACATTAATTTCCATCAATTATTTGACAGAAAATTCTCACTTGAAGGCTTAACCCTTGACCTGCTGAATATTTAAATACGCCACACCCACTAATGATTATCAACCAATCAGATTACTAAATGCAAATTATTGCGACAAACTCATAAACTGAATGACAAACAATGAAGATGCTGATCAGATGGCTTCTTCAGAAGCGATCTGATCTGGATCTTCATTGTTAAAAAATATAATACATATCCGGGTGCTGCAGGACAAGGGTTAAGGTCGGGCCCATCAGAGTCTGTTGGTTTCCTTTTGCTCCAGCATTTCAGTTATTTCTCGTTGTCAAGTCCTCATCATTGTTTTATCTCTGTGGTTGTTTGATTTTTCTCAGATATGTTGCACTGATGAGTTAGGAAGCCTTCATGTGGCCTGAACAAATTATATGTTTAAATCGCGGAGGAAGTAAGAACGAGGATTGCAGCTGTGTTCAATCGATTTAAGTCCCCCAGTGAAATTATTTTCACTAACCATTCCAAGGTGGTTCTTCTGTCGCAGTTTGTTTTTGTTATGGTTTTTAATGACAGATTCTTTCTGTCATTCTTCGTCGTGCTGCATGTTTACAATTTTAACGTCCGAACTTCCGGCTTCCACTACTTTTGAAATATGACTCCGCGCAAATAGTCCATTGTTTGTTGACTTTTCATGCTCGCTGTCTCAAAACTAATTTCTCATGGCATTATTTCCGCATTTTGATTACATGTTTTGTTTCATTTGTAATCAAAATACAAAAATGATCTTTCTTAAATTACAAACAAAACGGGAAAAGTTAATTGAATATGCATACGGAAAGTTCCCATTTTATACAGACGATCGCATAATGGGTCATTGGCGAATCTTGGAGGCGGCGTCTAACCACGGCCTTCACTGCGGGCTTCACTGTTGTCGAAAGTTAGCCCATTTTTTTCCTAAATTAATTCCTATATTTCTAGCTGACGCCCCTTAATTTTGAACCGGGATTTCGAAATGAAATCTTCATCAGATAAGTGATAATATTACATTCAGTACAAAATGGGTTATGATTAATTATATTTGTATCAATACGCCATTAAAGTACCTTTGTGTATTTTTAGAAAAGAAAAAAAAAACTAGAGCCAGTGTTTATGAAACACAATGCCCCCAACTGCTTGACCCTAACACTGCTTGTCCCTAACAGTAATTGAGATATCTTGTTTTTATGTGGCTGTAATGCTGAAATTACACAAGAAAAGCTGTAGTTAATCATCTACTCATCATCCCTGACCAGTCTGTGAAGTTTCGGGGAAAAACCTAAAATAGTTTTTTAGATATCTTGCTTACAAACTTAAAACGCGAAAAATTTCAAAGGGGCATAACTCAAGAAAAAAATTTCGGATTTTTTTCAAAAGTTAATCAGTTCATCTACTCATCATCCCCAACCAGCCTGTAAAGTTTCAGGGCAATAGCTCAAACAATTTTTGAGATATCTTGCTTACAAGCTGAAAACACGAAAAAAATCAAAGGGCCATAACTCAAGAAAAAAAAAATTGGATTTTTTTTCAAAAGTTAATCAGTTCATCTACTCATCATACCCAACCAGTCTGTGAAGTTTTGGGGAAAAACCTCATATAGTTTTTGAGATATCTTGCTTACAAACTTAAAACGCGAAAAATTTCAAAGGGCCATAACTCAAGAAAAAAATATAGGATTTTTTTTCAACAGTTAATCAGTTCATCTACACATCATCCCAAACCAGCTTGTAAAGTTGCAGGGCAATCGCTCAAACAATTATTGAGATATCTTGCTTACAAGCTGAAAACACGAAAAAAATCTAAGGGCCATAACTCAAGAAAAAAAATCGAATTTTTTTCAAAAGTTGATCAGTTCATCTACTCATCATCCCCGACAAGTCTGTGAAGTTTCGGGGAAAAACCTCAAATAGTTTTTTAGATATCTTGCTTACAAACTTAAAACGCGAAAAATTTCAAAGGGCCATAACGCAAGAAAAAAATTTCGGATTTTTTTCAAAAGTTAATCAGTTCATCTACTCATCATCCCCAACCAGCATGTAAAGTTTCAGGGCAATAGCTCAAACAGTTTTTGAGATATCTTGCTTACAAGATTTCATAGTATTTTTTGCAAAGGGGCATAACTCAAAAAAGGGGCATAATCCTGACGAGAAAAAAAACACGGGTCAATTATTTTTTCATGAGGAATCCATATATGAAATTTCAAAAACCTAGCACCCATGGTTCTAAAGTTATGCTATGCAGTAAAAAGTGGGACGGACGTAAGGACGGAAGGACGGAAGGACGGACGGACGAACAGGGCAAAACCAATATGCCAAAACGCGAAAAATTTCAAAGGGCCATAACTCAAGAAAAAAATTTCGGATTTTTTTCAAAAGTTAATCAGTTCATCTACTCATCATCCCCAACCAGCCTGTAAAGTTTCAGGGCAATAGCTCAAACAATTTTTGAGATATCTTGCTTACAAGCTGAAAACACGAAAAAAATCAAAGGGCCATAACTCAAGAAAAAAAAATTGGATTTTTTTCAAAAGTTAATCAGTTCATCTACTCATCATACCCAACCAGTCTGTGAAGTTTTGGGGAAAAACCTCATATAGTTTTTGAGATATCTTGCTTACAAACTTAAAACGCGAAAAATTTCAAAGGGCCATAACTCAAGAAAACAAGAGGGCCATGATGGCCCTGGATCGCTCACCTGATCCATAGTGTAACAAGTGGGCCCCAGAGAGGGCCATTATTGGCCCCAGGGTTTTAATGTGCATAATGTTGAGGGAGGTCTTAAAGGTGAAGCTTCATACCAAACATCAACAAAGGCTATAATTAGAACAATCTTGGCAAAGGTCCACTAGATAAAGCTACACATCAAATTTCAAAGACCTGGGCCTTGCAGTTTCAGAGAAGAAGATTTTTTTTAAAGATATTCCCTACATAAGCCTATGCAAAACCAAATGGCCCCAGGGCTATATAAATCTATGTAAAAACAAAGGGCCCCGGCCCGGGGTGGGGGCATTTGTGGCCCCAGGGCTATAATTTGAACAATCTTGGTAGAGGTCCACTAGATAAAGCTCCATACTAAATATCAAAGGCCTTGGCCTTGCAGTTTCAGAGAAGATTTTTAAAGATTTCCCTATATAAGTCTATGCAAAACCAAAGGGCCCCGGAGCGGGGACATTTTTGGTACCAGGGCTATAATTTGAATAATTTTGATAGAGGTCCACTAGATGCAGCTTCATACCAAATATCAAAGACCCAGGCCTTGTGGTTTCAGAGAAGAAGATTTTTGAAGATTTTCCCCATGTAAGTCTATGTAAAACCATAGGGCCCCAGAGTGGGGGCATTTTTGGCCCCAGGGCTATAATTTTAACAATCTTGGTAGAGGTCCATTAGATGCAACTTCATACCAAATTTCAAAGTCCTGGGCCTTGTGGTTTCAGAGAAGATTTTTAAAGATTATCCCTATATAAGTCTATGTAAAACCAAAGGGCCCCGGGACGGGGCCACTTTTGGCCCCAGCACTATAATTTGAATCATCTTGGTAGGGGTCCTTTAGAAGAAGCTTCATACCAAATATAAAAGACCTAGGCCTTGTGGTTTCAGAGAAGAAGATTTTTAAAGATTTTCCCTATATAAGTCTATGTAAAACCAAAGGGCCCCTGAGCGGGGGCATTTTTGGCCCAAGGGCTATAATTTGAACAATCTTGGTAGGGGTCCACTAGATGAAGCTTCATACAAAATATCAAAGTCCTGGGCCTTGCAGTTTCAGAGAAGAAGATTTTTAAAGATTTTCCCTATATAAGCCTATGTAAAACCAAAGGGCCCCAGGTGGAGGCTTTTTTTGCCCCAGCACTATAATTTGAACAATCTTGGTAGGGGTCCACTAGATAAAGCTTAATACCAAATATCAAAGTCCTGGGCCTTGCAGTTTCAGAGCAGAAGATTTTTAAAGATTTTCCCTATATAAGCCTATGTAAAACCAAAGGGCCCGGGGGTGGGGACATTTTTGGCCTCAGCACTATCATTTGAATAATCTTGTTAGGGGTCTTTTAGATGAAGCTTCATACCAAATATAAAAGACCTAGGCCTTGTGGTTTCAGAGAAAAGGATTTTTAAAGATTTTCCCTATATAAGTCTATGTAAAAACAAAGGGCCCCTGAGCGGGGGCATTTTTGGCCCAAGGGCGATAATTTGAACAATCTTGGTAGAGGTCCAATGGATGAAGCTTCATTCTAAATATCAAAGTCCTGGACCTTGCGGTTTCAGAGAAGAAGATTTTTAAAGATTTTCCCTATATAAGGCCATGTAAAACCAAAGGGCCCCGGAACGGGGGCATTTTTTGCCCCAGCACTATAATTTGAACAATCTTGGTAGGGGTCCACTAGATAAAGCTTAATACCAAATATCAAAGTCCTGGGCCTTGCAGCTTCAGAGCAGAAGATTTTTAAAGATTTTCCCTATATAAGCCTATGTAAAACCAAAGGGCCCGGGGGCGGGGACATTTTTGGCCTCAGCACTATCATTTGAATAATCTTGTTAGGGGTCTTTTAGATGAAGCTTCATACCAAATATAAAAGACCTAGGCCTTGTGGTTTCAGAGAAAAGGATTTTTAAAGATTTTCCCTATATAAGTCTATGTAAAACTAGAGTGTTCACAAGTTTTTTCTTTAATTTGACCTACTGACCTACTTTTTGACCCGAAAAGACCTTTATTCAAACTTAGCCAAGATATTGTCACAATGACCATTCTGAGCAAGATTAATGATTTAACCAAACTTTTGGTAGAGGTCCAATGGATGAAGCTTCATTCTAAATATCAAAGTCCTGGACCTTGCGGTTTCAGAGAAGAAGATTTTTAAAGATTTTCCCTATATAAGGCCATGTAAAACCAAAGGGCCCCGGAACGGGGGCATTTTTTGCCCCAGCACTATAATTTGAACAATCTTGGTAGGGGTCCACTAGATAAAGCTTAATACCAAATATCAAAGTCCTGGGCCTTGCAGCTTCAGAGCAGAAGATTTTTAAAGATTTTCCCTATATAAGCCTATGTAAAACCAAAGGGCCCGGGGGCGGGGACATTTTTGGCCTCAGCACTATCATTTGAATAATCTTGTTAGGGGTCTTTTAGATGAAGCTTCATACCAAATATAAAAGACCTAGGCCTTGTGGTTTCAGAGAAAAGGATTTTTAAAGATTTTCCCTATATAAGTCTATGTAAAACTAGAGTGTTCACAAGTTTTTTCTTTAATTTGACCTACTGACCTACTTTTTGACCCGAAAAGACCTTTATTCAAACTTAGCCAAGATATTGTCACAATGACCATTCTGAGCAAGATTAATGATTTAACCAAACTTGTGGCCTCCTGAGTATTCACAAGGTTTTTCTATGATTTGACCTACTGACCTACTTTTCAACCGGACATGACCCATATTCAAACTTGACCGAGATATTGTCATGATGATCATTCTGAGCAAGTTTGATTATGATTGGACCAAAATTGTGGCCCCTAGGGTGTTCACAAGGTTTTTATATGATTTGACCCGCTGACCTACTTTTTAACCCGATATGACCCATATTCGAACTGGACTGAAATATTGTCACAATGGTCATTCTGAGCAAGTTTCATGATAATTGGACCAAAACAGTGGCCTTCAGAGTGTTCACAAGGTTTTTCTATGATTTGACCTACTGACCTACTTTTTGACCGGACATGACCCATATTCGAACTTGACCAAGATATTGTCATGATGATCATTCTGAGCAAGTTTGATTATGATTGGACCAAAATTGTGGCCTCTAGGGTGTTCACAAGGTTTTTCTATGATTTGACCCGCTGACCTACTTTTTAAGCCGACATGATCCATATTCAAACTTCACTAAAATATTGTCACAATGATCATTCTGAGCAAGTTTGATGATGATTGGACCAAAATTGTGGCCTCTCGAGTGTTCACAAGGTTTTTCTATGATTTGACCTACTGACCTACTTTTTTGCCCGACATGACCCAAATTCGAACTTGACCGAGATATTGTCATGATTATCATTCTGAGCAAGTTTGATGATAATTGGACCAAAACTGTGGCCTCTAGTGTGTTCACAAGAAAAAGTTTACGCACGACGGACGACGGACGACGCACGACGACGCCGGACATCTTACTGTCACAAAAGCTCACCATGACCTTCGGTCAGGTGAGCTAAAAATATAGGATTTTTTTTCAACAGTTAATCAGTTCATCTACACATCATCCCAAACCAGCTTGTAAAGTTGCAGGGCAATCGCTCAAACAATTATTGAGATATCTTGCTTACAAGCTGAAAACACGAAAAAAATCTAAGGGCCATAACTCAAGAAAAAAAAATCGGATTTTTTTCAAAAGTTGATCAGTTCATCTACTCATCATCCCCGACAAGTCTGTGAAGTTTCGGGGAAAAACCTCAAACAGTTTTTTTAGATATCTTGCTTACAAACTTAAAACGCGAAAAATTTCAAAGGGCCATAACTCAAGAAAAAAATTTCGGATTTTTTTCAAAAGTTAATCAGTTCATCTACTCATCATCCCCAACCAGCATGTAAAGTTTCAGGGCAATAGCTCAAACAGTTTTTGAGATATCTTGCTTACAAGATTTCATAGTATTTTTTGCAAAGGGGCATAACTCAAAAAAGGGGCATAATCCTGACGAGAAAAAAAACACGGGTCAATTATTTTTTCATGAGGAATCCATATATGAAATTTCAAAAACCTAGCACCCATGGTTCTAAAGTTATGCTATCCAGTAAAAAGTGGGACGGACGTAAGGACGGAAGGACGCCAAAACGCGAAAAATTTCAAAGGGCCATAACTCAAGAAAAAAATTTCGGATTTTTTTCAAAAGTTAATCAGTTCATCTACTCATCATCCCCAACCAGCCTGTAAAGTTTCAGGGCAATAGCTCAAACAATTTTTGAGATATCTTGCTTACAAGCTGAAAACACGAAAAAAATCAAAGGGCCATAACTCAAGAAAAAAAAATTGGATTTTTTTCAAAAGTTAATCAGTTCATCTACTCATCATACCCAACCAGTCTGTGAAGTTACGAAAAAAATCTAAGGGCCATAACTCAAGAAAAAAAAATCGGATTTTTTTCAAAAGTTGATCAGTTCATCTACTCATCATCCCCGACAAGTCTGTGAAGTTTCGGGGAAAAACCTCAAATAGTTTTTTTAGATATCTTGCTTACAAACTTAAAACGCGAAAAATTTCAAAGGGCCATAACTCAAGAAAAAAATTTCGGATTTTTTTCAAAAGTTAATCAGTTCATCTACTCATCATCCCCAACCAGCATGTAAAGTTTCAGGGCAATAGCTCAAACAGTTTTTGAGATATCTTGCTTACAAGATTTCATAGTATTTTTTGCAAAGGGGCATAACTCAAAAAAGGGGCATAATCCTGACGAGAAAAAAAACACGGGTCAATTATTTTTTCATGAGGAATCCATATATGAAATTTCAAAAACCTAGCACCCATGGTTCTAAAGTTATGCTATGCAGTAAAAAGTGGGACGGACGTAAGGACGGAAGGACGGAAGGACGGACGGACGAACAGGGCAAAACCAATATGCCCCCACAACTTCTTCGAAGTTGGGGGCATAAAAACAATATGTATAGAGCTGCAATCAGTGCACACCATTTAAGTATCTAGATAAACTTTGAAAAATAAAGAAAATAGACCGTATAATAAGCTGTATTTAACTTTTGATTATCGGCCAAGCCGCTTTGTCTGGTCCTGACCCGCACACAACAGTTACAGGCCAGGTTAAGATTTTACCCCTTCAACCGACGAGTTTCTCCAGTTCACTCTTCAGTCACTGAATTTGTACACGTCCATTCTACACATGTAAATTGGGTGTCTAGTCAATAGTCGTCAATAGCATGTCAAACTGCGGTGTATCATTATGAGCCATCTCACCAGGTTCTACACTGTTTGCATCTGTAGGTATCTGTACTTGGCTATAAAGGGCTGAAAGGGTACAGACTCATAACACTTACATGACCTAATTAAATGCGAAGTACGTGACGCTAGAAACTTCACCGTACGGTAGCAAGCCAGCAATAGGAGGTTTTAGGAATTCCGTTTATGACGTCATTCTTGCGCATGCGTAAAGTACTGGCCGTCAATTGAAACAGCCATCGCTATTCAAATGTATTGGCGGAACTTAAAATGGTAACAATATTCAGACATTTTGAGAGAAAATATACCCGTTTTCATTGAAATAATGCCTCGAGAAGGAAAGAATGATATTTTGCAATTCATTTATCCTAAATCCGTTTTTAATTGACGAAAATCTTTTTGTGAATGACCCATGTCAATGGCTTGAGATACCGTTATTCACGAAAGCTTACTTACAAAATAAGTTTTTACGTAACTTTCGTTTTATTCGCTATCCAAATCTATCTATCTATCTATCTATCTATCTATCTATCTATCTATCTATCTATCTATCTATCTATCTATCTATCTATCTATCTATCTTTCTTTCTTTCTTTCTTTCTTTAGAAATCTGTCCAACGATCTGTCTACATGTGCAATTTAAATGTCCATACTGACAGTCGAAATAAACTTATGAGTGGACTGACGGAGAGGCGTTGGGTCAATGTTGGTTCGTCGACACCCACTCCAACTCACTTCATTGTCACATAACCGTTGGCATGGGAGAGAGAGAGAGAGAGAGAGAGGTTTGACTGACAAACTGACAGTAGACAGTCAGACAGACGACACACAGACCGACTGACTGAATGAATGACTGACTAACACACGAACGGACGGACTGTTAGGCAGACAAATAAACATACTGACAGTCGAAAAAAACAACAAAAAAAACAAAAACAAATGAGTGGACTTAAAGATGGGCGTCGAGTCAACGTTGGTTCGACGTCATGCCGTCGACAACCACTTTAACTCGCTTCAATTTCACGTGACCGTTGAGATGAGAGAGAGGTTTGACTGATCCCTGTATCCAAGAAGCCCGTTACCCTTTTTGTACCAAATAGAATCTTCTCCTTATATATAGCAGGAGTCATTTCCAAAATTTAGGGGTGTCAGGTTGTGTTTTCTTCAAAATTTATTTGGAAAATGGCCGAACTTTTTGCAAACAGTGTAGGCCCCGATCAGACGCCGCGTTCTGCCGCGTCTGATCTGGGCCTGCACTGTGTGTTACTTACCACTTTTGGGGTTTCCGGTACCAAATGGGTTAATGTAGACCTAAGGGCTGGGCAGGTTGAACCAATCTACAAATTTACCAGCTTTTACTGTAAAGTCTTGCACTTGCGAAGGAGTGTTTCATTTTTATGCACTGAAAGGGTGTTCTACGCTTGTTTTGAATTTAATGTTCCAATCCCACTGAGTCTTGATGGGTCCGAGCACTGGGCAAATGTCATTTTATTAAGCAACGCCATATTATCGCCAACGCAACGTTCTGACGTTTCATCGACGTTGCAATGTCAAATTCAATGCATCGCTTTGAAGTTGGTTTGATGTAGACACGACGTTGTTGACACGCTACATGTCGGTTGACGTGGCGTCATTTAACGACAAACTGTAATTTACATTTGCCTGCGCTCGCTAATTGTTGGTGCGCTGAGACAGAGAGAGAGAGAGAGAGAGAGAGGACCCTGTTGGGTCGTATGTACAATATATCATTTTTCGTAATGCGAAATTTCATATCTGGCAGCATATCGGCGTTTCTCCCTTTATCTCACATTAGAATTCGCCAAAAGTTTAAAAGAATTCCACTGTTTTACGCTGTAATTAACACTTTATCTGTCCCACTGCCTTTGAAGCAATACGACAGATGACGGCCAGGGCTTTTCCCGATCTATTTTTAGAACCGGAAGTACGTCACGAAAAAAGCTCCTATATAAGCACAATGTTGTGATAAATAATTAGTCACATGCCGCAAAACTTCAAACATCACACAAAAGGTGTTTTCCTTTATTGTAGCGCACGACATAAGGCAGGTTCTTGACTAAGCCGCGAAACACATCTCAGTCAACAAGTGTAAGCTTTTACAAGAAAGTTGCGGCTATGTGTTGTCATAAAACTGGCAACTATCTCAGCAGGCACATGACGTAATTGTGACGTCACATCAACGTTGGTGCAACGTCATGGCGTTGCATCGACGTTGATTTGACGTTGCCCTAGCTACGTGTGCCTGCTGGGTAGTCATTTGCATGTTGTTTTATTTATAATGTCCAAGTAAAATGAAGATGAAAGTGTTTAACAGCCGATTCACCTCAGTTTTGTGAACCAAACTAAAAATCAGCACTCCAGCGCCATTGTCCTTATCACTTAAGAAAGTAAATCTGAATTGCACGACCCGCAGAAAAGCGACCGACTGAAGTCGGTTGATTTTCTAAGAGTGCCCTAAAATCACCGTGTCATTCTGTCAGTCTGTCTGTCCGTCCGTAACCCATTTGTGAAAATTGGTGATAGTGACTTAACTGCTTGGAATATTTAAACAATTTTTGTCATACTGAAAGATATCAATGAGATCTAACCAATGAACTTGCGAAATATTACATTCCATTTAGTATAGCCTCGCCGAGGCGAAAAATGTGAAAATTTTCCAACTGCTTCTCCTCGGAAACCGTTGGGCCGATTGAAGTCAAATTTCATATGAAGCCTCTATGGGATGGAGGAAACCAAAATTTGCTCATGGGGTCCAGGTCACATGACCAAAATGGCCGCCAAGCCATATATGGTCTGTCTGTCTGTCTGTCCGTCCGTCCGTCCGTAACCCGTTTGTGAAAATTGGTGATAGTGACTTAACCGCTTGGAATATTTAAACAATTTTTGGCATACTGATAGATATCAATGAGATCTAACCAATTAACTTGCGAAGTATTACATTCCATTTAGTATAGCCTCGCCGAGGCGAAAAATGTGAAAATTTTTGAACTGCTTCTCCTCGGAAACCGTTGGGCCGATTGAAGTCAAATTTCATATAGGGCCTCTATGGGATGGGGGAAACCAAAATTTGCTCATGGGGTCCAGGTCACATGACCAAAATTGGCGCCAAGCCATATATGGTAAAAACCCTTCAAAAATAGTCTTCTCCAGAACCACTGGGCAGATTTCCACGAAACTTGATAAATAGCATCTGGGACGTAGGCCCATCATAAATTGCTAAAATGGTGACCCTGGGTTGTTCTTGACCTTCTTTGTGCCTAGGTCAAATTTTGACACATATGCTTTTGTATTGGAAAAGTGAGAATGCATTTTATCCTGCAAACCATTCAGAATACAGTACTAAAGTATAAGATATATTTTTGCTCCTTACGATAAGGCGCATTTATTGGGGGAGCCGTTTTAGGTCCAGGTCACATGACCAAAATGGCCGCCATACCCATATATGGTTACACTCATAAAGCTAAAAGCATCCGGCGGGTCGTGCACTTCAGCTGAAGCACTGGTTTTTCACAGAATCTGTCATTTCAGTGCCTTTTGGCGCTTTGATTGTCTTTGAGTGTGTGTATGGCTTATATCTTTTTGTTTTGGATAGCCAGTTGCCCATTTTGTAAGAAAGTAACTGTCCTTTTGGCTTTCCACTTTGGATGTTTCCATTAGCGCCTAGTTATTTCATGTTTGTGTTTAATTCCCTCTCGTGTCTCTGATGGGAGCTGTGGGTTAATTGTATCGATTCCTGATCATTGCCTTCACTTCTATTTTGATGATTGTATACAGTCTGGATATTTCATTGTTGGTGGAATTGTCTCAAAATTAAAATTCAGTCTTTGAAATAGATGACGGTATGTCTATGGAATGTACAATCTACAGTTTCAAATTATCCCTTTCGATTACAACGTATATTACTTCATCTGGGGACAACAAAAGATATCCCTCACAACCCTAAAGCCTGGTGCAGATACTTATGCAAACAATGTAGATTCTGATAAGATGGCTTATCGGGATATATATTGCTTAGTATCATTCAGCTAGATGCTGTATTTAGTAGAATTGACGTGTCCAACTTCAGTGAAGGAAGAGTGCACTCCAGAAACTCAATGGTTTGTGAGGGTAAATAAATCAAAGTGCTCAAGTCCACATATATATCACTGACTTGTCAGAATAAATTTGTTTTATAGAATATAGCAGCAGTGAGGTCAGAGTATTGCGCATGAGAGTTATCTTGGAATCATAGGTTGGGCTTGGCAAACAGTGTAGACCCAGACCAGATGCTATAGAACACGGCAGCCAATCAAGATTTTGCTTAAAAGTCCGAATTTTGGGTTAAATGAAACCGTTTAAATCACAGTCCAGGACTATTTCTCCGACCTACAGTGAGAGACAATTGACCCACCAGTACTCTCAGTGCTTTGATGGATGCAAACAAACTTGTTAAAATTGTAGGAGATTTACAGCAAGGTGCCTGGATTTTTAGGTTATTTACTGTATTCATTGAGGTAAAGTTATCTGTGGGATATTTTCTGCATTGTACAAAAAATTTTGTCACCGAGCAAACACGTCTTAACCCTTATCGTGCTGTTCACGACAACCCCTATCTTTGCAAACAGTGTAGAACCAGATCAGATGGCTTCTGAAGAAGAAGCCTTATCTTGCTGTTCACAACAACCCCTATCTTTCCAAACAGTGTAGATCCAGATCAGATGGCTTCTGAAGAAGCCTAATCTTGCTGTTTACGACAACCCCTATCTTTGCAAACAGTGCAGAACCAGATCAGGTGGCTTCTGAAGAAGCCTTATCTTGCTGTTCACGACAACCCCTTTCTTTGCAAACAGTGTAGATCCAGATCAGATGGCTTCTGAAGAACCCTTATCTTGCTGTTCACGACAACCCCTATCTTTGCAAACAATGTAGATCCAGATCAGATGGCTTCTGAAGAAGTCTTATCTTGCTGTTCACGACAATCCCTATCTTTGCTAACAGTGTAGATCCAGATCAGATGGCTTCTGAAGAAGTCTTATCTTGCTGTTCACGACAACCCCTATCTTTGCAAACAGTGTAGATCCAGATCAGATGGCTTCTGAAGAAGTCTTATCTTGCTGTTCACGACAACCCCTATCTTTCAAACAATGAAGATCCTGATCAGATGGCTTCTGAAGAAGCCATCTGATCAGGATCTACACTGTTTGGCATTCAGTTTATGAATTTGTAGCAATAAATTACATCAAGTAATTTGATTGGCTGATAGACAGAAATGGGTGTGGCTTAAATGAATATTCAGCAAGATAAGGGTTAAGATACATTATCACCAGACATGGCTCATCTGGCAATGCTTATCAGCTATTACTGACCAATGATATACTGATTACAGGTATAGTGTTTTTTGACCAAGGTATCCAGGTCAGAGCCATGCATGTTTCTAATGATTATACCCGACCAGGTACCAGCATTACACTAAATAATATTATTCAGGTCCCCTTTCTATTTCAGTGATGACGACTACTCCTATAAGTTACATGTATGCACATTTTTCAATTCAGGGTTATGTCAGGGGGTTGGCGGACTGGGGTGAAATGCAACGAGGAATGAAGTTTTCTTAGAAATGATAGTATTCTGCCTGAATGTAGAATTTTTTTTTTTTTTTTTTTTTTTTTGGGTTTGGGTTTTATGGCCCTTTCAAGATTATTTCACTCATATCGAGCCGATCGTTAATCATAGGTGGGCGAAAACCGGAGTACCCGGAGAAAAACCACCTGACCTGCCGTTGCAGAACTTGGCGTCTCACACGTGACCCGAGCGAGGCTCGAACCCACGGCGGTGAAAGACCTAATGACTAAGAGTCAGCGCTCTTATCCATTAGGCCACGGAGGCCCGTAAGAATGTAGAATTAACGAGTGATTTCACTCATACTTAGCCAATGTCAACTGTAATGCTGGTGTCAATGCCGATGTCATTTTTTTTTAACCCTTTTTTGACCAGCAGATGGCATTGTTAAGTATTTTTCTTTAATTTTTCTGAGAAATTGGGACTGACATTACATGTGAATTGTCTTCTGTCAAAACTTAATTTCTCTGAAAAATATTACGAAGAATTATATTGCCATCTGCTATAGAACTTTTCTTGATGGTTCAAAAGTTAACCCTTATCCTGCTGAGTAAATCAATTTTGGCACACCCATTTCTGACCATCAACCAATCAAATTACTTGATATAATGTATTTGTTCAATTCACAAACTGCATGACAAACAGTGTAGATCCTGATCAGATGGCTTCTTCAGAAGCCATCTGATCAGGATCTACACTGGGTTGTCTTGTTCAACAAGAAAAGGGCCAACATTTGGTTTAAAATAAACTCAGTGTAAGTTCATACATACCAGTTACTTGTATTAGCTTTCCAAAAATATGCGAATTTTCTACAACACTAATAAGTCAATTAACTGTCAACTGTCAATCAAATCTGTCTTTTTAGCACTAGCCAATCAGCTCACACAAGGCAACACCCAGGCTTAATTGAAAGCATTAACAAGCAAAGCGACACTGCGAATTCCAATCAATGGCTGACCAAGTTCTGAGAAAAATCCCATAATGCATCAACAGGAATTTAAAGCGACTGACTGATTTCGAAAGGTTACTAATAAACTTGGAAGTTACTATGTTATAGGGCTTTCTTTCTATTTAAAAGTTAAAAACTATTTTAATTTGTTTGTTTGATGTTTTTTTTTTGTTTTTTTTTATTTTTTTTTCTTGTCATAATTTATTTAATTATTTTCGACATTTCCATTATGATATACTATTGAACTCTATCTCTAGTGATTGAAAAAAAAATACAATATATATCTTTGAACACGTTGAACCTACAAAATGTAAATTTTAATTGTCTTTAAATTTTATAAAATTTTAATTGCCTTTGTTTAAGAACTAAACCAGTGTTCTTGGACTGATGTGTTCAAACATGTTAAGTTTCATTTTTCATAGAAAAGCAAATAAGGGTTAAAGAATCGATTGATTCCCTTTTTTCACAATTTCAATTAATAAAATTTAATGATTTCTGATTATATTTTATTTTATCTTCTTTTTTTTTACAAGAAACAGCCAGCCACTATAAATTCTACATGAGGTTATAAATTCCTATAAAACACCCCCAAAATATTCCTCCAAGAATATTTTTGGCAGAGATCTGAACTCACAGGCATATCAATGAGATAAGAAAATCAAAATATACATAATTCACAGTTGCCATGGTAACTAAAGGTGAGTATTTACCTGAGTGTCTGCAGCAAGATAAGACTAAGAGAGGATTCCAGAAAATATAGGAATTTCTCTTATATTTCTGCTTATTTACCTCAAACTCCTATATTGTGAGTACTCATTAGAATTGCCTCACTGAGGCAATTCTAATGAGAACCCACAACCTATTTTGATGGAAAAAAATAAGAAAATAAAAATACATGTATTTACAAAGCCCAGATAAGCGGGGCACCCAGAGATTGTTTTTCTTATTTCTGCACAAAAACATATGCTGTTGGTACTCATTAGAAGCGCCTCTGTGAGGCGCTTCTAATGAGTACCCGCAACATATGTTTTTGTGCAGAATTAAGAAAAATATCAGAACTTTTCGGATGAAAAACCCACCATATCTGAAGCTATGATGTATTACCAAAGTTTTTTCTTTAATAATCTGGAGCTCTAGCAATAAATATTGCACAGGTAAGTGTTGGGCAACAACCAAAGACTCGGACCAGCTTGCTCATACATGTAGCAGGAGTCTGATCATCTTCTACAATATTCATACTGCCCCCCCCCCCCCCCCCCCCCTCATCAGGGCTTGGAGAAATAGATTGGACTGCATCACACGGTGCTTCCACACAGAGCTGAAACTGACCGCACACGTGTACGAACTAATAGTGGTGCGAGTAAGACCGTCCAGTGCATAAGCCATATTGGTATCATTGGACAGCAGGGAATGAGCTGTCAACTCAATGCTGGGTAAAAGTCTCACAAAATTGGAAGCAATGTCTCCAAAATGACCTAAATAGTGTTGACGGGTACATTAAACCTCAATCAAACAAAATCTACAATTCATACCGATTTCCATCAGGCAAACAGCCCAGTTGTATTGATTGTTTGATTGATTGATTGATTGGGGTTTCAAAACATTCAACCTTTGTGGGTCATTTTGTGTCATCTCCAACAGAAAGGGAGAAAAGAGATTTTGTTTTGTTTGATTTAGATTTTTAACGTCCCCATCAACATTTTGGAGACATTGCTTCCAAATTTGCGGGACTTTTACCTGACATTGAGATGAAATGACATCTGAAGCCCTGCCACCCAATGAAACCAATAGGGTTTATATGCATGGACGGTCCGACTTGCACCGCTTTGCCTGGGCAGGCTTAGATCCTCTAAGCTGTTTACCAGTACTCGTGTGTGGGTCGGTTTCAACTCTGCTTTGAAGCATCATGCAGTCCATCTATTTCTTCAAGCCCCGATGGGCGGGGGCCGAAGGGAGAAAAGAGATAGTAGAAGAGATAAAAGAGAGAGGAAAATGAAAGTACAGAAACAGAAGAAATAACAACAGGCCTTGCCAAACTTAAACCAGCTTTTGCTGGTGCATAAATTAACCCTTCTCCTGCTGAATATTCAATTTAGCCACACCCATCTCTGACTGAACCAATCAAATTACTTGATGTAATTTATTCCTACAAATTCTTAAACTGAATGTCAAACAGTGTAGATCCTGATCAGAAGCCATATGATCTGGATCTACACTGTTTGCAAAGATAGGGGTTGTCGTGAACAGCAAGATAAGGATTAATTTAGCCATGTCCTCTTACCTTAAATTATTTAAGCTAAGCTTATTTACATTTCAACCAATCAAAATACTGGATGTAATTTATTCATTCAAAATCACAAACTGAATGACAGTGTAGATCCTGAGCATATGACATTTAAAACGCATTTAATTCACAACTGTTTTTCAGCAATGTCAATATTACGTCATTAGTAAATGCAATGTCATTAAGGATACCATCATACTTTTAATGTTATGGAGCGTATCTAACTTATTTGCATATTTAATATACTAGTGGATTACAGAATTTATTACATGGCATTGTTACATCCTCAGATGCAATATCACATGATAAATACCTACACCCTTAGACAGTTTCCACCTCCACAAAAAAATTTGTCCTCTAATATCCGGAGAAGAAATATATATGGGCTGCATGATGCTTCCACACAGAGCTGAATCTGGCCCGCACACTAGTACTGGTAAACCGCTTAGGGGATCTAAGCCTGTCCAGGAAGCGGGGTGCGAGGCGGACCGTCCATGCTAATAAACCCTATTGGTTTCATTGGGCAACAGGGCTTGAGATGTCATTTCATCTCAATGTCAGGTAAAAGTCCCAAAAAATTGGAAGCAACATCTCCAAAATGACCTTTACAGTGTTGACGGGGATGTTAAACCTCAAATCAAACAAACAAACAAAACCAAGATCTGGAAGTCTGAGAATCATGTGAAATGAAAATCAAACAGTGCTAATGCACAAGTGGGTTATTTACGTTGGGCACCAAATGTAACAGGTGAAAACAAGAGCTCCGCAAGCGCGGCATTATACGCTCCTGGCAATTAGTAAGATGGAGCATATATATACTGACTGTTGTACAAGTTTGTGTTTGTGGAATGTATTAAACCAAGGAACAATATGTGCTCCATATATGTTCAAACAAAATATGTTCAGACAAGAGCTGTCGCATGACAGCATAGCTCGCCTGTTTCACGCCTTCAAGATATAAGGTGCAACTATTGAACCATGAAATATAGATCACACTGACCTACATATATTTTAAGGTCAATCATCAGGTCACATGGAACATATATTCCAGATATTACATTTCAGAATCAAATTGTGTCTGAATTATAAGGCTAATCATTGAACCTTGAAAATAGGTCACATAACCTAGATATATTTCTATGTCAATCATCTGGTCACATGGAACTGAATATTCAGATATGAAGTTTCTCCATCCAATAGTATTCAAGATATAAGTCAAAATCATTGGACCATGTAAAAAAGGTCACACTGACCTAGATATATTTTGAGGTCAATCATCTGGTTGCATTGAAGTAATATCCCAGGTATTGCATTTTGTTATCAAAATATTATTCAAGATAATAGGCAAAATCACTGAGCCATGAAATATAGGTCACACTGACCTAGATATATTTTGAGGTCAATCAGCAAGTCACATGGAACTAATAATCAAGGTATGACATTTCTTTATCAAATAATATTCAAGATAATAGGCAAAATCAGTGAACCATGAAATATAGGTCACACTGACCTAGATATCTTTTGAGGTCAATCATGGGGTCACATGGAACTAATAATCCAGGTATGACATTTTTTCCATCAAATAGTATTCAAGATAATAGGCAAAATCACTGAACCATGAAATATAGGTCACAGTGACTTAGATATATTTGGTGGTCAATTATCGGGTCACATGGATCTAATAATCCAGGTATGACATTTCTGCTTCCAATAGTATTCAAGATAATAGGCAAAGTCACTGAACCATGAAATATAGGTCACAGTGACCTAGATATATTTTGAGGTCAATCATAGGATCACATGGCACTAATATCCAAGGGATGACATTTCTCCAACAAATAGTCTTCAAGATATAAGGTAAAATCACTGAACCATGAAATATAGGTCACAGTGACCTAGATTTATTTTGAGGTCAATCATGGGGTCACATGGTACTAATATCCCAGGTATGACATTTCTCCAACAAATAATCTTCAAGATACAAGGCAAAATCACTGGACCATGAAATATAGGTCAGTGACCTAGATATATTTTGAGGTCAATCATGGGGTCACATGGTACTAATATCCCAGGTATGACATTTCTCCAACAACTAGTCTTCAAGATATAAGACAAAATCACTGGACCCTGAAATGTAGGTCACCATGACCTTCACCCTTTTACACTTGTACCAATGTCACATGGTTGGCTGATATATAACCAATTGTGTTTATAACTTGTTTGCATATTGGAAACATATATAACAAATTACAAAGGTGTCCTAGATTTTGACCCCTAGCCCCACCCCATCCGTCCTCCCAGGCATGAACCCAGGGGTGTGTTGTCTTGGAATCTCAGAAGACACGCCCGGGTATCCAACTTGTAAAATATGAATCCTTTGTGATAAGTGTCTGTTGAGATATAAGCAATTCAAAAACTTTAACACAGTTTTTTTACAGAGGTGTTCTAGATTTTAACCCCTAGCCCCACCCCGGGGCATGAACCCAGGGGTCTGTTGTCTTTGAACATCAGAAGACCCTCCCAGGTACTTAAGTTCCAAATATGAGTGCTCTGTGATGAGTGACTGCTGAGATATAAGCATTTGAAAAACTTTAACGCAGTGTGACGGGAACGCACACGCACATGCGCACAAATGAGGTGACAACAATAGCTCTCCATGTACTTCGTACAGGCGAGCTAAAAATATGTGAAAGGGTAATATTTGGCGGACTGTAACCTCAAAATAATATATGCATTGTTCCACATCATGGTCTTACTCAGCTTCATCAGATGTAAAAGGTAAGAGGAATTATCCGAAACAGAATGTTTAGAAAATCTGTGAAAGGGGTATAACTCTGGTAATATTTGGCAGATCGTAACCTCAAAATAATATGCACAGTTCCATATCATGGTCTTACTGTATGTAAAGTTTCAACATCATCAGATCTAAAATGTAGGAGTTATCCGGAAACAGAATGACATAATGTTGACAGAATTTTTCAAAGGGGCATAACTCTATTATTATTTGGTGGACCATAACCTCGAAACAATATGCACTGCCCCACATCATGGTCTGATTATATATGAAGTTTCAGCTAAATCGGATGAAAAAATGTAGGAGGAGTCATCTGGAAACGAAAAGTTTACAAAAAAAAATTCAAAGGGGCATAACTCTATTATTATTCAGTGGACTATAACCTCAAAACAAAATGCGCTGCCCCACATCATGGTCTAACTATGGATGAAGTTTCAGCTTGATCGGATGCAAACTACAGGAGTTATCCGGAAATGAAAAGTTAAACAAAAATTTCAAAGGGGCATAACTTCATAATTATTTGGTTGACCGTAACCTCGAAACAATATGCGCTGCCCCACATCATGGTCTAACTATGTATGAAGTTTCAACTTGATCAAATGTAAACTGTAGGAGTTATTCGGAACGAAAAGTTTACAAAAAATTTCAAAGGGGCATAACTCTATTATTATTTAGTGGACAGTAACCTTGAAACAATATTCGCTGCCCCACATCATGGTCTAACTATGTATGAAGTTTCAACTTGATCAAATGTAAACTGTAGGAGGAGTTATTCGGAATGAAAAGTTTACAAAAAATTTCAAAGGGGCATAACTCTATTATTATTTAGTGGACGTATTCTCGAAACAATATTCGCTGCCCCACATCATGGTCTATGTATGAAGTTTCAGCTTGATTGGATGTAAACTGTAGGCGGAGTTATCCGGAAACGAAAAGTTTACAGACAGATGGATGGACGAACGGAGAGACGCCTGGGGTATAACATAATACCACCGTTTTTCAAACGGGCATATAAAACTGCTAGACACCTTTGGCCCAGCCGGGGATCGAACCAGGCTGTCGGGTTGATAAGCAAACACTCTACTATGTCACTATAAAAGCCGGCTTGTACCACAAGGTAGTGCAAGTGTGCTATATACCTATACCCTATAACATAATGTTGTCATAACTTGTGTCCAATCCCTTTATATATTTATGCAAATCTACACTATGAAAAGGTAGGAGTTGTCGTGAACAGCAAGATAAGGGTTAAGCCAAAATCAGCTGGACGCCCAAGTGACCCAAGATACACGACACCTTTGCCTGACCCAACCTACCCAAAGCCTGGTCATAGAAGTTAACTAAACAGGCACGTATTGTAACATCTAAAGCAAGTTGTTTATAACACTATTAATGGAGTCCAAAACAGAAACCATGTTAGTTAAACAACCGTGTAATATCCAAACAATTATGTATAGATTATATAGAAAAATGACCCATTTTTGGGATCCATATTGAAACCGTGTTATAGCCAAAACCATGCTATAATGAACCGTATTATAATGAGGTTGTTGTGTAGTTTGAATCAGAATGGGTTAGAATGGTTTTCCAGAGAAATACCTATTTAGCTCGGCTGTTTTCGAAGAAAACGACGAGGTAGTGTCATAGCTCTGGCATCGTCGTCATGCAAAAACTTGGACATTTTCGTCTGTGTTGTCGTCGTGCAAAAACTTGGACATTTTGTAATATCTCTGTCATTACTGAACATATTTACTTGAAACTTGGACTAGCTGTTCATTATGAAAAGGGGCTGCAACCGAGCGTTGGCACCCACATGCCGTGCTCTTGTTTATTACAGGGATCACCCTTGGCCTTTTTAGCATTAACATTTGCATAGTCCCAAGGAAGCAGCAGCTGGCAGTGTTTGAACATGAGACCGCTAGGCAAAGTGTTCAAATATCTTCTGAGGGACCCAGCAATGAAATAACCATGAATGATCATTATAATGATGATTCCAATGGCAAATAATTGACGCAAGTTGTAATGAAAACGCCCAAAAACTCAATATAAACTCTTCAAATGCGACTGTAAAACCAACATCATGGGTGGCTAGTTCAGAAAGTTGTTACCAATGATGTCACTTCAGTTCCGTAATGATGTTCTGACGCCATTTTGAGATTTAATTTTAATACCCTTGTCCTGCTGAACCCGGATATGTCTTAGCTTTCAAACAATGCAGATCCAGATCAGATGGCTTCTGAACAGGATCTTCATTGTTTCTCATTCAGTTTATGAATTTGTTGCAATAATTTGCATCAAGAAATCTGATTGGTTGATAATCAGTTGTGGGTGTGGCATATTTAAATATTCAGCAGGTCAAGGGTTAAAATGCTATGTTCAGGGAACATATGTAACATACACAAAGCAATGCCCATCTTGTGATTTTTAAAGATCAAAACCCATGTTCTAACAGCACATGAATTTCATGATTTGGACATGGGTTTTTGATGCATTAACACGGCTTCTGGTCTAGTGAAGAACAGCTTCAAAGAGCTATGTTCATTGGAATTTATGCAAAAATTAATCTTTATTAACCCTTATCTAGCTGAATATTCATTTAAGCCACACCCATTTCTGTCTATCAACCAATCAAATTACTTGATGTAATTTATTGCTACAAATTCATAAACTGAATACCAAACAGTGTAGATCCTGATCAGATGGCTTCTGATAAGGATAAGCAAGATAAGGGTTAAAACAGACCCATATTGAAAGTTTATTTGTCTGTTTTGGAGTTTAACGACCCAGTCAACACAATTTAGGTCATATCAAGCCTGTCAGTTTACCTAACAACACTTTCTGGACATCCCTATACATATCTGGGGCCAGTTGTTCAAAGCATCGTTATCTTAACGAGCTTGTTAGTGGTCATATCGTAAACTGTGCTAGCAAGTTCAATATCTAAAATTTGGGTATTTTTGCTAAAAAAATGTGAGCAGCTTTTGCATTTGCAAAAGCTGCTCACATTTTTTCAGCAAAAATATTAGCATATCTGCCACAATAAATGATCAAAGTTTTAACAATATGTTAACTAACGACGTCGTTAGTTTTGAACAACTGGCCCCTGATAAGTGGTTAATCAGTACAGTCCACATTCTTTTGCCAGAAACTGACAACTACCCTTACTGAATCAGCAAATGGGAGAGAACAGCCAGAGAAAAGATTTCACGATCAGGCAAAAGAAAAGGACAACTGCCCTTCTTGAACCAGCAAAAGCGAGAGAATGACCGCAGAAAAGATTTCATGATCTCCACCTAAGACTGTTGCCGACTTGGGCAGGTATTGAATCCACTGCCTTCTGATCACAAGTCAGACGTGCATCCTACTGAGCAACAAGTGCAGGCTCATTGGGACAAATATAGTTTTCTATGAATGACCTCCCCTGAAGATTTGTTTGTTTTAATTGAGGTTTTAAGTCCCTATCAACACTATTCAGGTCATTTTGGAGACGTTGCTTCCACTTTTGTAGGACTTTTACCCAACAATGAGATGAAATGACACCTCAAGCCCAACTGGCAAAACAAACCAAAAGGGTTTATACATGTATGTAGGAACTGTCCGACTCACCACTTTGCCTGGGCAGGTTAAGACTATCTGATTAGGGTCTACAATGCTTGCTTAAAGCACAGGAATTTAAGGCTTAACCCTTGTCCTGCTGTGCCCGGATATGCCTTATCTTTGAAACAATGTAGATCCAGATCAGATGGCTTCGTCAGAAGCCATCTGATCAGGATCTACATTGTTTACCATTCAGATTGTGAATTTGTTGCAATAATTTGCATCAAGTAATCTGATTGGCTGATATTCAGTAGTGGGTGTGACATATTTAAATATTCAGCAGGACAAGGGTTAAAAGACACAGACTAAGACCCTTCTACTAAGACTAAGACAATCGACTCACCAGTGGTATCAAAGCTTTGATTTTTGACTCTCTGTTCTGGACAAATTCTAAGCTTCTGATTTAAGACAAACGTATACAATTCAGTTGAGGCAATTCCATCAAAAATATTTTTCTTTAATATCACAAGGGCTCAAGACTTCGAGAAAAGAATTCTGTTCACGGTAATATCAAACAATTTTGTTTGATTTGCGGTTTAACATCCCCATCAACACTATATAGGTTGTTTTAGAGACATTGTTTTTGTGGCACTTTTATTTGACACTGAGATGAAATGACATCTCAAGCAACCAATAGGGTTTATATGCACTGACAGTCCAACTGGTACCACTTTGCCTAGGCATGGCTTATACCCTCTAAGCCATTTACCAGATCTCATATGTGGTCGGTTTCGGATCTGCATGGAAGCACTGTGCAGCCAGATGTATTTCTCCAAGGCCCGATGGGCAGGGGCCCAATGTCAAACAATGGTCTCTTTTGACAATCAAGGGGACATAAATTTTACATGTACAACATTGTTGGGTCTGGGTTTAAAGTTTAACCAATATAAACTTTCTATCATCCCCCAATAGGGACCGTGGCAAGAGCAGACACCGTAAAATGCAGCACCTGATCCACTTCCATTCTTCGTTTGTATTGAGGTTTTACATCCCTGTCAACACTATGTAAGTCATTTTGGAGATGTTTCTTCCATTTTGTGAGACTTTTGCCCGACAATGAGACGAAATGACACCTCAAGTCCTATCTCCCAAAGAAACCACTAGGGGTGGCCCAACTCAAAAGACTTTGCCTGGGAAGACTTAGACCTTCTAAATGGTTACCAGTTCTCGAAATGTTTGGCGTGTGGAAACACTATGCAGCCAAATACATTTCTCCAAGCCCAATTAACAGGTGCCTATCTCTGTTTGCAGTATGTACGAGGATTTTTGTAAAACTTACAATAAATGAGATTAATCAGACACCCCTTAAATAAGTAATGTACCTAGTCCAAGCTATTTGCTGGATGATTCTATGTATCAAACATGGGTAAAATTATGATAACATATTCATATGTTAACCCTTGTCCTGCTGAATATTTAAATTTCTTGCACATCAGACAAGGAAATCCGTGATTTTACCCTGGGATAGAAATTTATGTTCTGACCCTGGTGTTCCGACCCAAAATCAAATAAAATCGCGTGTTTGATAAATGCACTGGTTGATTACAACCTCATGCGCGGCGGCTAAATGCGTGACGTCACTAAACATTCCTGTCGTGTCATCACAAAATGGCGGATGTCGGTAACCGAAGAGACAGCAGCATTAAAAATCCGTGCTAAGAAATGGAAAGTATGCAAGAAAAAGAATCCTGTATGGGTGTGAGGGGCGGATAGAAAAATCCGTTCCTCGGGATCACTATCTGGCATCACGCGGCTTCCATCCACCCCTCACACCCATATAAGATTCTTATAATGCCACACCCACTACTGATTATTAACCAATCAGATTACTTGATGCAAATTATTGCAACAAATTCATAAACTGTATGACAAACAATGAAGATCCTGATCAGATGGCTTCTTCAGAAGCCATCTGATCTGGATCTACATTATTTGAAAGATAAGACATAATCTAGGTCAGCAGGACAATGGTTAACTCTTATCTTGCTGTTCACGACAACCCCTATCTTTGGAAACAGTGTAGATCCAGATCAGATGGCTTCTGAAGAAGCCATCTGATCAGGATCTACACTGTTTGGCATTTAGTTTATGAATTTGTAGCAATAAATTACATTAAGTAATTTGATTGGTTGATAGACAGAAATGGGTGTGGCTAATCTGAATATTCAGCAGGACAAGGGTTAAAATGTCATCTTTCATATCTCTAGAACAAGCGTTTGTCAGATGAAAATCTTCGATATTTTTCTTATTTCTGGTCCCAACAAAGATTGTGGGTGCTCATTAGAACCACATCATTGAGATGGTTCTAACGAGTACCCACAATCTATGTTTTTGTTTGTTTGTTTGAATTGAGGATTTACATCTCCTTCAACACTATTTGGGTCATTTTGGATATGTTGCTTCCAATTTTGTGGGACATTTACCCGACATTGAGATGAAATGACATCTCAATCCCTGCCGCCCAAACAAACCAAAAGGGTTAATATGTAGGGACGGTCCGACTCACACTACTTTGCCTGAGCAACTGAGCAGGCTTAGCCACTAAGTGGTTTACCAGTTCTCACGTGCAGCCGGTTTCAGCTCTACGTGGAAGCATCATGCAGCCCATCTATTTCTTCAAGCCCCGAATGGGCCGGGGCCGACGCAATCTATGTTTTTAGCCAAAACAAGGAAAGTAATGAATACCCCACTTTTCTCTATATAATGTGGGGTTTAGAGGGGTGTTCATTACATGGATTTGTTAACATGATGAAGCAGCTCCACAAATCTAAAATTTTCCTTAGATATGTGACATGCTTATCTCCATGTTGTTCTGAAGAAACTCTTAAGATCTTCGGACTCCTGGGTTGATTGTGGAGAGTATTCCAGTAGTGCTGAAGGTCAGTGTCAGTCCAAACAAGGCTGTCTTTTCAGCACAATCACTGATATCCAGTACTCAGGCCTCATACTGACCAAGCTTTTCAAAGCCTGAAAGACCTGATTTTGCAGCCTTAACGCTCATCCTGCTGTACATGACAACCATTACCATTGCAAACAGTGTAGATCCAGATCAGATGGCTTCTTAGAAGCCATCTGATCAGGATCTACACTGTTTGTAATGCAGTTTGGGACTAGAATACATTATATCAAATAATTTGATTGGTGAATAGGCAGAAATGGTTCTAGCAAAATAATTTTATTCAGAGGAAAAGTGTTCAATAGTCACATTAAACAGAATATAGGAGGAAAAGTCAAAATCTAAAAAGCCTGAAATCAAGAAAAAATCAAGAAACAATCAAGCCCTAAAAGCCAGAAACCCTGCATATGCCTGAAAAATATGAGGCCTGAGTACTTGGTGATGTATAGAGAATACCAGGTTCGAGCCTTTTGATATCAAGTTTATCAGGCAAGGCTTCGAGAACGCTTGTAGAATCGCGAGGCTTGCCTAACTATAAAATCTAGGTCAAAGTCAAACAAGGATGCTTGCATAAAATTTGTCATTCCTACTTGCAAACTTGTACCAAGTATCATTAATGAAGCTCTTATTTTTTTGTTTCAGTTTTACGTCCCACCAACAGCTAAGGTCATATGGAGACGGGTATGAAGCTCTTATAGTTCTTGAGAATTTAACTTAAACATAAGGGTGAACGCTAGGGTTGACACTCAGTCAGTGAACCATGAAATGAAGGTCAATGTCAACTAGAGCTGTCAGAGGATCTGACTATAGCCCCACTTCAGCGCTGTCAGAGAAGAAAGTTATTTAAGCTGCAGAGAAAACAGTTATGAACAAGAAATAACTGTTGAAAATTTTACATTATCTGGAAAAACTCTAAGAGTTGTGAGCCCTTGTCCCTCATTTCAATGAGCATGATACATTACCAGAATGTCCATGTTTATACTAAATTTCATCTTCCATTTTTCAATGTTCAAAGGGTAATAACTCCTAAAGTAGGCAAATCAGAGTCAGGGTTCCTGCGCTCTGCACATTGTCTCATGGTGCTTTACACTTGTGTGAAGTGTCATGAAAATATCTCAAATGGTTTGTGAGTTATGGAGCCGACACAGTCAAAATTGCCTTTTTAAATGTTCAAAGGGCAATAACTCCTAAAGTAGGCAAACCAGAGTTATGGTTCCTGCACTCTGCACATCATCTCAAGGTGCTTTTCATTTATTTGAAGTTTCATGAAAATATCAGAAACGGTTATGGAGCGGACATAGTTAAAATTGCCATTTTTTAATATTCAAAAGCCTATAACTGAAAAAGTAGACAATCCAGAGTTTGGGTTCCTGCGCTCTGCACACGTAATATGGTGCTTTACATTTGTGTGAAGTTTCATAAAATTATCTCAAACGGTTTTTGAGTTATCGAGCAAAGACGGCTAAAATTGATATTTTTCAATATTCAAAGGGAAATAAAATTAGGCAATCCAGAGTTATGGTTCCTGCACTCTGCACACCATCTCATGGTGTTTAATGTTTGTGTGAAGTTTCATGAAAATATGTGAATGGGTTTTAAAGTTATGGAGCGGACACGAAAATTGTTAACAGACACAGACAGACACACAGAAAATACGAAAACCAGAGTTATGGTTCTTGCGCTCTGCACATTGTCTCATAGTGCTTAACATTTGTGTGAAGTTTCATGAAATTATCTCAAACGGTTTTCGAGTTATGAAGCGGACACTGTTAAAATTACCATTTTTCAATGTTCAAAGGGCAATAACTCCAAAAATAAGCAATGCAGAGTTATGGTTCCTGCGCTCTGCACATCGTCTCATAGTGCTTAACATTTGTGTGAAGTTTCCTAAAAATATCTCAAACGGTTTTCGTGTTATGAAGCGGACACAATTAAAATTGCCATTTTTCAATGTTCAAAGGGCAATAACTCCAAAAGTAGGCAATCCACAGTTATAATTCCTTCGCTCTGCACATTGTCTTATGGTGTTTAACATTTGTGTGAAGTTTCATGAAAATATGTTAAGCAGATACAAAGTTATGGAGCCAACACAAATTAACGGAATCACGGAATTACGGAAAATGTTCAAAGGGCAATAACTCCAAAAGTAGGCAATCCACAGTTATAATTCCTTCGCTCTGCACATTGTCTTATGGTGTTTAACATTTGTGTGAAGTTTCATGAAAATATGTTAAGCAGATACAAAGTTATGGAGCCAACACAAATTAACGGAATCACGGAATGACAGAAGGACATGGCAAATCCAATATAGCCCCACTTTTTCAAAGCGGGGCTATAATTATGGATGCTTGCATTAGAGTTGTCATTCCTAGACACAAGTTTGTACTAAATATCATTAATGAAGCTCTTAACCCTTGTCCTGCTGAGCCCTGATATGCCTTATTTTCCAAACAATGAAGATCCAGACCAGATGGCTTCTGATGAAGCCATCTGATCAGGATCTACATTATTTGCCATTCAGATTGTGAATTTGTTGCAATAATTTGCACGAAGTAATCTGATTGGTTGATAATCGGTAGTAGGCGTGGCATATATGAATATTCAGCAGGACAAGGGTTAAGATCTTGAGAAATAAACTTGGCCATTTGAGAGAATGCTAGGGTGATAGCAAATGTTGATGGCTTGCCAAATGGATGGACGTACGAGCACATGGATGAAAAATTGGAATCCCTATATCGCGCCATACTAATAGCAGGTTCGACAGAAATGAAAAACAATGTAAACGTCATCTGCTCCCATTTTGATTTCTGCCTGAAGTGATAATATGATGATGGCAGACAAAGAACAATAACTCAAGCATTTGTAACTTATACACACCAGTTTGGATTACCTCCAAAAGGGAAGATTGTGGCTTTCATCCCGAAAACACACCTATATAAATTTGACCCCCTTGAACCCCACTTTTATATAGTAAAACTGGGGTTTACAGGGGTGAACCTTATTTTTCTTATTTCTACTCTAAAATATAGATTGTTGGTACTTGTTAGAACCGCCTCATCGTCTTATTTAACGAGTACCCATAATCTATATTTTGAGCAGAAATAAGAAAAATATCACTATTTTTCATCTTAAAAAATTCATTTTTTTGTGATAAAGGTTACAATGTATTTGTATAGGCATGTTTTTGTAATATTGATAAATCGTCATTTTTGATTTTTGGCACTCCTTCATATACATATGGATTGAATTTAAGCAATAAAGACAGAACTTCAGCAGTTGCTCTGAATTTATTAGTCATTGGTTCATTAGTTTGTAGTTTGCATGCAGCATTTATGAAAAAAAAAATACAGCCATGATATTTACTTTCGACTGAAATGGTTATTTAAAAATGACACTGATGTTTAAGTAACTTTAACTTAGAAACTTAGAAAAAATTTAACCCTTATCTTGCTGTTCACAACAACCCCTATCTTTGCAAACAGTGTAGATCCAGATCAGATGGCGTCTGAAGAAGCCATCTGATCAGGATCTACACTGTTTGGCATTCAGTTCATGAATTTGTAGCAATAAATTACATCAAGTAATTTGATTGACTGATAGACAGAAATGGGTGTGGCTTAAATGAATATTCAGCAAGATAAGGGTTAAAGGTGCATTATTGAGCTGGGATCATTCAGTCATGATATTCATTCCTTCTTTTTTGGGGAATTCCATTTCATTTTACCAAACATTCATCAAATTATCCCCAAGTTATACCAGGCTACAACAGCCTTGAACATATGCTCGCTTTTCATGTAGCTGCAGGCGACTGTGGATACTTTGCAGTTTCATGTTAATGCTGCTTTTAACTCAGTCTGACTGGGTAGTTACTCACACTGGCTGAGTAGCTGGATTTCAAGGCAAACCAGTCACACTGGCTGACTGGATAGTTACTCACACTGGCTGAGTAGCTAGACTGACGATAACTGCAGACTAGTCACACTGGCTGACTGGATAGCTACTCACACTGGCTGAGTAGTTCGACTGAGAAATCAGCATTATCATTTTTTCCAGCCAAGTGCAAGTATCGCTAACATGGCAACTGCACTGAGCCAGCAGCCTGGATCAGAGCAAGTGCCATGTCTGTGAGCATATGATACATTCTAACGGCAGCTACTGAAAAGTAATGTCCCCCTGGTTCAGCATGGTCCGCATACCGCGTGGCCAGTGTCAGGCCCAGTACATATGACACTGGTACACAGTCTGAACTAGGACTTCTGGGCCAATGACTGAGCTGGTCCCATTTAGCCAAAATATAAGAAGGAATAAAGATAGAGAAAATAAAAGAAAACAAGAGTACTTGTATTTTTACTGACCCCAAAAACATTATCTGTCATTAAGTCATACTTAATGAAAACGGACAGGTGACCCGTCATAAATGAGCTACTGGGTCTCAAAATTTTTTTTCTGGTTTTTATCTTCAATGCATACTCCTTTGTCATGTGTACACTTTTGGAGCCAAATACAGTTTCAGAACTTTGTGAAAATGGTCGTTTTCATTCGTGTTTACCCTTCGCTCTGAACATGTGTTCGGAATTTCTGTTCTAAAAATAAATCAGTCACATTACACATTCATGGCGACAATATCGCCTCTGAGTGTAGTTACTTATGGCATGGTATTCAGCATCATATTTTTTTCCGATTCAGGCATGGCCTAAGCAAACAAGGCCAAAAATGAACGTCGCATAACGTCATGTATGGGGATTCTATTTTTGTCACGAACTAAAAATAGATCTATCTAGTGTTCGAAACATAGTTAGGGAATCCCTCTCAAACTCATTTACCTGTCATCATAATTGTTCACATTTTTGCATAAAATGCATTCATTTGTATTGTTTTAAAGAAAAATACCGGCTATATGTATTTTATTTTAGGAAGCATTTTTTGCCGGATAGCTCAATAATGCACCTTTAATACAGATTCTTGTACTCTAATTCTAACAAATGATTTCAACATTTGCTTCTTGGA
The DNA here is from genome assembly GCA_963580285.1 of Lucinisca nassula. Lineage (NCBI taxonomy): Eukaryota > Metazoa > Mollusca > Bivalvia > Lucinida > Lucinidae > Lucinisca > Lucinisca nassula. The sequence continues at coordinate 18,171,059 of OY757026.1, forward strand.
GTAGTTATGGGGAAAAGGCTCTTTTTTACCTATCATTACGAAAACACGCCTATACAAATACATTGCTACCTTACTCGCCGAAAAAATGAAAATTTTATGATGAAAAAATGTGATATTTTTCTTATTTCTGCTCAAAATATAGATTGTGGGCACTCCTTAGAACCGCCTCATCGACGCGGTTCTAACGAGTGCCCACAATCTATATTGTAGAGCAGAAATAAGAAAAATAAGGTATACCCCCGGAAACCCCAGTTTTACTTTATAAAAGTGGGGTTCAAATGGGGCAAAATTATACATTACGATAACACACCCGTGCGACATAGTGCATTTTTCACATCTCAAAAATGGCTACTAATCTGATGAAAATCCAAGATATTTTTCTTATAAATGTTCAAAATATAGGTTGTGGGTGCTCGTTAGAACCGCCTCTAACAAGTACCAACAAGCTATGTCTTGGAGCAGAAATAAGGAAAATAATGTTTACCCCCGTAAACCCCAGTTTTCTCTATATAAAGTGGGGTTTAGGGGGGTCTTTATTTCACGGACTTGTTCACGTGATGTAGGCGTGTTTTCGTGATGCATAAATTGTAAGGGAACAAATACTGTCATTATAATGAGGATCCTCTGTACATAAAGTTACACAAGAAAAACAACATTCTAATGCACATGTATATGTAACACTTCTTCTGATTGGATAACATAAAAAATCGTAGACTATATATTGTGGGATATACTATTGGAAACCCCACATCATCACGTAAGGTCACTGTTCATTGGCTGGCATTTGGTTTTATCGCAAGGTGACAAAACCTATCCTCAATACCATTGGGTAAGCCTTTGTCAAGTACAGGGACACCCTGTATTTCACGCCTACGGAACGATAGAATGCGTAACCATTGGTTAAGAACGTGAAGCAATTAGAGCGACATCCGGTTAGGAATTAGATCGCTAAAAAAGGTAAAGAAACTGTGCAGTTTCTGTGTTTCATAAGTTATATAATTTTTACCAGGAAGTTATTTAAAAAACGGGGAATTACATTCAGGAGCCCATTGATATCGGCATCTTTGGAGTAAATACCAAATCCCGTACTTCACACATTTTGGCTAAATTTAGTTTCTCCTGCTGAAGGTGAACTCAAGCCTTAGAAAACGAGTGGTTTTTCGATGTGTTTTTGCCTTTTATTTATTACTGCGCTTTGCTACAAGTTCAGCGTATTAACATGCACACACAATAAACATATATGGTTATATGTGTTGTGGATATTTTGCTTGTCAATGCAGCACTAGCGAGAAATCACCACGGAAAAGGTCGAAAATGGTTGGTTACGCATTAGATCTATAGAAATGATAACAAAACTTGCAACTATAAAGCGGATCTGTTTTCATCTCCACGGCCCCAGAATCACCCGCACCTTGTTCTACGGAACCATTTTTAGCCAACCTGATAAGCAGTGCGCTATTGATTCGATAATGACATAGTATTTTATGGAAACATTTTCAGTCTCCAGAATCATAGTACCGAATGATTTTCACGGACTTTTACGCTGTGTTTGTTTTATCAATGGTCCGGTAATTGACTGAAATGAAATAAAACAGGTTTTGGAGTTTTAATTTCTGCGAAGAACTCCTCATCTGCCAAAATTTGCTGGTTAAGCATTAGATCGTCTGGTTGAGCATTCGATAACCAGAGGAGAAAATCAAACCAGTTGCTGCCTAAGTAAATGCCAGCAGCTTACTACAATAAAAAGTGGTCTACATATGATTTCTAAATTGTGTTAAAATCACCAGAGAAAGAAAGCTGTGATGAAAAATACTTTTCTGGACAAGACCATTAAATGTCTGGGTATCATGCTTATCTGACCGAATGACGCGCCGATTCATAAATAAGAGGTCATTACTTGCTTTTGTAGAAAACAAAATGGCCAGCTTACGCTTTGTAATGGCGATTAAATCTATATCCGGATGGGATGGCCATTAATGAACCGTCTCATCCGAGAATGAAAGCTGTTCGCCATCCTGTAAATGAATTTGACTGAATCTCCTATTAACAAGAATTGCCCAAAATAAAAAAATGGAGAGAACCCGTTTAAGAAACTCAGGCGTGAAAGGCTAAGGGTAAGATCGTTAACACTGCAGATACGAAAGCCTATTTGGCTTATGTAGGAGAAAATAAAATACCGTAAAGGCGTAGTAACGCCACACAAAAGACGTAATAACGCAAAAAAGGCGTAGAAACGCAAAACAAAAGACGCAGTAACGCCAATCAGAAGGCGAAGCTACGCAAAAACAAGGCGTAGTAACGCGAAAAAGTGCATACTAATGCAAAAGAAAGACGTAGTAACGCAAAAGAAAGGCGCAGTGATGCGAATCAAAGGCGTTTTTACGCGAATCAAAAGGCGTAGTAATGCGAAAAAAGGCATAGTAACGCAAAAAAAGGCGTATTTGTTTTAGCTCGCCTCTGCAAAGCAAATAGGTAGCCGGAATATCCTACTCCTGGGACTGCGCATGCCCCCAAAATATATGTCTGTATCATGATCGATAACCCAGATCGGAGATCCCGTGAGTTATATGCTAAATGTCAAAACGATAAGATAAAGATATTGTCTAAAACCAACTTCTTATTAATACAAACAGCGCAAGAATGACACACCATGTATTCTTAATCATGTTAATCAAGACGAGCTAGAATCCATTTGTAAAATTTATAAATTTTAAGTAAACAGGAGGACAGGTGCGTTCATTAAATAAATTGAGAGAAGTAAGTAAGTAAGTCAGTCAGTCAGTAAGTAAGTAAGGACTTTATTTAGTGAGGGTAGCAACATTTAGCACATACAAAAATACATGTAATAGCTAATCTTCCACGAGGCCCTCAGCTAATCTTCCATGATCTAATCTTCCTTCTTAATAAAACATACACGCTATAATATTTTGTTTCATCGGCAGTGTCATTTTTAGATATGAGGAAAAAATATAGATATAATAAATTAATAGAACATACAAGTTATAATATTTTCTTCCATCTGCAGTATCATGTTTAGATATGAGGAACTTTTGAAACCGTTTTGAATATGGAGCAATATTTTCTCACGGATGTATCTAGGCAGTGATTAGGCAGTTTACATTAAGCCAAAAGTCCAGTTTTTTGTTCACTATCGACCGACTGTTTATAATATTGTATTTAGTACTAAAAAGGTTGTAGACATTTGTTTTCTCCCCATCATTTTGTTTCTTTGAATAATCATTACGAAAACACGCCTATACAAATACAATGTAACCTTTATCGCCAAAAAAACGAAAATTTTAAGATGAAAAATTGTGATATTTTTCTCATTTCTGCACAAAATATAATGTGATTTAAAAAAAAAAAAAAAACAACAAAAGACTGGTGGGTCTATTGCCTCCGAGTGTAGGTAGAAGAAATAGTCTTAAACTGTTTTATTAATCTCTTAAATTCCAGTGTCCAATCAAATAGTGTAGATCTTCACCAGACGCCGGATTCTGCAGTGTCTGATCAGGGTCTACACTCTTTGCCAAGCCCATCCTATGTTTCCAAGATAACCCTCTTTAGTTTTTCACAACACTCTGACCTCACTGCGACTATTTTCATTCTAATAGTTTTCCCGACAAGTCAGTGATATTCACGTGCACTTAAGCATAGAACAGCTTTTCTTCTGAGCACCTTTGGGTCGATTGACAAACAATTCCCAGTGGAATTCTTTTCACTGACTGTTACAAGGCGGTTCTTCTTTGGCGGTTTATTTATGTTATTGTTTGTCACTGATTGTATGTATCGCATTTTGGATAGCCAGCTGGTATTGATTCCTGATCATTGCTTTACTTCTACTTTTTATAAGCACCAAGTTTATAATCATGAATGTCTTATGCTCAACCTGGCTCTATAATGCTTGACCATAGAAACACGATATAGATTTAATCGCCATTAAAAAGCGTAAGCTGGCCATTTTGTTTTCTACAAAAGCAAGTAATGACCTCTTATTTATGAATCTGTGCGTCATTCGGTCAGATAAGCATGATACCCAGACATTTAATGGTCTTGTCCAGAAAAGTATTTTTTCATCACGGCTTTCTTTCTCTGGTGATTTTAACACAATTTAGAAATCATATGTAGACCACCTTTTATTGTAGTAAGCTGCTGGCATTCACTTAGGCAGCAACTGGTTTGATTTTCTCCTCTCTGGCTATCGAATGCTTAACCAGACGATCTAATGCTTAACCAGCAAATTTTGGCAGATGAGGAGTTCTTCTCAGAAATTAAAACTCCAAAACCTGTTTTATTTCATTTCAGTCAATTACCGGACCATTGATAAAACAAACACAGTGTAAAAATCCGTGAAAATCATTCGGTACTATGATTCTGGAGACTGAAAATGTTTCCATAAAATACTATGTCATTATCGAATCAATAGCGCACTGCTTATCAGGTTGGCTAAAAATGGTTCCGTAGAACAAGGTGCGGGTGATTCTGGGGCCGTGGAGATGAAAACAGATCCGCTTTATAGTTGCAAGTTTTGTTATCATTTCTATAGATCTAATGCGTAACCAACCATTTTCGACCTTTTCCGTGGCGATTTCTCGCTAGTGCTGCATTGACAAGCAAAATGTCCACAACACATATAACCATATATGTTTATTGTGTGTGCATGTTAATACGCTGAACTTGTAGCAAAGCGCAGTAATAAATAAAAGGCAAAAAACACCTCGAAAAACCACTCGTTTTCTTAGGCTTGAGTTCACCTTCAGCAGGAGAAACTAAATTTAGCCAAAATGTGTGAAGTACGGGATTTGGTATTTACTCCAAAGATGCCGATATCAATGGGCTCCTGAATGTAATTCCCCGTTTTTTAAATAACTTCCTCGTAAAAATTATATAACTTATGAAACACAGAAACTGCACAGTTTCTTTACCTTTTTTAGCGATCTAATTCCTAACCGGATGTCGCTCTAATTGCTTCACGTTCTTAACCAATGGTTACGCATTCTATCGTTCCGTAGGCGTGTATTTGTTAGTTTAACCATCTACCATTCATGTCCCCTGAAGTGTTGACAAGTTGATGGTTAGCCTGCCAAACAAATTCCCAAATCATTTCTTTACTTCATACAAATGTTCTCACAAGGTGTTATAGGGGTTGTAAAATTTCATTCTTACAAAGTGACAGATTAGTTGTTTGTTAAGCTCATAATGATCTACCTGTATTCCTTTCAAATCCCTTGATGATTTCTAAAGTTCTTTATCAAGTTTCAATATAAGTATGAAATGAACTTCCCAATTTCTTAATATTATTTTCTTAAAAATTTTCTTATGGTGATAGGTTTACAAAAGAGGTGTGATAAGTCCTTCACAGATGCTATTGTTACTGCAAGCTAATACCTTATAAGAAAATGTTTAAGAAAAAATTTAAGAAGTGAAGAGATGCATTTTGAAATAGTTTTCTCAAGTTCCTGATCAACTCGTCAAGACATCAATGAAAATACTTAGTATGTTCTTGAGTAAATAAGAGATTAAGAAGGGATTACCGTGATAATTTGTGGGAATCTTTATGTGTAACCACTATAAGGAGCTCACAGCAATACTGATTTTGCTAAATAGTACATTCTATTTTTAGTTCTGGTGGCCATCTTGTTCATCAGATGGGAACCATTGTAGCTATTTTGGTCGGGAGTCATCCACGCAACATTCTTGTGAAGTTTGAAACGAATTGGCCAAAGGGTTTCAAGCAAATTTACCAAGTTTTACTATTTTTAGCTCTGGCATCCATTTTGCTCATCAGAGCAGAACTGTTACGAGGACTGTTCAAATATGAATGCAACTAAGCACATAAAAATGATTCCGTGATAGATTTCGATGAAAAATTTATTTTGTCCCCTCAACGTATTCCCCTTTAACAGATATACAAACTTTCAGTCTTCTGATCCTATCATTGAATGCATTTTGGTAGTCTTTTCGAGGTATACTATGAAGGCACTGGAATATTGCAGAACCGAGGTGTTTGCGCTGTACAAATTTTCGACGAGAAAGGTATTTTTTCAGCCGCGGGAACAAAAAAAAGTCACACAGGGCAAGGTCAGGGGAATACGGGGGATGAGGGAGTTCAACAACCTTTTCCTGCTTCAGATAGACTTGTGCGATGACGCATTGTCATGTAGCAATCTGACATTGGCCAAACCAGTTGCGGGTCTTCATTCTTTGAAATATTTCTTCAATTTTCGAAGAACTTTATTCTTGTAAAACTTCGCATTTACAGATTTGCCTTTAGGCACAGCAACCTGAATAGCAGGGCCCTGATTTGAAAAGAATATGACATACATTACCTTCTTGACGCTCATGGTCCGCTTTGCAATGCATGGTCTTTTGCAATACTTTGTTGCCCATATTTTGTTCTGAATCTTTCGTTTTGGCTCAAAAAAGTGAACCCATGTCTCGTCACCTGTGACGACATTAGCGAAAGACCGTGCATTGTAATTTGGAAACTTTTTATTTGTTTGATTTGAGGTTTAACATCCCCGTCAACACTGTAAAGGTCATTTTGGAGACGTTGCTTCCAATTTTGTGGGACTATTACCCGACATTGAGATGAAATGACTTCTCAAGCCCTGTCGCCCAATGAAACCAATAGGGTTTATTAGCATGGACGGCTTCTTGGCGCACTACATGCGTGTCTTTTTCTGCTCATCTGTCAACAGATGGGGAATCCATCTAGCACAGATCTTTCTCATTTTCAAATCCCGTTTCAGAATTGTATGAGCTGCTCCTAATGAGATGCCAACCATACTAGCTATTTGCCTAGTGGTGTATCGTGCATCGGTAGCAACTATTTCTTTTACTCTAGCAACCATCTTGGCAGATGTTGCTCTTTTCGGCCGACGATCATGTGGTGCATCTTCTGTTGAGCTTAGCCCACAGCTGCATTTCTTACACCAACGAAAAACTGTCGGAAAAGTAATTTCATTATGCCCATAAACCGAACATATTTCATCAGCAGTGTCTTTGCACCGTATACCAAGAATACAACGATTCTTAATATAGGACCGTATTTCAACAGCGTACTCTGACCTTCTTCCAACCATGTTTGTTTTAGTATACAAGAGTAGACAGTGTTTATCGAATGATACACATGGCAAAAGTGCACGGATTTTAACAGGTTTGGTATCAATGTATAGGTAAAATGTTTTTCTACGCTGTGATATTTATTTTCAGGTGATTTTCGCATTAGTGCATGAGAAAATGTTCTACTTGCATTCATATTTGAACAGTCCTCATATAGCTAATTTGGTAGAGGGTCACCTGAGCAACATTTCTATGAAGTTTGAATGGGTACAGAGTTTGTCATTTAAAGATTTAGATTTCTATTTTTAGCTCTGGTGGAACAATTTTGGCTATTTTGGTAGGGAGCCACCTAGGCAACATTCCTGTGAAGTTTGAAAACTAGAGGGCCATGATGGCCCTGGATCGCTCACCTGATCCATATAGTAACAAGTGGGCCCCGGGGAGGGCCATTATTGACCCAGGGCTATTACATGTATGTGCATAATGTTGGGGGAGGTCTAAAAAGGTGAAGCTTCATACCAAATATCAACAAAGGCTATAATTTGAACAATTTTGGCAGAAGCTACACACCAAATATCAAAGACCTGGGCCTTGCGGTTTCAGAGAAGAAGATATTTTTTAAAAATATTCCCTACATAAGCCTATGTTAAACCAAATGACCCCGGTGTAACGGTCAGTTTCTTCCCCCGGCCCGGTTCTTCCCCGGGGAAGAACTGGGCCGGCCCAGTTCTTCCCAGGGGGAAGAAACTGACTAGTCAGTTTCTTCCCCACCCTGTCAGTTTCTTCCCCACCTGAAATTTTTTTCAGAACCATAGTCAACGAGTAATTTTCAGCTCACAATTTGTTATAAATGAGAAAAGAGACCATTCTGAATAACTTCTGAGTCCTTTTAGCTTACATGACAAAATTCACGATGATGCAATAAAATATGCATCCATATTCAAGCATCTTTGATGATTTTTTTTGCTTTTTAAGATATAAATTATTTTTTAACTAAACAGAGATAATAAGCCACAAATGTTTGGCACTCAAATCTACATATAATTTGGAGACTGGGAGTGGGGAAGAACTGGGCCGGCCCATTTCTTCCCCACCCCAGATTTTTCTGTCTACTAATAATTCTTGTGATAAATTTCCTTTGCTTTTTAAGACAAAAAATGGTACTAACTAAAAAGATATATAAGCAACAAATGTTTGGAGCCCAAATCTAAATATAATTTGGAGACTGGGGGTGGGGAAGAACTGGGCCGGCCCGTTTTTTCCCCACCCCAGAGTTTTCTGTTTACAAAAAATTCTTGTGATAAATTTTCTTCGCTTTTTAAGACATAAATTGGTATAAACTATAAGATATAATAAGCAACAAATGTTTGGAGCTCAAATCTAAATGGAATTTGGAGACTGGGGGTGGGGAAGAACTGGGCTGGCCCGTTTCTTCCCCTACCCAGAGTTTTCTGTTTACAAAAAATTCTTGTGATAAATTTTCGCCGCTTTTTAAGACATAAATTGGTATAAACTAAAAAGATATAATAAGCAACAAATTTTTGGAGCTCAAATCTAAATATAATTTGGAGACTGGGGGTGGGGAAGAACCGGGCCGGCCCGTTTCTTCCCCACCCCAGATTTTTCTGTTTACCAAAATCTTTGTGATAAATTTTCTTCGCTTTTTAAGACATAAATAGGTATAAACTAAAAAGATATATAAGCAACAAATGTTTGGAGCTCAAATCTAAATATAATTTGGAGACTGGGGGTGGGGAAGAACTGGGCCGGCCCGTTTCTTCCCCACCCCAGATTTTTCTGTTTACACAAAATCTTTGTGATAAATTTTCTTCGCTTTTTAAGACATAAATTGGTATAAACTAAAAAGATATATAAGCAACAAATGTTTGGAGCTCAAATCTAAATATAATTTGGAGACTGGGGGTGGGGAAGAACTGGGCCGGCCCGTTTCTTCCCCACCCCAGATTTTTCTGTTTACAAAAAATTCTTGTGATAATTTTCTTCGCTTTTTATTAAGACATAAATTGGTATAAACTAAAAAGATATAATAAGCAACAAATGTTTGGAGCTCAAATCTAAATATAATTTGGAGACTGGGGGTCGGGAAGAACTGGGCCGGCCCGTTTCTTCCCCACCCCAGATTTTTCTGTTTACCGAAAATCTTTGTGATAAATTTTCTTCGCTTTTTAAGACATAAATTGGTATAAACTAAAAAGATATAATAAGCAACACATGTTTGGAGCTCAAATCTAAATAGAATTTGGAGACTGGGGGTGGGGAAGAACTGGACCGGCCCGTTTCTTCCCCACCCCAGATTTTTCTGTTTACAAAAAATTCTTTTGATAAATTTTCTTCGCTTTTTAAGACATAAATTGGTATAAACTAAAAAGATATAATAAGCAACAAATGTTTGGAGCTCAAATCTAAATAGAATTTGGAGACTGGGGGTGGGGAAGAATTGGGCCGGCCCATTTCTTCCCCATCCCAGATTTTTCTGTTTACAAAAAATTCTTGTGATAAATTTTCTCCCCCTTTAAAGACATAAATTGGTATTAACTAAACAGATATATTAAGCAAAAACTGTTTGGTGTTCAAATCACATCTTCAGTGATATAACTGACATAACTGAACAACACTACCCAGGGATGGGAAAAAAATGGCCCGACCCAGTTCTCCCCACCCCAGACACCTTCAACGTCACAATTGACTTAACAGTACAACACTTACCAAGAGTGGGAAAGAAATGGACCGGCCCAGTTCTTCCCCACCCCTCAGTCTCCAAATTCTATTGAAATTTAAGTGCCTAACATTTGTTGCTTATTATATCTGTTTAGTTAATACCAGTCTTTAAAAGTGAAGAAACTTTATCACAAGATTTTTTAGTAAACAGAAAAATCTGGGATGGGGAAGAAACGGGCCTGCCCAGTTCTTTTCCACCCCCAGTTTCCAAATTCTATTAAGATTTGAGCTCCAAACAATAGTTGCTTATCATATCTGTTTAGTTTATACCAAATTATGTCTAAAAAAGCAAAGGAAATTTATCACCAGAATTATTAGTAAGCAGAAACATCTGGGGTGGGGAAGAAACGGGCCGGCCCAGTTCTTCCCCACCCCAGCCTCCAAATTCTATTCATATTAGAGCTCAAACATTTGTTGCTTATTATATCTTTTTAGTTTCTACCAATTTTTGTCCTAAAAAGTAACGATATTTATCACAAGAATTATTAGTAAACAGAAACATCTGGGGTGGGGAAGAACTGGGCCGGCCCAGTTCTTCCTCACCCCTCAGTCTCTGAATTCTATTGAAACTTAAGGGCCAAACATTTGTTGCTTATTATATCTCTGTAGTTAATACCAATTTATGTCTTTAAAAGTGAAGAAAACTTATCACAAGAATTTTTAGTAAAAAGAAAAATCTGGGGTGGGGAAGAACTGGGCTGGCCCAGTTCTTCCCCACCCCCACTTTCCAAATTATATTTAGATTGGAGCACTAAAGAGTTGTTGCTTATTATATCTGTTTAATTAATACCAAATAATGTTATAAAAAGCTAAGAAAATTAAACATAGATACTGGAATTGGGATGAAAATTTCCTTGGATATCCATATAATATATGGCATAGAGAAAATTTTGCCATTCAAGCTGTAAAACCTCAAAACTAATTCAGAACGATTTCTTTTCGAATTTTTAACAATTTGTTAAAAAAATTTCAGGTGGGGAAGAAACTGACTGGGTTGGGAAGAAACTGACTAGTCGGTTTCTTCCCCGGGGAAGAAACGGGCCGGCCCAGTTCTTCCCCTGGGAAGAAACTGACTGGGGGAAGAACCGGCCTGTTACACCGGGTCTGGGGCATTTTTGGCCTAAGGGCTATAATTTAAACAATCTTGATAGAGGTCTACTAGATGAAGCTTCACACCAAATATCAAAGACCTGGGTCTTGCTTTTTCAGAAGATTTTCTATAAGTCTATGTAAAACCAAAGGGCCCCGGGGCGGGGCATTTGTTGACCCGAGAGCTAAAATTTGAACAATCTTGGTAGAGATCCACTAGATGAAGCTCCATACCAAATATCAAAGACATGGGCCTTTAAGTTTCAGAGAAGAAGATTTTTAAAGATTTTCCTATATAGGTCTATGTAAAACCAAAGGGTCTTGGGGCGGGGCATTTTTGGCCCCAGGGCTATAATTTGAACAATCTTGATAGAGGTCCACTAGATGAAATTCACACCAAATATCAAAGACCTAGGCCTTGTGGTTTCACAGAAGAAGATTTTTAAAGATTTTCCCTATATAAGCTTATGTAAAACCAAAGGGCCCCGGAGCAGGGGCATTTTTAGCCCCAGGACTATAATTTGAACAATCTTGGTAGAGGTCCACTAGATCAAGCTTCATACCAAATATCAAAGACCTGGGCCTTGCGGTTTCAAAGAAGAAAATTTTTTAAAGATTTTCCCTATATGAGCCTATGTAAAACCAAAGGGTCCTGGGGTGGGGGCATTATTGGCACCAGCACTATAATTTGAACAATCTTGGTAGGGGTCCACTAGATGAAGCTTCATACCAAATAGCAAAGACCTGGGCCTTGCGGTTTCAGAGAAGAAAATTTTTAAAGATTTCCCCTATATAATCCTACGTAAAACCAAAGGGACCCGGTGGCGGGGGCATTTCTGGCCCCAGCCCTATAATTTGAACAGTCTTAGTAGGAGTCCACTAGATGAAGCTTCATACCAAATATCAAAGACCTGGGCCTTGTGATTTCAGAGAAGAAGATTTTTTAAGTTTTCGGTGAAAAAAATCTATTTTTGGCTCCTGTGACCTAGATGTGCAACGGACTGGAACCATTTGGACAACTTTGAAAGGAGCCACCTAAAGATCATTCCTGTGAAGTTTGATCAAAATCCGATCAGTGGTTTTGTAGGAGATGTTGTTTGAAGAAATTGTTTATGCATGAACGACGGACAAAAAGTGATCCCAAAAGCTCACGCTCGTCACTATGTGACGGTGAGCTAAAAATTGGCCCAAGGGTTTAGGATGAGTTTGTATTCAAAGCAAATTGTTGACAACGCACAACACACGACAGACATTTACTGATCACAATAGCTCACCAACTAGCTCCAGATAGGGCATATTTTTCATGCAAACAGTACTGAAATTTTTCTTATTTCTGCATGAAAACATATGTTGTGGATACTGATTAGAAGGGCCTCGGCGTCAAATTCTTGACAACACACGATACACAACACACAACAAACATTGACTGAGCGCTTCATGCTCAGGTGAGCTAAAAATTAATGTAGCCATATAGTTCCAGATCAGGCATATTTTTCATGCAAAAAGAACTGAAATTATTCTTATTTATGCATGGAAACATATGTTGTGGGACTCATTAGAAGCGCCCGAGTACCCACAACGTATGTTTTTGTGCAGAAATAAGAAAAATAATATGTGGAAAACCCCTCTTATCGTGTATTGCTTTAGGCACTCACAAGAAACATAAATGTGCATGCCATACAAGATCCTTTTCTGGGCTGAATAAAAATGTCCACAATGATAATGCTGCTGCTGCTGGTGGTGGTGATGGTAGTGGTGGTAGTAGTTGTGATGATGGTGATGTGGTTTTTGATGATGATGGTGATGATGACCATGATGGTGGTGGTGGTGATGTGGTTGTTGATGATGATGATGGGGATGTGGTTTTTGATGATGATGGTGATGATGATGATGGTGATGATGACCATGATGGTGGTGGGGTGGCTGTTGATGATGGTGATGTGGTTGTTGTTGGTGATGATGTGCTTTTTGATGATGATGGTGATGATGATGACCATGATGGTGGTGGGGGTGGTGGGGTTGTTGATGATGATGGTGATGTGGTTTTTGATGATGATGATGATGATGGCCATGATGGTGGTTGTTGTGATGTGGTTGATGATGATGATGGTGGTGGTGGTGATGTGACTGTTGATGATGATGATGATGGTGGTGGTGGTGATGTGGTTGTTGTTGATGATGATGATGACCATGGTGGGGGTGGTGATGTGGTTGTTGTTGATGATGATGATGATGATGATGATGGTGGTGGTGATGTGGTTGTTAATGATGATGATGGTGGTGGTGATGTGATTGTTGACGATGATGATGGTGGTGATGATGTGGTTGTTGTTGATGATGATGGTGACCATGGTGATGGTGGTGATGTGGTTCTTGATGATGATAATGATGATTATGGTGGTGGTGATGTGGTTGTTGTTGATGATGATGATGGTGGTGGTGATGTGGTTGTTGATGATGATGATGGTGGTGGTGGTGATGTGGTTGTTGTTGATGATAATGATGGTGACTATGGTGGTGTTGGTGGTGATGTGGTTGTTGATGATGATGATGATGATGATGATGGTGGTGGTGATGTGATTGTTGATGATGATGAAGATGGTGATGTTGCTTTTGATGATGATGGTGATGCTGATGACCATGATGGTGGTGGTGGTGATGTGGTTGTTGATAATGATGATGATGATGGTGGTGATGTGGTTGTTGATGATGATAATGATGATGTGGTTGTTGATAATGATGGTGATGGTGGTGATGTGATTGTTGATGATGATGATGATGATGATGATGGTGGTGGTGATGTGGTTGATGATGATGGTGTTGTGGTTTTTGATGATGATGATGACCATGATGGTGGTGGTGGTGATGTGGTTGATGATGATGATGATGATGGTTATGTGTTTGTTGATGATGGAGATGTAGTTGTTGTTGATGATGATGATTATGGTGACCATGGTGGTGGTGGTGATGTGGTTGTTGTTGTTGATGATGGTGGTGGTGATGTGGTTGTTGTTGATGATGATGATGATGATGGTGATGTGGTTTTTGATGATGATGATGGTGGTGGTGATGTGGTTGATAATGATGATGATGATGTGGTTTTTGATGATGATGATGACCATGATGGGGGGTGGTGCTGATGTGGTTGATGACGATGATGACCATAATTGTGGTGGTGGTGATGTGGTTGTTGTTGATGAAGGTGATGATGGTGCTACTGCTGCAGATAGTGGCAGTGATGATTATGTGGTGATGATGATGATGGTGACCATGATGGTGGTGGTGATGTGATTGTTGTTGATGATGATGATGATGATGGTGATAATGATGATGGTGATTTGGTATTTCATGATGATGATGATGGTGATGATGATGACAATGTTGGTGGTGGTGGTGAGGTGGTTGTTGATGATGATGTGGTTGTTGATAATGGTGGTGGTGATGTGGTTGTTGATGATGATGATGATGATGACCATGATGGTGGTGGTGGTGATGTGGTTGTTGATGATGGTGGTTGTGATGTGGTTGTTGATGATAATGATGACCATGGTGGTGGTGGTGATGCGGTTGTTGATGATGATGATGGTGGCGATGTGGTTGTTGATGATGATGATGATGATGTGGTTGTTGTTGATGATGATGATGATGATGATGATGGTGATGTGGTTTTTGATGATGACCATGGTGGTGGTGGTGGTGATGTAGTTGTTGTTAATGATGATGGTGACCATGGTGGTGGTGATGTGGTTGTTGATGATGATGATGATGATGGTGGTGGTGATGTGGTTGTTGTTGATGATGATGGAGACCATGGTGGTGGTGATGGTGATATAGTTGTTGATGATGATGATGATGGTGGTGTTGATCGAGTTGTTGTTGATGATGATGATGGGAATGTGGTTTTTGATGATGATGATATGGTGGTGATGTGGTTGATGATGATGATGTGGTTTTTCATGATGATGATGACCATGATGGTGGTGGTGGTGGTGATGTGGTTGTTGTTGATGATGATGGTGGTGGTAATGTTGTTGTTGGTGATGACCATAATTGTGGTGGTGGTGATGTGGTTGTTGTTGATGATTATGGTGCTGCTGATAGTGGCAGTGATGATGATGTGGT
Organism: Lucinisca nassula; assembly: GCA_963580285.1. Classification (NCBI taxonomy): domain Eukaryota; kingdom Metazoa; phylum Mollusca; class Bivalvia; order Lucinida; family Lucinidae; genus Lucinisca; species Lucinisca nassula. The sequence goes on from OY757026.1 coordinate 18,186,074, forward strand.
GGTGATGATGATGATGATGACTATGATGGGGGTGGTGGTGATGTGATTGTTGTTGATGATGATGATAATAATGATGGTGATGTGGTTTTTGATGATGAAAGTGATTATGATGATGACCATGATGGTGGTGGAGGTGATGTGGTAGTTGATGATGATGATGACCATGAAGGGGGTGGTGGTGATGTGGTTGTCGATGATGATGATGGTGGTGATGTGGTTGTCGATGATGATGATGATGGTGGTGATGTGGCTGTTGATGACAATGATGACCATGATGGTGGTGGTGGTGATGTGGTTGTCGATGATGATGATGGTGGTAATGGTGATGTGGTGGTTGTTGATGTTGATGATAACACTCCTGTTTATGACAACGCTCTTCTAAAGCTCTGGGAATGAAATTTTAAGATGAAAAAATTCTACAGTACTTTTTTATATGTACACAAAACACACGCTTTTTAGGTGCTTGTTAGAACCACCTCGTTGAGGCATTTCTTGAAAATACCTAAATTTGATATACTACAGATCAGTTATAAGGAAATCAACTACATGCATAGGTACATGTAATCATGGCATGACCATTTTAAGGTAATGGGGCTTGGACAGTTTCATGCAATGTTTCTAAGAACACACTTTACTTACATGAGCTTCAAGAAGGTCAGCTGGAACATAACAAATCTGAAATATAAGAGAGGATACATATACAGTGAAATTCCGCTATTAACCCTTTTTGTACCAAATGGAATCTTCCTCCTTATATATAGAAGCAGTCCATTTCAAAATTTGGGGTGTCAGGCTGTGTTTTCTTCATAATTGATTTGGAAAAGGACTGAACTTTAAGCAAACAGTGGAGGCCCTGATCAGACGCCGCGTTCTGCGGCATCTGATCAGAATGGGTTAAGACCACCTAAAACTAGAATTTGTTTTTCTACAAAAACACAGATGTCTCCCCCGTTTTTGACCTCTAAGTATGAACTTGACATTGGAGGTATTGAGCTGGGTCTTCTGTGCAACACATCATCTAATGAAGATGAACATTTCTGCAAAGTAACTTTAAAAATGTTCATAGAGAAATAAAAAAGTTATTGGTCGTACACAAAAAAGCGCTTTTTTACCTTTGACCTCTAAGTATGGCCTTGACCTTTGAGGTACAACACATCGTCTCATGATGGTTAACATTTCTGCCAAGTAATTTCATAATCCATTGAAGAATAAGGAAGATATTGACTGTCCCTTTTGTACCTTTGACCTATAGGTATGACCTTGACTTTGGAGGTATGGACCTTGGGTCTTGCACATGACTCATGTTTTAATGACGGTGAACATTTCTGCAGGGTTACTTTATAAAGTCCATCCAGAAATAAAAAAGTTATTGACTGGACACAAAAAAAAAAAAACTTTTTTTACCTCTGACCTCTTAGTATGACCTTGATCTTGGAGGTACCGACCTGGGTCTAGTGTGCACCACACCGTCTCATGATGGTTAACATTTCTGCCAAGAAATTTCACAATCTATCTGGGAATAGGAAAGTTATTGACTGAACACTAAAAAAGGCCCCTTTTTGTCCTTTGACCTCTTAGTACGACCTTGACATTTGAGGTACCAACTTGGGTCATGCACGCAACACATCGTCTCATGGTGGTTAACATTTCTGCCAAGTAATTTCAAAATCCATCTAAAAATAAGAAAGTTATTGACAGAACACAAAAAAGGCCCCTTTTTTACCTTTAACCTCTATGTATGACCTTGACCTTTCAGATACCAAACTGTGTCATGCATGCAACAAATCATCTCATGGTGGTTAACATTTCTGCCATGCAATTTCAAAATCCATCTAAAAAAGGCCCCTTTTTGACCTTTGACCTCTATGTATGACTTTGACATTTGAGGTACCAAACTGAATCATGCATGCAACACATCGTCTCATGATAGTTAACATATTTGCCAAGTAACTTCAAATTCTATCTAAAAATAAGCAAGTTCTTGACAAAACCCGAAAAAAAAAGGCCCCTTTTTTACCTTTGACCTCTAAGTATGACCTTGACCTTTGAGGTACCAACCTAGGTCATGCAGGCAACACATTGTCTTATATTGGTTAACATTTCTGCCAAGTGATTTCAAAATCAATCTCAAAATAAGAAAGTTATTGACTTAATACGAAAAAAAGGCCCCTTTGACCTCTAAGTATGACTTTGACCTTTGAAGTACCGACCTGCCTCATGCGCACCACATATCGTCTCATAGTTGTTAATATTTCTGCCAAGTAATTTTAAAATCCATCTCAAAATAAGAAAGTTATTGACCAAACACGAAAAAAATGCCCCTTTTTTGACATTTGACCTCTAAGTATGACCTTGACCTTTGAGGTACTGACCTGCCTCATGCGCACCACACATCGTCTCATGGTTGTCAATATTTCTGCCAAGAAATTTTAAAATCCATCTGAAAATAAGAAAGTTATTGACCGGACACGATTTGCCCATACAGATATACATACTGACAAACTTCCAAGGGAGATAATTCAGAAAGTATAAATGCGAGAGTTATAGTTCTTGCGCACTGCACGTTGTCTAATGCTGATTAATATTTATATGAAGTTTCGTGAAGATAGCTCAAACGGTTTTCAAGTTATAGAGCAGACACGAATGTGTGACAGACGGACAGACAGACGCCCGGTGGAAAAACAATATGTCTCTCGGAAAAAATTTTTTTCGGGGGAGACATAATTAAGACTAATTCTGCTTTAAAAAGCTTATTAGAGAGGGTGAAGTTATTCTGTCTTTGTGTTTTCTGCACACAGTGTCCCCTGGTCAGGGATCACCTTTGGGACTGTTCAAAAGTGGTCAAAAGTGGTCTTAAATATCAATGAGTGAAAGAGAAAATAAGAAAAAAATATTAATACCTTTAGCCCTGAATGGACTCATCCACCTTATATTATAAGAGGAGTTCATTTTGAAATTTAGGGGTGTCAGGCTGAACTTTTTCACTACAATATGGTGCACTAAAATGGCATATTTCTTATCATTAGAACTAGCATTTTCAGATTAAAAAGTTAAATATTTTCAAATACAGATTGTTGGAGGTTCTAACGAGTACCCTCAATCTATGTATTTGAGCAAAATAAGAAAAATAATGCATACCCACAAAAACCACACTTTCCTCTATAAAATAGGGTGCAGAGGAACCCTTTTTTGAAAATGGTTAAACTTTTTGCAACAAGAGCAAGCGTTCAGTGGGTTACGTATACCCCAACCAGTGCCACCCTCTGATATATCTTTCGTGCTTATATGTAATATGAATGAAAAAGTCAAGAAGTTATAAGAATCTATAAATGTGCTTGTAAAAGCTAAACCAAACATAAAATTTCTAAATGGACCAAGGGAGTGAGGGCATCAAAGTTACTGAAGGGGTGGGGCCATCAATGTTACTGAAGCAGCAGGGTGGGGTATGCATCAATGAAATCTTTGGACTTGTATGGAACATTGATGAAAGTATCAATTGAATTTGTCTTAGAGTTTAGAACATACAGGCATCTATAAACTTTGTCATAAAACTTTAACCGAATGTAAAATTTCTAGGTCACAGCCGTGGGTGGGGGGAGGGACATGCATCACGAAATCTTTGCACTGGTATGCAACATTGATGCAAGTTTCAACTGAATAAGTCTTAGAGTTTAGAACATACAGACATCTATAAACTTTGTCATAAAACTTTAACCGAATGTAAAATTTCTAAGTCTGTGACCTTGCCCTGTCTGTGACCTTGACCTCAAGGTCACTGTGTGGGGTGGGAGATGCATCAGTGAAATCTTTAGACCAGTATGTTACTTTGGTGTAAATATCAACTAAATCTATCAAAGGGTTCAGAAGATACAATCTCTTAGAAACTTTGATGCAAAACTTTAACCAAAATGTTAACGAACGGATGGAAAGATGGACACACGGAAGGACAGACAGACGAATGGCAGAACGAAAACTCTATACCCCAAAAGCATACTTCATATGTTGGGGGTATAAACAGTGAGGCCCTAAGCAGATGCTGCATTTGGTGGCATCTGATCTGGGTCTCTGCTGTTTTGCTGCTGTCCTGTTTTGGGGTTTCCCATGTTAAATGGGTTATGTCAAAGATTTTCACACAAAGTATAAAACATATGGTAGATAACTCCAACTGAAAAGTTTTCCAGGAATGACAGACTGCTGTTTCTCATTGCATATTTCATAATAATTTAGAAAATGAAGCTATTTTGTTAACAGAATATACAGCTGTACATTACATAACACTGACAGCACGTGAGTACTGGTAAACCGCTAAAAAGGTCTAAGCCTGCCTAGGCAAACTTGTGCATGTCGGACCGTCTGTGCTTATAAACCCTATTGGTTTGTTAGGTGGTAGGGATTGAGATGTCATTTCATCTCAATGTCGGGTAAAAGTCCCACAGAATTGGAAGCAACATCTCCAAAATGACCTAAATATTGTTGACGGGGGGCATTAAACCTCAAATCAAACAAATAAACAGAGTATAAAACATTAAGCAGGTAACTCCAACTGGAAAAATTGCCAGGAATAACAGACTGCTGTTTCTCAATGTACATCTCATGATAAGTTGATTTTGTTCGTTTGATTTGAGGTTTAATGTCCCTGTCAACACTGTTAAGGTCATTTTGGAGATGTTGCTTCCAATTTTGTGGGACTTTTACCCGACACTGAGATGAAATGACATATCAAGCCCTGTCGCCCAATGAAACCAATAGGGTTTATAAGCATGAATGGGCCGACTTGCACCGCTTTGCCTGGGCAGGCTTAGATCCTCTAAGCTGTTTACCAGTACTTGTGTGCAGTTGGTTTCAGCTCTGCGTGGAAGCATCATGCAGCCCATATATTTCTTCAAGCCCTGATGGGCGGTGGCTGTATAATAAGTTGATGCAAAACAAGGCCTGTCTTGTATCAGCATCATTTTTTAACAGAATGCACAGCTGTACATTACATTAACCCATAAAATGCCATTCAGGACTATTGATGTCTGCTTTGCCATCTGCTGATTACCTTAATGGTTAATTTTTTTGCAAACAGTGTGGACCAAGATCAAACTGCTCCTGTAGGAGCAGTCTGATATGGACCCACACTGTTTGCCTGTATGCAAGAATATTTTTAAAAAGTTTGCAAAAACATTCAGCAGACGACATTAAGCAGATGACATTGTCAGATGTAGTTTTCACCTGTGTGCTATAATGGCATCTTTCCAATCTCTAGCACTAATATTTTTCTGATGAAAATGTTTGATATTTCCTTATTTCTGCTCCAAACATAGATTGCGGTACTCGTTAGAACCGCCTCAATAAGGCAGTTCTAATTTGTTTGTTTGTATTGGAGTATAACGGCCCAGTCAACACTATTTTAGGTCATTTTTGAGCCTGTCAGTTTACCTTTCCACACTCTTCCTGGGCAGGCTTATACATAAGCGGTTAACCAGTACAGTGCACATTCTTTCCCAGAAACTGACAACTGCCCTTCTTGAATCAGCGGAAGGGAGAGAAAAGTAGACCGTAGAAAAAATTTCATGATCAATCTTCACGAAAGAATGTTGCCTACCCCGGCAGGTATCAAACCCGCGTCCTGATCACCCGTCAGACGAGCATCCGACTGAGCTACCGAGGCTGGCAAGGCAATTCTAATAAGTAACCATAACCTATGTCTTGGTATCTTCTCCAAACACACATTGTGGGTGCTCATTAGAACCACCTCATTGAGGTGGTTCTAATAGGTATCAAAAACCTATGTCTTGGAGATGGAAATAAGGCAAGTATGTTTTAATACCACTGTAAACTCTAGTTTCTTCTATATAAAGTGGGGTTTACAGGGGTATTCAAACACAAACTTGTAATCGTGATGAAAAGAAATGTATTACTGAATAATGTATTTCCCATTTGCACAAAACAAATCCAAAATTTTGGCTGTGAAAGTTGTTTTTATTTCACTTGCCCAGAAAAATGTATAGAATATATAGGGAATATTTTAAATAAGTCATTTTGAAGATACCGTGAACGACCGGGCAAGTGGCTGAAACATGAATTTGTCAGGTCCTTCTTAGTGGGAATGGGAACACCTTCAGGGGAGTCAATTCCTGTAAAAGTATTTTTGTCTCCCATGTTAATAGGGGTCAACTCTTAAAGGAAAGAATTTGAGGAGCAAATTCTTTCCTTTATGAGTAGACGCCTTTTTCAGCGGGACAGGGCTTGTAGTAAAGCCAACAGTAAGTCCCAAAAGTTGTCTCCCCTTGAAAAATGGCGGGAAAAAACAGCCAGGTGTCCCCATTCCCCTTAATGCATTAATTCCTACAAGAACTGTTCAT